>SJYV01038869.1:81245-172893 GCA_006410875.1 Neotragus pygmaeus
TTTTTTTTTTTTCACCTAAAGGTAAAAGAGGGTCTATTGCTCCAGGAAGCCACCCACTTGGTGATCAGCCTGATGTCAGCTGTTGACAGAGGCAAGGCCAGGATAAGAACACAGAAGCAATGACCAGACGTGACCCAACAGACCAACGGCCAGCTCCACCCTGGCGGTTCTGGCAATGCCAGCCAAGACAATTTCTCTTTCGTAGGTTGATGTTTTGGTACAATTTTGTAGCTTGAATTGAGTTTTTAGGTTTCCTGCTTCCTGCAAACAAAAACAGTAACAAATGAAAATATCACAGAATAAGTAAAATATTGGAAACAAGCAGAGGGAAGGGGAGACATAAAGAGGAAAAATAAATCAGGAGGAAGTGACAACTAGCTCCACCTTGGAGAAAGGAGTACAGGAGAGATCCAAAAGTGTCCTCCGTAATGAGGTAGAGTTTCTGTCCGCATAGTTGCTGATGGTTGATGGAGAAACAGGCCTCTCCTAACCCAGGCTGAGTGCCCAGGAGGGTGCACTGTGATCCCCAGGGAGCCTGAGCCCAGGCGCACTTCACCTTCACTGCCCTTGTGGGGGTGAACATCGCAGCCCCTGCTGCACAGCAGCAACTTGACCCCTGGATGGAGGTCCCCCTCCAAAGCCCAGGGGTGTTTCTAGGCTGCGGGTGGGGAAGGGGGTGCCAGTAGAATCGTTTCAGTCGTGTCCGACTGACTCTTTGTGACCCTGTGGGCTATAGCCCACCAGGCTCCTCTGTCCGTGGGATTCTCCATGAGGAATACTGGAGTGCATTGCCCTGCCCTCCTCCAAGTGATCTTCCCCACCTAGGGTCTAACCTGTGTCTCTTGTGACTCCTGCATTGGCAGACAGGTTCTTTGCCACTAGCGCCACCTGGGAAGCCCCTTTCATCCAGGTTACATGGGTTCAGTTCTTGGGCAGAGAACTAAGATTTTGTTTCAAGCTACCACTCACTGCTGTCTCTCTGAGATCAGATGGAGGTCATGCTCCAAAGCCTGGTGGTGTCTCTAGGCTCTCGGGGGAGGGGGAGTGCCAGCGACGCTATTCTTGTACTTTTCCTGACCTCCGGTTCACAGCCCCCCTGGACTCCATTGAGCACCAGGCCTTTATCCTTAACCCGGACATCATTCAGCTTCCTGCTTTCTTCAGGTCTGTTCTGTATATCCACAGTGGAAAGTTGACCAACAGTTTGAGGGAAGTGTGAATGCAGATTTAAGAGCACCCTGTCTGAGAACCCCCTCTCCTCAAAGCCTAGCTCCTTTGGCATCACTGACTCCATGTCTGTCTGAGCCTGTAAGACTTGTGCCTTCTTCTGGAGCCCTCATCACCCTGGCCACAATCTGGAAGATGTCCACAGGAGATGTTTGAGGTCACTTGGGTACCCCTGTGTACTTCCCTTTCTAAGGATTCCAACTGCTCCAGTCCACTTATGCTAACTCTCCAAGGCCTTCAACTTAACACTAGCACCACCTGGGAAGCCATCCTCCAAGGATTGCCTATGTTTCTCCAACTTCAAAGTCATTTTTTGGTAGATGATTTTATTCAGTATAAGCTACATTGTTAGGCCCAGGGTTCAAAATTGTATCCAATGAATTTTAATTTCTATAATTTCTTTAATCATTTCTAAATGTCACTTTAAATTTTCTTTTAAATATGCACTCAATCATTTTAATCTTTTGTTATTGGCTACTCACTTTGCTGTCTTTTAAACATTATTTGTATAGTGAATACTAAATATATGTTTGGATTGTAATTCTAAAATATCTCCCTTTTCTTTTTAATATCTGTGATTTCTTATATTCACCTCATATGAACTTATATCCATTTATGGAAAATTTAAATTTGAGAGATGTTTCATTTTAGAGAAGTTGCAAACAGTGGATTCTCTGTTTTTACTTATTTATTCTGGGTCTAGATTTAAAATACAAAAGCCTGTGAGAGTATCTAGCTTGACATAATGCTGAAGCAGAAACTATACATTGTAATTTTGAATTGTGTTCTCTGTGGAAAACTTATAAAAGTGATAGAAACGTTTAGTGATAAACTTAGATTCACTCAGCTTTTCAGGCAGTTGAAACCTTTAGCTGCTGAAATTCCATGCTCATCTTTTAAATGTTTTATTTATTTAAAAATTAATATACTTTAGAAGGAAGGTTATTTACATATTAGTTAAAATTCAACTCATTTTGAAAGATTTTTTTTTTNGCTTTTCAGGCAGTTGAAACCTTTAGCTGCTGAAATTCCATGCTCATCTTTTAAATGTTTTATTTATTTAAAAATTAATATACTTTAGAAGGAAGGTTATTTACATATTAGTTAAAATTCAACTCATTTTGAAAGATTTTTTTTTTTTTCCTTAAGGAAAAGGACAATGTCTTTCCCCCAAGGTCCAATAAATGAATATATAAAAATAAGCCCCTGTTTGGTTTAAAATTTATGACAGGTTGGCAGTTGAATTATTCATCAAACTAAAATGAATAATCTATAAAACTAATCAAAGCAGTCTAGCTCAGTCACTTGGCAGCTGACAAATTTTGGCCTGATTAGGATTGTCGTGTTTGAGGCTGTGTGTAGGCAGGATCAGCTTGAGTGTGCTGGGGCAAGACAGGATGGGAAGAATTTAGATCTGAAGCCAGATGTGTCTGTTAGGTTTGGGCAGGCCTTGAGGTGGTGGCTGGTGAAGAGGTGGAGAACCGAAAGAGTGAAAATTCCAAAATAGAGTCTGGCCTGGACAGTGGGATCCCATACTCCTCTTGATGGTGGTACCATTGACTCTCCTTCATGACTATATCCAAAGAGACTCGACAGTGACTGTCGCAGAGTAACTACTCCAAAAATACTTTAAATAAAAAAACAAAAGACTAACACAGGAGCCTAAAGGCATGGCAGTGGGCACCTCACGCTCTCATAACCCCTTACAAGTATTTCCATAGTAGGGAGACACCTGCCTGGAGAAGAGACATCTAAAACTGTCCAGCAACTGGTGACCCCTGCCCTGAGCAGATGGGTGTGGTCAACTTGAATCTCTTTCTGGCCCTGATAAGGAAACATTCCTAAGGTCTTTTTTTTTTTTTCCCCCACTATAGTGTCCTGGTAAAGACCAAGCTAACTCCTTTTTGATATGCTAAGGGCTTTTATTTATTAATTCATCTAACCCTTAAAACAACCCTAAGGAAAGCTGTTATTAAGAAGAGTAAAATGAACATTAATCTATATGTCTACTGACATCATTCATTATTGTTCTGGTAATGTTGCCAGGGGTCTAAGCAACCTGAAGATGTCGGTTTACCTGAGGGGAAGTCCGTCCAGGTATGATCTACACATAAGACCATGTATGACAAGTGCCTCCTGCCTGTGGCCATCACATTGCTAAAGAACAATCGACTAGAGCCGCATGTGGTTACCACAGACTGATTTTTGAATAAAGGCAAAAATTACCAAAGATTTGAATCCAAAATAACCAGCAGGACATAACCTGATTATCCTCAAGTCCTTTGCTAAGTGTAGAAGGAGATAGTGAGTCAAATTCTGAATACTTTGCTATATTAATAACTCAGTAACACTAACGACTATTGAATCTGAAACTAAGTGCTGATCAGTGTTTTACTCGCTGCTGTTTTCTTGTCTTTAGAGAGTGCTCAGTCATCAGCATCATTCTTGCTAGAAAAAGGGAGCGGGTGAATAAGCCATGACTTCTCTGTGTGTTAAGCACCGTGCTAAGTGCTTTACATACATGTAATTTGACTCTTAGCACAACCCTGGAACAATAGATACAATAATCCCAGTTTTTCAGATGAGGAAATTGAGCAAAAATGAAATTTCTTGGTGTCTTAGTCCAGGTTACTATCACAAATTATCATAGACTGGGCGATTAAAACAACACACATTTCTTTGTCACAGTGCTGGAGGCTGGGAAGTCTGGGATCAGGGTGCCAGCATGGTGGGACTCTGGCTGAGAGCCCTCTTGCTGCTTGGCACGTGGCCTTCTTCTTGCTGTTTCCTCATACAGCACAGAGCAGAGGCAGGAAGCAAATTCTTCTGTCTCTTCTTTTTATTTTATTTTATTTACTTGGCTGTGTCAGATTTTAGTTGTAGCATGTGGGATCTAGTTCACTGACCAGGGATTGAACCCAGGCCCCCTGCATCAGAAGTGCGGAGTCTTAGCCACTGGACCACCAGGGAAGCCCCTGTCTCTTCTTCCAAGGGCACTAATTCCACCAAGATCCTTCACTTACATGACCTCATGACCTCCCGAAGGCCTGGACACCATCAGAGTGGTCATCAGAGTTTCAACATGTGTATATTGAGGGGACACAAATATCCACAGCACTTGCCAAAACCACCTCACTGAGATAAGAGTATTTTGTTTACAGATTCCTCAACTCAGCTGAATTCAAGTGCAGATTTCCTGTCATCAGCTCTGTTGTCTGGTTATTTCTATATCCTAAGCAATTAGTGCAAAGATAAAGCAAAGAACCTTGCCTTTGAGCTGGTGATGACCTCAATCAAGGTTGTTTTCATCCCCCAGAGAACTGCAAAATGATGTGCCTTCTTCACCAAAGATTTCCTGAGGGGAAATAATTGTGGAGTGTTATATTTAGAGAAACAACATGTTCGTTCTTAGAAAAATATTTGATTTTCTTCTATGTGTTACTGCGCTTTGTATCTGTTCATCTTTTTAGTTTCAGAATCCATTCCAGGCTTCTCACCAAAGTTTTTTGGCTTGTAATTTTTGGCTGCAATACACATTATGTGACCATGGGAACCTGAGGACTGCTTTTTGGAAACCAGTGTGATTTTACCATAAAAGGTGTCTTTATGGGCACAGAACTGGTGCTGGCCCGAGGAAGCTTTGAGTTCTTCCTGCAATTTTCCTCAGTCCCTCCACACCCAGCCACGAGGGCTCCTGGTTTTCATTTCATGGACTGTGAATTGCAGTCTCTTTCAAATTTTTCCTTTCCCCAGTGTTTATACAGCATGACCTTGCTTTGAGAAAGGGGCTTGGATCCAGAGGGCTGGGTGACTGGCTGGGCAGATATGTGTATTAACCTGTTCTGTCTGTTCTTATCCAACAGATTAAATGTCGAGGAAGAAAAAGAACACTCATAAAGGGAGAAAAGGTACAGAAATGACTTTGCATAATGTGGTTTTGAGTCTTCATACAACTTTTTTCTTTCCTTTCCTTCCTCTTTTGGTATTTTTCCTCTCTTCCCGGACTGCCTAGTCTTTTTGAGGATTCGTCCATCAGGGCAATGGTTCTCAAACATAAGCATGCATCAGATTACCTGGAGGGAGGGCTGGGTTGAAGCGCAGTTGAAGAGCTGTGCTTCTAATAAATTCCCAAGTGACGTGGTAGCAGTCTGAGAACCACTGGTTTAGGGACTGTGCTTTATTATCTGAATCTTTTCATTCATTCATTCAGTGTTTAGTGAGATATTACTGAGTCTTAGAGACACCATTCCCCTGACAGAACCCAGCTTTAGGGACTGGTATCGTAACTGAAAGTGGAGTCTGGCTCAAAAGCCAATAAAGAGGCCAGGTTGGTAGAAAGGAAAACTTGCTTCACTTTGGATGCCAGCAATGAGTCGGAAGGGTAGTGTGCTCACTCAGTCGTGTCCCATTCTTTGCGACCTCATGGATTGTAGTCTGCCAGACTCCTCTGTCCATGGGACTTTCCAAGCAAGAATACTGTAGTGGGCTGCTTGTCCTCCTCCAGGGGAATCTTCCCAACCCAGGGATTGAACCAGCATCTCCTGTACTGCAGGAGGATTCTTTACCGTCTGAGTCCTGGGAAGGGTGGACACCTGTCCAAAGGCTGACCCTACCCCCACCCCGCTACTGACAATCATGGGCAAGAGCTTTCATAGTTGGGGTGGGGGGGAGGTCTATATGCAGAAACAGCACAGTCAGCTCCAACAGTCATCTTGAAATTGGTCATCGGTGGTCTGATCAGTGTCGTCTTGATTGTTTTAGGTACAGTTACTCTTTAGTTCTGGAGAAGGCAATGGCAACCCACTCCAGTACTCTTTCCTGGGAAGTCCCATGGATGGGGGAGCCTGGTGCGTTGCAGTCCATGGGGTCACAAAGAATCGGACGTGACTGAGGGACTTCACTTTCACCCATTGGAGAAGGAAATGGCAACCCACTCCAGTGTTCTTGCCTGGAGAATCCCAGGGACGGGGGAACCTCGTGGGCTGCCGTCTGTGGGGTCACACAGAGTCGGACACGACTGAAGCGACTTAGCAGCACTCTTCAGTTCCAGGGTCTGTTTGTTCCCGTTTCCTTGAGGCCAGTTCTTGGAACTGTGGCAGCTTTTGTCACGGCTATAGTCTGGTCATAATGTAGTTCACTTTTTCCACCTGGTAGGTGTTTCAGTACCTGCAAAATTGGTCACAGGATATGACTCTGAATGTTATCTGTAGCCCCTGAGAAGGAACTGAAAGTCCTTGATTTTGCTTACTGACTACATTGTTATTATGTCGTCCCCTTTGACTGTTTTTCTTTGCTTCTGATTGTTTTTCTCACTTCTCTGATTACGCTTCAGTTCAGTTCAGTCACTCAGTCGCGTCCGACTCTTTGCGACCCCATGAGTTGCCCCACGCCAGGCCTTCCTGTCCGCTTATTCTTCGGCTACAGATATTTTCAAAGACAAAAGGTGGGCAGAGGACATGGGGGCAAGGACCATAGAGTCTTGCTCCATTTCATTATTTAGTGAGTCTTTAATAAATGTTAGTTTGTTGTGCAATCTATATTTCCTCGAGTCTCAGCAGTCTGGGGGAACCAAGCATTCTTTGGTGGAACTGACTCCAACTCCACCGATGCTCCCCATCTCCTGCATGAGGGCAGCCCTCCAGCAGCTCTCAAAAAGCTCTATTTGTGCCACAGGGACTAAACCCACTCAGTTCTGATCACCGCACGCCAGTCTCTCTCCGGGATGTTTTCTCTGTGGAGCCACCTTCTATGGTGTCCACACCAGGAGTGCCACACCTCTGTTTCTCAAACTGCCGATGTCTGGAAGTGGGAGCCGGGAGGGGAGCAGCTCCCTGACCCTGCACTCTATTTCTTACCTGGAAACCGACCTGTACTGCTAGCACCTCAGTGTCTCAGAATAAAACGTAAATCCCTCCATCAGAGTTTGCCTGTAGTTCTCTCCTGGGGCTTGAACTCATAGGGTCAATGGGTCGGATACATGATACTCACACATTCTGTCTTTTCTAATCCAGTTTTTCTATCTGTTCATAACCACGTGTGTGTGGTTTGCCACATGAGTCTGAACCATCATTGGGAGCACAACTGAGTCTCAAAACTACTGGATAGAAATGCAGAAAGGGACCTCAATTTTTCTCCTGGTCTTATTTTCCTGTATTTTTAAGGTGTTCATTTATAGCTCCATTTCTAATGTGGCAAATTTAATCTAGGATTGCCAGGGGCCTTTCTTCCTTTAAGTGTACTCTGCCTGCGGCTTATTCCTCTTACAGCTACTTGCCACAGGGTAGGAGAGAAGCGATCCTTTGTCCACACTAGGTTCCTGCAAGGAGCCTAAGGATAGAGACACACACCAGAAACNGCTATAGTCTGGTCATAATGTAGTTCACTTTTTCCACCTGGTAGGTGTTTCAGTACCTGCAAAATTGGTCACAGGATATGACTCTGAATGTTATCTGTAGCCCCTGAGAAGGAACTGAAAGTCCTTGATTTTGCTTACTGACTACATTGTTATTATGTCGTCCCCTTTGACTGTTTTTCTTTGCTTCTGATTGTTTTTCTCACTTCTCTGATTACGCTTCAGTTCAGTTCAGTCACTCAGTCGCGTCCGACTCTTTGTGACCCCATGAGTTGCCCCACGCCAGGCCTTCCTGTCCGCTTATTCTTTGGCTACAGATATTTTCAAAGACAAAAGGTGAACAGAGGACATGGGGGGCAAGGACCATAGAGTCTTGCTCCATTTCATTATTTAGTGAGTCTTTAATAAATGTTAGTTTGTTGTGCAATCTATATTTCCTCGAGTCTCAGCAGTCTGGGGGAACCAAGCATTCTTTGGTGGAACTGACTCCAACTCCACCGATGCTCCCCATCTCCTGCATGAGGGCAGCCCTCCAGCAGCTCTCAAAAAGCTCTATTTGTGCCACAGGGACTAAACCCACTCAGTTCTGATCACCGCACGCCAGTCTCTCTCCGGGATGTTTTCTCTGTGGAGCCACCTTCTATGGTGTCCACACCAGGAGTGCCACACCTCTGTTTCTCAAACTGCCGATGTCTGGAAGTGGGAGCCGGGAGGGGAGCAGCTCCCTGACCCTGCACTCTATTTCTTACCTGGAAACCAACCTGTACTGCTAGCACCTCAGTGTCTCAGAATAAAACGTAAATCCCTCCATCAGAGTTTGCCTGTAGTTCTCTCCTGGGGCTTGAACTCATAGGGTCAATGGGTCGGATACATGATACTCACACATTCTGTCTTTTCTAATCCAGTTTTTCTATCTGTTCATAACCACGTGTGTGTGGTTTGCCACATGAGTCTGAACCATCATTGGGAGCACAACTGAGTCTCAAAACTACTGGATAGAAATGCAGAAAGGGACCTCAATTTTTCTCCTGGTCTTATTTTCCTGTATTTTTAAGGTGTTCATTTATAGCTCCATTTCTAATGTGGCAAATTTAATCTAGGATTGCCAGGGGCCTTTCTTCCTTTAAGTGTACTCTGCCTGCGGCTTATTCCTCTTACAGCTACTTGCCACAGGGTAGGAGAGAAGCGATCCTTTGTCCACACTAGGTTCCTGCAAGGAGCCTAAGGATAGAGACACACACCAGAAACCACTGCTGCCCAGGACATTTGGTCCTAAGCCATGAATGACCCAGGGCCACTGTGTCTGTCTGTCTTGGCTTTCTACTGTGTGGCCTGGGAGTGTGGGCAGGAAACAGAATTGAGGCCTTCAGCATCCACAGGTGAAACAGAGAAGCTTAGTTGTCTAGACTGACTGGGGCTTTTAAACGGAACTTACCTCCAAGTTACCTACTTTTTCTGTTCCTCCACGATGAGCAGAATTATAAAACAGATGCTGATTATTATAACATGCATGGTTATAATGGTGGTAGTTTAGTCGCTAAATAGTGTCTGACTCTTTTGACCTCATGGACTGTATGTAGCCTGTGGACTCCTCTGTCCATGGGATTTCCCAGACAAGAATATTGGAGTGCGTTGCCATTTCCTTCTCCAGGGGATCTTCCCAACCCAGGGACTAAACCCGCGTCTCCTTCACTGTAGACGAATTCTTTACCACTGAGCCACTAGGGAAGCCTATGACATGCATAGATTCTCTAGTTATTCAGAAGTGAGATGACAACCCTATGAATATCTGTTATTGCAAACAGATTTCAAACTGGTCAAAGTACATTTCATCTGCTTCCTGGAAACACTGNGAATTCTTTACCACTGAGCCACTAGGGAAGCCTATGACATGCATAGATTCTCTAGTTATTCAGAAGTGAGATGACAACCCTATGAATATCTGTTATTGCAAACAGATTTCAAACTGGTCAAAGTACATTTCATCTGCTTCCTGGAAACACTGCTCAGTTTCTGATCGTGTAGCAGGACCATCCTGATACAAATTACACTCTCAATAAATGGAACCAGCATTCCTAGGGAGATGAGGGTAAAGGGACTGTTGTGGGGGATTCCTATACCGAGAAACGGTAGGCTAACTCTTCATCAGATGTAACAGCGGACCGGGGGAGGAGATCCAATGTGGGAAAGACTGGGTAGTTTGTTCCCTGGAAATAGGCCTATTGGGGGCTTTCCTGGCCACATATGAGAGATGAATCTAGGACACTCAGCACCACTGCATAGATCTGTAAGCTCTGAGGCGACACTGGGTTTTCTTTCGCAGGACTCCCCAGGAGGCTCAGTGGTAAAGAATCGCCTGCCCATGCAGGAAACTCAGGTTTGATCCCTGAATTAGAAGGATCCCTTGGAGAAGAAAATAGCAACCCACTCCTGTATTCTTGCCTGGGAAGTTCTACGGACAGAGCCTGGCAGGATACAGTCCGTGGGGTCTCCAAGAGTTGCACATGACTTAGTGACTAAACAACAAACAACAACTCCTACTGAGGCTAGATGTGGTGGCCTGAGTCAACAGGAAAGATGTCCCTAACTGTGAGTCATCAAGTGTCAGATACAAGTGCGCATATTTCTAGAACATACAATACAAAACCTGTAACTTCTTAATAAGGGTTTAGAGACAGATCTAGGACTTCCCTGATGGCTCAGGTGGTGAAGAATCTGCCTGCAATGTAGGAGACCAGAGTTCGATCCGTGGGTCAGGAAGTTCCCCTGGAGAAGGGAATGGCTATATACTTCAGTATTCCTGCCTAAAAAATCTCATGGACAGAGGAGCCTGGTGGACTATAGTCCATGGGGTTGCAAAGAGTTGAACACGACTGAGTGATTAATACACAGACACAGAACTAATATAGACCACTATTGAAGGAATCACCAATTTCTTGGTACCAATTAAACTTGTTTATAAAAAAATTTCAAAGCTTATTAGGCTAAGGGTGTTTCAGCAACAGGCCAGGCCAGCTTGTTGCTGTGTAGGCTTGATGTTAAGATGGGTGATAAGAGTACTAGCAAATTCCCCATGACAAGCAGACCAGAAGTCGGACCCAAGAACTAAGGCTAAAGCCAGGATTATAGTTCTAGAAGAGCTGTGGACCCTGGAAATCAGGAGGGCAGCAGGCAAAGGTCAGGACTCAGTGGACAGATCTGGTCAGCACAGATTGATTTCACAGAGGAAGCAGTGAGTGAGATCTTAGTTCCCTGACCAGGAATTGAACCTGCATAGTCTGGATGAAAACCAGAAATCCTAGCCAACAGAACAGCAAGGGCTAGAGGCTAGAAGCTATTTTTCCCTGGATCTTTGCCCCCATTGAAAAATGCATGTCTAGCAAAGGCAGAACTATAAATGCAGGTACAAAGTTTATTATTACTGACACAGCACAAGTGAGGAAGCACATAGAAAAACAATTTTAGTTAAGACAGAACTAAGGTAGAGATACAGGAAGAGAAAGGGGGTGGGTGTCCCCTCCTAGTGAGGAGGCAGTTAAGTCATTTTTATATAGGGAGGTTCTTTTGGGTCTTTGTTTACCTTTAGCCAATTATCTGGTTTTTTTTTTTTTCCACACCTGACCTGCCTTATGACCCTCCCCAACATTTTTTTCCAAGATAGATTCCAGCCCAGAGGCCTATGGGATATTAGCATCACTTATTATGGGGTGGTGCCCCCTTATTTTTGACCCCCACGGAGCCTTTCTGTGCATGTGCAGTGTCTCCTTTGCTCCAAGGATGGGAAATATGTGACCTCTTGATCTTTCACTCAAACAAGATTTAGCCCCTCTCTGTTCCTGCCATGATTATTACCTTAAGGTATCCACAGGAAGCAAAGCCTGGCTATTTATCTTGTTTCAGGTGTCATTGCCATTTCGGAGAGCAAACAGGAGGCTGGTTGTAAGTATCTTATCCTGGAGCCCACTTATCCCTGTTTCAGGAAATTCAAACAGGTTGTAAGGGTCTGGCCCGAAATCCATCTTTTTCTTGCCCTAAGAAATGTAAGCAGGAGGCCAGTTGTAAATATCTAGCCTGGGGCCCATCCATCTCCTGCCTCAGACCAGAAACCAGTATCTATCTGTGGTCTGTACCTTATGTACCAAGTCTGGGTCAAGCACAGCAAGGAGAAATTTACCACTAAGCTTTTCAGTGACTGAGGCCCTTAGGCATCCATCTGGTGGGTGAGCTTGCGCCCACATCAGCATCAAATAGCACACCTGACAGATGTGGGGAAAAGAGAGACCTCCTCTCCATCTGCTCTGGTCCTGGACTTCTCCCAGGTAAAGGACAAACAGTATTTCCACATGTGTATCTTTTCCTGGGAAGCCTTGAAAGATTTAAAGATTATTTCATGGCCAGTAAAACCTAAGACGTTTCACTTGACTGTAGATAAGTGTTAAATTTGTTTCTTAAACCAGCCATTTAACTTTTAGAAGCCTGAATTATAATCTTTCACACTAGACTTTTTCAAACTGTGAATTTCTGGGCTCCTTCTCACAGAAATTCAGAGGAATCTCTCGGGAGCTGGATGGAATATAGGCATCTTTTTTTTCTTCTTCAAATTTTAATGATTTCATTGTTCTTTAACTTTTTAATTTTGAATAATGAATACAGTGGGCTTCCCTGGTGGCTCAGCTGGCAAAGAATCTACCTGCAATGCAGTTTGATCTCTTAGTTGGGAAGATCCCTTGGAGAAGGGAAAGGCTACCCACTCCAGTGTTCTGGCCTGGAGGATTCCAACGACTGTATAGTCCATGGGGTCACAAATAGTTGGACACAACTGAGCAACTTTCATTTCACTTCACTTCACTTCAATGAATTCATCATTGTAAATCACAAATTCTTCACTGTAATTAAAAAAGATGTAAAAAAGTATTACTCTCTTACTCCTTTTCTATATCAGGGTATAGTGTCTATGATCATGATATAAAGAATATAAACGAGTATTTGTTTACCCACCATCTTTTTCAGTTTTATTAAAGGATAAGATATGTATGGAAATGCACAAATAGTAAATGGATAGCCAAGAAGCTATCCCCAAATAAACACCACTAGGTGAAGAAATAGAATATTAGGGAATTTCCATGGTGATCCAGTAGCTAAGACTCAGCTCTTTAACTGCAGGGACCTAGGTTCAATCCCTGGTCAGGGAACCAAGATCCTGCAAGCTGTGTGGCACAGCCCCCCCACCCCCCAAAAAAAAGAGTGTACAATATGATTAAAAAAAAAAAGAAGTGGAACATTAGCATGCACCACAGTGCCTGTGCACATTGCTTCTCCATAAAGGTATAAAAAATTAGTAGGTTATTTTAATGGGCCAAACCATTGTCTCATTCTCTACTTTTCCACTTTGTTCTCCTGATAGATTTATTTTTCAACGGAGAGAGAATGCGTTAGGTGTGAGGATTATCCTATCGGTCTCTCTGAGCTAATAATATTCATAGCAATCACAAATGTTTTGAGTGTTCTATGTGTCTTTATGTGGCATATGTGGATATTAGAGCGTGGCAGCAAATGTTCAAACCATGACTCATTCAAGGAATTCAGCCTTATTTTTCTAAAAGTAAATGAAACTTCTCTTTGGAGCCCATGGTACCTGCAAAGGCAAAAATACCTTTGTGTTCAGTTTCAATTGTGACCTTGAACAGAAGATGGGAATGGTTACACATTTCAGTGTGGGTTCACCAGGCCTGGGAATGCCACTGCTGCCCTGGGGAGCCCGAGGTCTCTGGGGCAGAGGATGTGACTGTGTCTGTTGGAACACTTGTGGACAATGCACACAGGCCCGAAAGAGAAAGTCAGCCTGCCGGTCATCTTAAGTGCTGCCCAAGAGGTCAGTTTGAAGAAACAAGGAGCTCTCCACGGAACAGTGGGCTGTCAGATTCCGAAGGGCTGAGCAGACATCAACAGCCAGCCAGAGAGGCCATGATCTCCAAAGGCAGGGCACCACCCCTCCCCGGTCAAGGGTCAGCTTTAAGCACCTGCCCAGTCCAGAGAGCCAGGACGCCAATTCATCGCGTCAGAGGGGAGAAAGGCCGTTTCTGCTGTTAGCTTTGCCTTCCCATCACCCTTCACCTCTGGGACAGCCAGAGCCACTCATGGCAGAGTGAGTGGGCGGGAGGATCAGGTATAGGAGGGCTAGGCGGAGAAAACAACCCCCCGTGGATTTCCTTTCTCCTTTTCCTACAGATTTTGGCCACACTTTCTGAGGAATAGCAAGCTTCCAGAGAGGGGAAATGCTGTAAGCATAAATGTGAACATCTTGACTATTGCATAGAATCTAACTTTTGATTAGTTTGTGTGTATATGTGTCTATGTGTGACTAAAATAGAGACCTTAAAAATAGAATCTAAGTCTGACTACAGAAGTTATGTCTGAATTTTTATCCAAAGGAGTTGAAAAGCGCTATATGAGTCCACAGAGCAGGTTTGAATAGGCAGTAGGAAGAATGATTCAAATTGCTTTCTGGGGCTTCCCTGGTGGCTCAGTGGTAAATAGTCTGCCTGCCAATGCAGGGGATGCAGGTTCGACCCCTGATCTGGGAAGATCCCACATACTGTGGGGCAACTTAGCCCGCTTGCAGCAACTACAGAAGCTTGTGCAGCTAAAGCCTGTGCTGCACAGCAAGAGAAGCCACTGCAATGAGAAGCCCATGAACTGCCACGAAGAGTAGCCCCCGCTCTCTGCAACTAGAGAAAAGCCCACGCAGAAACAAAGACCCGATGCAGCCCCAAACTAAAACAAATGAACAAAAAAAAGCTTTCTGACTCTTACTGCTGAGCATTGCTTATCCAGTGTATTTTTAATATCAGCATGTTAGCTACAAACATGATTCTATGAGCTGGTTCCTAATTCTACCAGAGATCTTTGCCTTGGGGCAATGGTGACTCCCTGTCAGGAGGCCAAGGCCGGGAAGGGCCTCTGAGACAATCAGTGAGGTGTCAGGGACAAAAATTCAGGGAGAAGAGGGACAGTCAACCAAGTTCACTAACTCGGACAATTGATATCTACTTCCTGTACATTTATCCACTAAAAAAACCAGTTTTGGAAACAGTGGAGCTTTCCCCTTAGTATAACCTGGCCTCTGCCAAACACTAACTTTTACTTTTTAAAGAGTTCAGGTCAGTTATTCTTCTAAATACAAGAAAATAACAAGATAGTTTTACAAACCAGCTTTGTTATAGCTTTCTTTCAAGAAGTTAATATTTATTATCTAGAAAGTAATTCTGTGCTCATGGAGGTGTGCTTTAAAGAGTATTGCTCCCATATAATCCAGCAATCTCACTCCTGGGCACGTATCTGGAGAAAAACATGGTTTGAAAGACTACGTGCACCCTGGTGTTCACTGTATGGCTATTTACCATATCCAGGATATGGAAGCAACCTAAATGTCCATCAGCAGAGGAACAGATAAAGATGATGTGGTACATATATGTGGTGGACTATTAATAGCTATTAAAAAGAATGAGATAATGCCATTTGCAGGAATATAAATGGACCTAGAGATTATCTTACTGAGTGAAGTAAATCAGAGAAAGATAGATATCATATGACACTGCTTATATGCAGAATCTAAAAATGATAAAAATGAACTTCTTTATGAAACAGAAACAGACTCACCGATTTAGAGAATAAATTTATGATAACCAGTAGGGGACAGGTAGGGAGGAGGGCTAGAATGGGAGATTGGGATTGGCATGCATACACTGCTATATATAAAGTAGATAACCAACAGGGATCTACTGTATAGCACAGGGAACTCTATTCAATACTCTGTAATAACCTAAATGGGAAAAGAATCTGAAAAAGAAATAGATGCATGTATATGTATAACTAAATCACTGTGTTGTACACCTGAAACTAACATAACACTGTCAATCAACTATACCCCAATAAAAATTTTAAAAAGAGTATTGAAGTACAATGGAAATCAATTTGATGATTAAATTCCCATGAAGTTTAGACAGAATCTACAGGTATTTCTAGGTCACTGTCAGTACTGGAATTGTCCTGTCCCATTCCTCCACATGGCAGAACTTTTAAAGAGGAAGAAAGATCTGAATTTGAGTGCTAAAGGAACCGTTCTATTCCAATTTTTGGTAGTTCATCACTTGGAAGTTAATTCTTTCCTTCTCTATATATTCTAATGCCTTGATCTTTTTTGCATTGTCAAATGTAGTCTTTTTAGGATTACAGACAATACTCTAATTTCTCCCACCCCCATATCACAACCTTCTTTTCCGGGGGGAGGGAAGTCATTCCCTGTCTGCTTCCAGTGTGCCTGCCTGTTTGCCTTCTAGATTCTATTTGCTGTAGAAGCAAAAACGGTAAGTCTAAGTGAGACCCAGAGGTCATCAATCCTTGCCTCTGCTCCAGGACACACAGATCATCTAAGCCAATCACTAACCTGTTTATCAAATACCTCCAATCAGAGAGAATCCACAACTTTCTTTTTGTGACTGTTGTACTGCGGAACGGCACACTGTAAATGTCTTCCTACCCATGTGTACTCCTATTTGCTTGTTCTATTTTAACCCTCATTTGCATTAACCCTTTCTTACCTTTTTATGAATTTCTAGGCCACTTCTCAGAAGAGGTGGGAGATCAGTGTGACTCTGGACACGGCCAGGATGAAAAGGTGAGTCCCTGGGAACTCTGAAGCTCTAATCCAAGGCCTCTGGGGTGATGGCATTCATTTCAGGAGGCCTTTATTCTACTTCTGCTAAGCAAACCCTGCCTTTGAATTCCAGGAGTCTGTTTCTAAACAGGACACTAGAGGGCTCCCGGGGGTTAAAAATAAGTGGAGAAATATTTGAATGAAAACTGCTTCTGGACGGCATTTGTTTTTTTCAGAATTTAAAATTAAAGTTCATTTTTTTAATATTAAAAAAAAAAACCCTCACATATCTTAAGAGTGGGTTTTCAGCAGCCAGTTAACAAGTATCTGTTTTGCTTTGTGATCAGTAGTTTTCAAGGGAACTTTTAAAGCTGAGCTGAAATATTTGAAGTGTGGAACGCTCTTGACCATGAAATATGTTCTACTTACATGCCTCAGCCTTTAAAAGTTCTTTGCATTAGAGTCAGAGATTACATTCTTCCTGGAGCCAAGCACGGGGCCAGCTGTGTAAGTAACGTTGCTTACCAGTTCTTCTTTTTAATAATGTGAAAAAAGACAGCTAGAGAGCTTTGGGTTTTCTTTCAGCTGAATTTGGTGGAAAGAAAAGGAATAAAAAGCAGTTAGATGTCTGTTTTGTGTTTATGTTTGTGTGTGTATGACTGAATAAATGTAATTACTTCCAAGATATGTGAACATGTATGGCTTTATAGTGTAATGACCCTTAATGTAAGATAATGAAATGTATCATGAAGAAGAGATTGTACCATCAGATTAAGAGAATATATTTCTGAATTTGAATGTTAATAATTGGTGCTTCTGCCCAGTTAATTAATGCAAGATTTCTAAAAATAAATAGAAGATAGCTATAGATTTTTAAAACCCTTTGTTGCTTTTCTTAAATCACTTTTTAATTTCAAAGAGAAAAGCCTAGATTTGTCCAATTTTAATGCTTTTCCTTCAGGACCAAATTAAAAGACTCTAGCTGCAAGTTATAAAACAGTCTTGGATTTCGGTAGTTTGTTTTCGCTAATTGCAACTGAATATCAGATGTATAGATCTATCTTGTTTGTTTTTTAACTCCATTTAAAAAATCATTTAGTGGTGACAGTAATGAAAGGAAAGGGTCCCGTTTTTCAAATTTCGTCTTGTGGAGGAACTGAACGGGAGTTTGAGACTGTGACTCAGTGCACTCTTTCCATTCATTCCCAGGAACTAGTCAGACTTCTCCTTGGGGAGACTGATGGGGGTGTAAAAGGTTTGTTGTGGCCAGTGTCAGAAGCCTTCCCGGCTCCATCACCAACGCTTAACTTCCACCTCGACCCACTGGAAACCACTTAAACACCCGAGCGGAGGCGACAGCTGCGTTCAGAAAATCATGCTTCATGTCAGCAGGCACCAACGGCCGAGTGTAAACTCTGTTCAGCATGTGGACACCGCGGAGAGATGAGCTGCCGGGACAAGCCAGGGCAGCTCATAAACTGGTTCCTCTGCTCCCTGTGCGTCCCGAGGGTGCGGAAACTCTGGAGCAGCCGGCGCCCCAGGACGCGGAGGAACCTCCTGCTGGGCACCGCCTGCGCCATCTACCTGGGCTTCCTGGTCAGTCAGGTGGGGCGCGCCTCTGTCCAGCACGCAAGGCCGGCAGCAAAGGGGCCGCACCGGAGCCGGGCTGCCACCGAGGCCCCGTTCCCTGAGATACCCCTGGATGGCACGCTGGCCCCTCCCGAGTCCCAGGGCAATGGCACCATGCTGCAGCCCAACGTGGTGTACATCACCCTGCGCTCGAAGCGCAGCAAGCCAGCCAACATCCGTGGCACAGTGAAACCAAAGCGCAGGAAAAAGTATGCGGTGGCTTCTAGAGTCCCGGGGCCCGAGGCTTTGGTGGGACCATCCCTTCGGCCTCAGGTAGCTGCAAGGGCAGTGGATTCTAAAGTGCCTGGGCACATCCCAGGAGGAAACTTGGCCAAGGCTGGGGAGCGACCCTGGAGGTGGATCCAGGACCCGGGAGCGAGAGGTGGGGGTGCAGATGTGCAGCTGCCCCTGGCTGGGGAGAGCAACATCAGGATCTACAGCGAGAGCGCCCCATCGTGGCTGACCAAAGAAGACATCGGCCAGATGCGCCTGCTGGCCAATGGCGCTGTGGCGGGTCTCCAGCCAGCCCAGTCCAGGAGTGGAGCACGCCTGCTGGTGCTGGAGGGGACTACCTGGCCCTCGGTGCCCGCCTGCGGTCCCAGCCCCTGCGGGCTGCTCAAGCAGTCTCTGGACATGAGTGAGGTGTTTGCCTTCCACCTGGACAGGATCCTGGGACTCAACCGGACCCTGCCCTCTGTGAGCAGGAAGTCTGAGTTCATCCAAGGTAACCCTTTCCCAGGCTTCGTTATTTGCAGCTGTCGGGGATTGGGCTTGATTTTCTCTTTTGCCTCCTTCTCTTTTTCTAAATGATTTTCTCCACCCACGGTTCCCATTTGGACAGCAGCAGCAGCGTGTCTATCCACGTGGTTGGCATCCTTGATTTTTCCAGCTTTGGGAGGATGCAAGCTGTCCTCCACAGGCAAGAGAAAGCCCCCACGTCGGTAATCTGAGCTCTCTGTTTCTGTGACCTTGCTTCCCAGCGTTTTATTAAACCTAATTAAAGCCAGTGGCGATTTCAGTGATGAGGAGTGGAAGCTGGGGTGGAAGAAAAGAACTTGCAGACAGTCAGGCATATTATTAAATAGGATACTACTATGGAAGTTGTGCATGGGAAGTTTTTAAAAGTAAGGTGGGGGTGGGGGGGGGTGGGATATCTTTTTTCTGCAGATGGAATCTTTTTAAGAGGCCCAGAGCCAGATCATGTTAGATTCAACACCTTCATTTTTCACAATGGATTTAACTGCTTTCATTTACAAAGCTAATGAGATCAAAAGAGGAGATTTGTTCCATAGATAGACTAATCAGCTGGTGGTTTCTCCAAGTCCATGACTATGGTTTATGGAACCTGAGTGTCCAGATGCTGTCAGGTGATAAACATTTTGTCAAGTTCCCGGGTGTACAGCCAGCGGCTTCGGCTGCAGGTGGCCAGGACTGTTGTGTGGCCATGCTCATGCCACAGAAAGAATTTTCTCTGGTGCCTGAGGCAATTCCACAGTGTTAGGACAAAGTAAGGTTGGTCCCTTACTTGTATTTGAAAGCATAGCGATCCCAGAAATTGTCACTAGCTCACTCCAGGCTAGTCCAAGAGGCTAAATAGAACCCCAAAGAGATTGTAAGCTCAAAAACTTTCTTTACTTCTTGTCACCAGGTGAGTGCGTGCTCAGTCACTTCAGTGAATGCAAAGTCCGACTCTTTGCAACCCCCTGGACCCCCTGGAGCCCACCAGGCTCCTCTGTCCATGGGATTCTCCAGCCAAGAATACTGGAGTGGGTTGTCATGCCCTCCTCCAGGGGATCTTCTCAGCTCAGGGATTGAACCGGCCTCGCTTATGTCTCTCGCATTGGCAGTCAGGTTCTTTACTACTGGATTCACCTGGGAAGCCCCCTCCTGTCACCGTAAAAGCATTTCAGCTCAGGCCCTGTGGAGTCTGGACTGGAATGCATTAAAGCCTTGGGAGTGGTCAAAAGCCAAACTGCATTTTATTGACTTCAGGAGTGTAATTTAGCCTTAGAATGGGTGTTCTCGAACTACCTGTGATTTGCTTAGAAAGACTGGTCATTCCCTACTCATCCTGGTTCATGGCTAAGCGCTTCAGATTCACAGGTGTGTTTCCATGTCTCAAGTTCACAGAGTCTTCACCAGGAGGAGGCCAATGTGAGAAAACTTATCTAACATTCAATCAATCACATTTTGGTAAAAGCTCATTTTTAGCGGGCGCTTGCTGTTTGCTAAACACTACACAAATTGAGACATATAGTCCATATACACCTTGATTCCTATGTTTCTCACAATAGTGCTAGCAGGTAGGCACTGTTATTATTTCCACTTAGTAGATGAGAATCAGTTCAGTTCAGTCGCTCAGTTGTGTCTGACTCTTTGAGACCCCATGAATCACAGCATGCCAGGCCTCCCTGTCCATCACCAACTCCTGTAGTTTATCCAAGCTCATGTGCATTGAGTTGTTGATGCCATCCAGCCATCTCATCCTCTGTCGTCCCCTTCTCCTCCTGGCCCCAATCCCTCCCAGCATCAGGGTCTTTTCCAATGAGTCAACTCTTCGCACGAGGTGGCCAAAGTATTGAGGTTTCAGCTTCAGCATCAATCTTTCCAATGAACAGCCAGGACTGATCTCCTTTAGGATGGACTGGTTGGACCTCCTTGTAGTCCAAGGGACTCTCAAGAGTCTTCTCCAACACCACAGTTCAAAAGCATCAATTCTTTGGTGCTCAGCTTTCTTCACAGTCCAACTCTCACATCCATACATGACCACTGGAAAAACCATAGCCTTGACTAGATGGACCTTTGTTATCCTGAGGCTTATTTAGGCAAAGTAATTGGCCTCGTGTTCATGGCTGAGTTTTGAGCACGGGCCCAGCAAACTTCAGGACATCAGCTCTTCGCCTTTGGGCTTAGGTGGCTGTATCACTTCCCCCAGACAAGAGTTCCAAGGGAGATCTGGCAGAGCACAGAGACCGCAGGCACACACTTAGGCTATCCTGGGCCAGCAGCTCGGAGGGTCCCCCGGGAAGGCTCTCTTGCCATTCATTTCACCTTGTAAAGGCCCTTGAGAAGAGGTAATGCATGCTTGAATGTATCCGAGGAACCATAGTCTGATCTGTCCTTCCAACTTCCCTGGGAAAATGCTGGATGGAGTTGAGAGAGTGAAGTAGAGTTAGAAGCCTGGGCTCTGGAGCCAGACTGCTTGAGTTTGAATTTACCAGTCATATGACCCTCCACGAAACGATACCCACCTCATGAGCCTGTTGTTAGTTAATCCATAGAAAACCTTCAGAGTGTGTGTGTGTGTGTGAGCCGCTCAGTTGTGTCCGATTCTTTGCCATCCCATGGACTGTAGTCCACCAGACTCCACAGTCTATGGAATTCTCCAGGCAAGAATACTGGAGTGGGTTGCCATCTCCTCTCCAAAACCTTCAGTAAATATTGGCTATGTGTATTACTACACTAAACACGTGAGGTACCAATTTCATTGAGTAGCCTCAATGAACTCAGATAGCCTCCAAGCCTCATCTATCATTTTATTTGTTTTAACTGAAGTGTAGTTGACTTACAGTGTTGTGATAGTGTCAGGTGTACAGCAAAGTGATTCAGTTATACATACACACATATATTCTGTTTATACACATATATATTATTTTCAGATTCATTTCCATTGTAGTTTATTAAAAGATTTTGAATATACAAAATATACTCTGTGCTATACAGTAGGTCCTTGTTGGTTATCTGTTTTCTATATAGTAGTGTGTATCTGTTAATCCCAAACTCTTAATTCATGCCCTGCTCTTTGATAACCATACATTTGTTCTCTATGTCTGTGAATCTGTTTCTGCTATGTAAGTAAGTTTATTTGTATCATTTTTTTGGTGGTTCCACATCTAAGTGATATCATATATTTGTCTTTCTCTGTCTGTCTGACTTATTGTACTTAGTATAATAATCTCTAGGTCCATCCATATTGCTGCAAATGGTATTATTTCAGTCTTTTTTATCGTTAAGGAATATTCCATAGTATATATGTGCCACATCTTTATCTGTTTCTCTGTTGATGAGCATTTAGATTGCATCCATGTCTTGGCTATTATACTGCTGCTATGAACACTGGGGTGCACCTGTCTTTTCGAATTAGTTTTCTCTGGATACATAACATTTCTTTATGTGACAGGACTAGGACTGAAACCCAGGTGTCCTTCTTGCTTAGTGAAACTTCTTGGTGCTAGGATACCTCTAAGGTATCTAATTACGTCCTCCAAATATCCAGCATCTTTGCGAATGAAGAAGGCAGTTGCATTCAATTTGAAGGAGACATTTATAATCCCAGTACAGACTGGTGTTCCCCTCTCCTTTCAGAAGTAAACGGTTGTGGAAAGAAACTGGCAAGGTTGCATTGACATGACTCTCTATGTGATGAATTAAATACCAAAGATCGTATTTCAGGTAATACTAGAAATTTCTTTGTTCTTTCTTTGATTCTTTCTCCTAGAATGTAGTTATTGAGAGTCATAAAATTAGGCCAATTTCCTCAGGAGGTTAGGACCTAATTTAGATATAGTTATGCTCACTCTTGGAGAAGGCAATGGCACCCCACTCCAGTACTCTTGCCTGGAAAATTCCATGGATAGAGAAGCTTGGAAGGCTGCAGTCCATGGGGTTGCTAGGAATAGGACACGACTGAGCGACTTCACTTTCACCTTTCATTTTCATGCACTGGAGAAGGAAATGGCAACCTACTCCAGTGTTCTTACCTGGAGAATCCCATGGACAGAGGAGCCTGGTAGGCTGCAGTCCATGGGGTAGCTAAGAGTTGGACACCACTGAGCGACTTCACTTTCACTTTTCACTTTCATGCATTGGAGAAGGAAATGGCAACCCACTCCAGTGTTCTTGCCCGAGAATCTCAGGGACAGGAGAGCCTGGTGGGCTCCCATCTATGGGGAAGCACAGAGTCGGACACGACTGAAGTGACTTAGCAGCAGCAGCAGCATGAGCACTTTGCACAATATGATTCTATTCATGGAAACGTTGTACTGATGTAAAGAACATACATAGATCAGTTCTGCTCATGGTAGGGGATACACAGTCTTAGGTTCCTGGTACTACCTCTAGCCTTTTCCTGAATTGTGTCTTTCTCCCTTTGATTTCTACAGATATGTGTATCTTCCCTCTAGGGTCTTCCTAGGCCTCTCTTGGTCCAAGCTTAGCTTTATTTGAGCCTCCGCATCTACCTAAAGTGATGATAGATCTCATCTAGGTACCTAGCATCTGCTTCTGGCTCATTCTGTGTCACTGCTTTGTAACTACAATTGCTTGTTGATCATCTCTTCCTTCCCACTAGGCTTTATTTAGGTCTGTGAAGGCAGAGATAACTTCCGTCTTGCTCATCACTGTGTTTCTGGATCCCAGTGGAGAGTCTGGCACATAGTAGGTGCTCAGCAAATCTTTTTGAATAAATGTAAGAATGCATTTTGGACTGTTCCACTGACTCTAAACAGTAAATCTATATTCGCTTCAGGCTTTCAAAACTCAGGACAACTGCTACCATTTTTTTTTTTTTTTGTCCTAAATCCAGGCTGGTCTTTCTCCTGCAGTATCTTATAAATAGCTCATTGAAAAGGGTAATGAAAAATGTCCTTGGCAGCCTCTGAATTATGCAAATAATAAGGTTTATGGAGCTTATTCTTGTGAGGACCATCAGTATAATATGGTCTACAACTTCATGTGCCCAATCACTTAGTTGTATCCAACTCTTTGCATTTCCATGGACTGTAACCCGCCAGGCTCCTCTGTCCATGGGATTTTCCAGGCAAAACTATTGGAGTGGGTTGCCATTTTCTCCTCCAGGGTATCTTCCCAACCCAGAGATCGAGCCAATGTCTCCTGCATCTCCTCTTTCGGCAGGCAGAGTCTTTACTACTGAGTCACTTGGGAAGCCCCTCATACCGTAATGTATGTGGCCTCATACCATAGTGTATGGTGGCCTCATAGCATAATGTACAGTGGCCTCATACCACTGAGCCACCTGGGAAGCAACCTCATACTGTAATGTAATTTGATTTTGAGTTTTCTGTAGGAGGAACAGTAGAACTCAGGAATGTATTTTTCTGATGATCTGGCTTGGTCTGGGAGTAAAGCTTTTAGTATCTGGGAGAGTGGTTAGGGAGACAGTCCTGTAAGTAATCTGTCCTAAGTGTTGTTTTTCTTCTCTGACTTGTGATGAATGTTTGTGAAAATGAATTTATGCTTGGTAACAAGAACATGGCTAGTCTGTCTTGGGTGGTGAATACAGATATTTTGCTTATCTCAGTTAATCTTTCAAAGAAACCTATGCAGGAGACACTTTCTTACTTCAATTTTGAGAAGAAAGAAAGATAAGAAGAAAGCAGCTCAAGGTCATACAATGAGTTTATTTTCCAGGAAGAATTCAAGCACTTGTCTTGTAACTTCCTGTTTATCATCTGCTTTCCTCACCACATCATTTCAGGGGCCTCAATTAAGTGTGTCTTCTTTCCCTATCACCACAACCTATTCATGTACTTGTTAGTCAGTTATCTAACACAACTAGACGCTGATGACTTGCATGCTGATGCCCAAATATGGGCCATTTTATTTCTTAAGGAGACAGCACTGTAACCATAGCAAGAATAATATTGAATGTCACTACATACCAGGCACTGCTGTAAGTACCGTGCACCTATTATCTCATAAAATCCTCCTAAACTTTTACGATAGGTACTCTATGAGAGACATTTTGTGGACGTGGAAGGAGAGGCCTAGTGTAGTTAAATACCTTTGCTCAAAGTTATGTAAATTACCTTGATGTGAAAAGGGTCCATAAGATGCAAAAGGAGACATAAAAGAGCATCAGAGGCTGTGACTGAATGATGTGCCTGTTGCAGCCCCTCAGACGAAGCTTTCTGCCCATTCAGTCCGAAGACAAAAGGTTCCAGTGATAAAGCTCCAGATATTTCTTTATTTGTCTGTTTGTAAAACTGACAGAAGGGATCCTGTCATCCCAGAGCCACTAGCTAAGGTTCATCTGGGGTCAGGTTCTTGATTGTACAACTTGATGAATTCTAGATGTCTCTCCTTGAATCCCAATATATATATATATATATATATACATATATATATATATNTGGCCGTGCTGTTCTCTGAGATTAGGGCCCCTGAAGAGGCCCAAGTCTGGGGAAGGATCGTGGGTACAGTCCTGAGCTTTGTGTGTGTGTTGTGTCTGAGGGATCTTTGGGTCAGCCAGTGGGAAACCTCGAGCATACAGGCCTGAAACTGGAGGAGCTGCCTGGACTAGAGTATACGGATGTGACCGGTAAGCCAGGGACGTGAGTGAGACTGCCTCGGGTGGCACGAGTGTGAGTGTGCCAGGAGTGCCATGTGACAAGAGAGAGGAATCTCGGTTCTTGGGGACCGCTGACATTGAAGGGTGGGTTAAGCAGTTCAGTTCAGTTCAGTCGCTCAGTCGTGTCCAACTCTTTGCGACCCCATGAATCGCAGCATGCCGGGCCTCCCTGTCCATCACCAACTCCCAGAGTTCACTCAGACTCACGTCCATCGAGTCCGTGATGCCATCCAACCATCTCATCCTCGGTCGTCTCCTCCTCCTGCCCCCAATCCCTCCCAGCATCAGAGTCTTTTCCAGTGAGTCAACTCTTCGCATGAGGTGGCCAAAGTACTGGAGTTTCAGCTTTAGCATCATTCCTTCCAAAGAAATCCCAGGGCCGATCTCCTTCAGAATGGACTGGTTGGATCTCCTTGCAGTCCAAGGGACTCTCAAGAGTCTTCTCCAACACCACAGTTCAAAAGTATCAATTCTTCGGTGCTCAGCTTTGTTCACAGTCCAACTCTCACATCCATACATGACCACAGGAAAAACCATAGCCTTGATTAGGAGGGTGGAGTGGCAAGGGAGACTGAGGTGGAGGAGCCTGGTTCTGGAGGCCAAGCAGCAACATGTGGACGGAGCTACTAGACATCGGTTACTGCAGTAGCAGCTGTCGGAGGGGAGTACAGGTCAGCAGTAACGGGGTGGGTTGAGGAGTGAGCGGAGGGTAAGGAAATGGAGAGGCATGTGACTGGGAGGGGTAGAGGGGAGCTGGTGTACGAGCTAGTGTACGAGCTGGGGAAGTGGGATGGAAGTTGGAGCCAGAGGATGCAGAAACACGGGTGATGGTAAAGATACAGGAAAAATGGCAAAATTAAAAATGTGAGGTTCCTTGAAGGCAAGACTCATGAAGTCCAGAAAATAGGTGGAAAGACTGGCCTTCGATGTATTATTGGCAAAGCTGGAGAAGACAGCTGCAGATTTCGTTTCTAGAAGAATCTTTTGGGTTCCCAGGGAATGGCTTCTGTTTTCTGTGAAGTAGGCGTGGTTGTCTCATGAACCTGAAGTTAGGAAAAAGTGGTAAGAGACAAAGATTTGGAGGTGACGGGAGGTTTGAGAGAATCATTAGAGAAGGATGTAGTTAGCACCTGTAGAGAACAGAAATGTAATAGGACTGTTTGGGAAAATCTGATTCAACTGATTATTCTATGGTTACCTGGCTTCCCCCCCACCCACTCTGCATATCTCTGTTCATACGGCTGCATAATACCTGATGTATTTACTTGAACTCAACTGATAAACATTTGGGTTGTTTCTAATTTTTTTTTTAGTATTATAAACCTATGTGTATGACATAATTAAGTACATTTCTGGTTGGTTTCTTCAGGACAGATTCTGAGAAGCGGAGTTTGTCTTTCAGGGAGTGTGTCAGAAGAAATCACTCGAATAGAGAGAATTTAACACGATGCATTGTTAACTAGATGTGACATTGGTAACCAGGTAGCCGAAAGGATAAAGAGGACATTAAGGTATCCTCAAGGTAGCACCTACAGAGAATAGCTCTCATCCTGTTCTCCTGCAGTGGCAGGCAGGTTCTTTACCGTTGTGCCACCAAGGAAGCCCAGAAAGGCCGGGAACTTCTGCCCGAAGAGAACTCCTTCCCGACTCCCAGCGGTGGGGATTTTTTAGGTCTTTTTGTTTCGTTCTGTCCTCCGTCCCTGCTGTCATCAGGGTTCTTCCGACCGTAGCTTCTCAGTGACTGTTGTTTATCAGGAGTAGTAAAAGGTCTCTGTGGCTTTGTTAAATAANTAATTCACTTGACTTTTGGCCACCTGATGTGAAGAAGTGACTCATTTAGAAAGACTCTGATGCTGGGCAAGATTGAAGGCGGAGGAAAAGGGGATGACAGAGGATCAGATGGTTGGACGGCATCACCGACTTGATGGACATGAATTTGAGCAAGCTTCAGAAGTTGGTGATGGACGGGGAGGCCTGGCGTGCTGCAGTCCATGGGGTCACAAAGAGTCAGACACAACTGAGCAACTGAACTCACTGATTGGCTGACTGACTCAGGCCAAACTCTACTTCTCAAGTCCCTGGAAGAAAGCATAGCCCATGGTAGGTCTTCAGAATCCAACTGTGGAAAGAGGAAGCTCAGGAGTGAAGGGAAGACAGGGCTGAGCTGTGTCTGGCGGGTCTAGTTGACAGCAGGAATGTGTCGGTGGGGCTGGATGAGGAACTGCACCTCCCAGGCGGGGGGCCCAGGGCCACCACTCGGGGTTATTCACCTCCACCGTCTGTAATTCATTTCCTCCTGCGTGGCACAGGGTTCATGGCCCACTGCCAAGGCCGCACAGGGCCCCTCCAAACCCAGCATTTCCCTGCTGGCTCCCCTCATCCCTGCTTCTCACGCCTCTCCCCACCTCCTATCAGCGGGATCCCTGAGCAATATATATGTGCTTGTGCTCAGTCGCTCAGTCGTGTCCAACTCTTGCGACCCCATAGACTGTAGCCCGCCAGGCTCCTCTGCCCATGGGATTCTCCAGGCAAGAAAACTGGAGTGGGTTGCCACTTCCTTCTGCAGGGCATCTTTCCCTACCTAGGAATCGAACCCGGGTCTCCTGCATTGCAGGCAGACTCTACCTACTGAACTACGAAGGAGGCCCCAGTGTGTATGTAAGGATCCCTATGAAGCGTGGAGTGGCGGTCAATTTAATTATCGCACGTCAAGCACTAAGGATGGGCTAAGCTCTTCTCTGAGAGCCTCGCGGGCCTGTGCTCATNCCTACTGAACTACGAAGGAGGCCCCAGTGTGTATGTAAGGATCCCTATGAAGCGTGGAGTGGCGGTCAACTTAATTATCGCACGTCAAGCACTAAGGATGGGCTAAGCTCTTCTCTGAGAGCCTCGCGGGCCTGTGCTCATCTCTTCCCCTCTTTACATGGAGGAAATCAAAGAGCTAAAGGGCCAGCCAGAGATGACCCAGCTGGGAAGCAGCAGAGAGCAGATTCACTGCAGACAGTGGACCCGGGTGAGTTTGCCCCACAGGCAAAGGGCAGGATGCCCCAGGCCCATCCTCCCTCCATGCCCCCTGTCTGTTCCGGTTCTCGACCTCTCCAGCTCCTCTTCCCAGGGTGTGCTTTCCACCTGCTGCCCTGGCTTCCCCAGCACTCAGCCTTCGGGTCCTGCCTCGCCCCATCCTCCTAGCGAGGGGCCCTCTTGTAGCTCTGACTCCCCACCTTCCAGGCCTGGTGGGGGCCTTCTCCGGGATTCAGGCCTCAGCACGAGCTGGTACCATCACCGTGTGGTTCAGTTCCGCCGGCACAGGCCTGGGTCGGTTTCCTGTCCCCGTCGCGCATCTGCTGTGCGACCTTGGAGAAGTCCCTTCACCTCTCTGTGTGCTGACTTCCTCCTCCCAAAAACAGGGATGAAGGAGGTGCTGATCCCTGTGAATTGCTCCCCGCACAAAGTGCTGTGGAAGGATATATTAGACATGCTTAGCGCACAGTAGATGCTCAGTAAAACCCCTCGTCCATGATGACAAAGGAGTAAATTCTTCCTTGGTCTCTGGACTGCGAGTGCTCGGGGCAGGGTCTGGATGGGGCCGTTTCTGGGCCCTTATCCTGACCCGACACATGGCGGGCACTCAGGTTGTGTGCGGGGGAGGACGGGGGACCTCAGGAGGGGAGACTCCATCCCCGAGGAGGCCCTCCCTCCACATCCGCCCCTCCCGAACCAAGGTCCTTGCACCCAGCTGTGTGTGAGTTCTCTCTCCTTCAGTGTGAGCGCAGCTTCTCAGTGGTTCCTCCAACAGACCTCCCAGAGCCGCTGTAAATAAATTCCAAAGACAGGCTGGTGGAGGGGGCTTAAAAACAGAGGCCTGCTGAGAGCATTCCGACGCCAGACAGTAAGGTCTCCTTGACCAGAGCCAGATGCCCAGAGCATTCCAGCGACTCCCGGGGCCAGGCACCCCGAGGCCCCGGGCTCGCTCACAGCTTATTTGTCTGTCATTTGTTTCTCCCTCGAATGTGCACAGCGCCCACCCAGAACGGGGGCACCATGCCAGTTCCCGGGGCTACTCAGACACACACCACACTTACCACTCCCTGGGCGGGGTGGCAGAGGTCTTGTGCTGAACCAAACCAGCTGCTTTAGAAAGCAAAGGCAGGAGGGCGGCTGGCCAGCTCTGCCCCTGGCTCCCTGTGATGCTGGCTGGCTGGCACATGTGGGGTTCTGCATTTCTCCCTGATGAAGGGTGATCCTTGGCTCCAGGTCTGCTTAGAGGCCAACACATCAAGGTAACTGTCCCTCCTGCCCAGCCTAAACAGCTAGGTTGGCTCTGGGGGGGTCACTGAGCAGTCCCCAGCCAGCTCCCCTGAGACTACTCATTTCTGGAACCATGGCTGACTTGGGCAGAAACTTACCTCTAGCGCCAGACGTGGTTGCAAGTGGGGACCCCTTGGGAAGGTGGAAGAGAAGAGCAAGGGCTTTGGGATCAGGCAGGCCCATGTCAAACACTCACTTTGCTACATATCAGTTGGGAGATCTTGGGGAAGCCACTTCACCTCTATGAGCCTCAGTTTTCCTATCTGTAAAATGGGGATGATGGTAATAGCTATCCCCTTGGGCTTTGATAGAGATGAAGATGGTTCTCAGAGTGTGGTAGATGAGGAATAAATTCTTAATATTCATCACAGACGCTCTTCCCACGTCTCCTGCCTGGGTCACCTGGGTTCCTCCCCTCCAGCTGTGAGTCTCCTGTCCTGAGGAGATCTGAGGCTGGGACACAGCATCCCCTCTTCTTCTCTGTCCCGCCTCCTCTAGTAAACTCTCCCAGTCCTCCCAGTTTTTAGGGTGAGTGTTTCTGCTGGTCTCTTTGATGAAACTGATTGGAGGTGTGTGCAGAGGAGGAAAGAGAAATAAAACCAGTACCGTCTTGGCCTGACTGGATCCCTGCCAGTACCCGGCAGCACCCTGGGGCTTCTTCCCTAAAGGGGAGGCAAGGTCAGGTCCTGGAGCCCCCTTCAGACCAGATGCAAACGTGTCCTGAACTCTTCCTCCTGGAACCCCTCCAGCCCCAGTCCTGCAAGACCTCTGGACGTCTCCAGGCTTCCGGCCTGCCCCACGGCTGTGCCTCAGATGGGACAGGTGGTTATGCTCAGGTTTCTTTTGAAAGAAACTTATTAAAGTATAACATGCAGGAAACTCCACAAGTCTTTTAAAACATTTAAAAAATTTATTCACTTATTTTTGGCCGTGCTGGGCCTTTGTTGCAGGGAGGGCTTTTTCTCTAGTTGCGGCGAGCAGGGACTACTCTTCAGTAGCGATGCTCTTCAGTTGCAAGGCAAGGGCTCTTCACTGCAGCATTTTCTCTGGCTGCAGAACACGGGCTCTAGGAGGCATGGACTGGGGAGTTGCGGCTCCCAGCCTCTAAAGCACAGGCTCAATAGTTGTGGCACATGGGCCTAGTTGCTCCCTGGCATGTGGGATCTTCTCGGGCCAGGGGTCGAACCTGCATCTCCTGCACTGACAGGCAGATTCTCACCCTCTGAGCCAGCAGGGGAGTCCCCCTGCTCCCAAGTCTTGAGAGTGAAGACTAATCAGTTTGACACACAAGTTAGGCCCACACCCGTGTACCCCTGATCAGGGAAGGAAGGCTGCCTCACGGTCCCCTCCCCACTGATTCCACCTTTGTGAAGTCATGGCTATGGCTTCTAGCACCGTAGATTCATATTGTCTGTTCTGGGAGCCCCACACGGAAGCATCCATGTCCTGCTCCTTTGCTTCTGGACTCTTTGGTGCAGCACCTCGTCTGGGGGAGTCATCGTGGGATCCCTGCAGTAGGGGCTGCTTGGATCTGCAGGGTCGTGAGCTCTCTTGTGGTGCTGCTGCCCAGCGGTGGGGTGTGGGGGCAAGGCCACAGACCCAGCCCTTGGGACCCGCCCTGTCCTCTGCCATGGGGGACCCAGCAGGGACTCTGCCTCTATGTTCTGTTTTCACTCCCGGAGCTGGGCTCCAACTACAAGAATTCCTGGGCAGAAGCAAGGCTGTGGGTGATAGAGGGGCCACAGGGCCACAGGACACCCTTGTCAACTCCACGCCGGCTGGGAGATGGCCCTGTGTCAAGCATGCAGCAGTCACTCAAGAGATGTTAGTAACAAAAATAAAGCTCCCTTATGAGAAGACAATGCCATCCACAGTGTGGGATTTTTGTGAGCACTAAATCAAAGAGAGTGCTTCTTTGCGCCTCCACTTCCCAGGATAGGAGCTGACATGGGTGGCTTATACGTGCTGGGTTCTTGCCCAAACCCTCCCTGTGTTTGTTTGCTTCAAAAGACTTTAGTTTTTAGAGCAGTTTTAGGGTTAAAATAAAACTGAGAGGAAGGTACAGAAATTTCCTATATACCTACTGTATCTACACATGCATAGCCTCCTCTATGTTAAAGATCACTTACCAGAATGGTGTTTTGTTTTGTTTTGTTTTGTTTTTAACCAAGAATGAACCGACATTCATGCATCATTATCATCCAGAGCCCATAGTTAGGGTCACTCTTGGTGTGGTGCTTTCAATGGGTTTGAATAAATGTACAATGATATGTGCTGACCATCACAGTATTGTGCACAGTAGTTTCACTTCCCCCCAAACCCTCTGAGCTCCGTTATTCATCCCCCCATCCTCCCTAGCCTCTGGAAACCCCTGACCTTTTTACTATCTTCATAGTTTCTTCTTTTTCCAAAACGTCATACAGTTGCATTCTTACAGCATATAGACTTTTCAGATTGATTTGTTTCACTTAGCCGTATACACTTAAGTTTCTTCCTTGCTTTTAATGTCTTTTTATTAAAGTCATTTCTTTTTTTAGTGCTGAATAGTATTCTATTGGGTGGTTCATTCCCTTCAGTGCTGAGTAATATTCCATAGGGTGGCTTCTCAGGTGGCACAGTGGTAAAGAATCTGCCTGCCAGTGCAGGAGATGCAAGAGACACAGGTTCAATCCCTGGGTCAGGAAGATCCCCTGGAGTAAGAAATGGCAACCAACTCTAGTGCTCTTGGCTGGGAAATTTCATGAACACAGGAGTCTTTTGGGCTACAGTCCATGGGGCTGCAAATGATCTGGCCCAACTGGATGCACCAGTTTATTGATCCACTCACCTCCAAAGGACATCTTGGTTGCTTCCAAGTGTAGACAATTATGAATAAAGCTGTGATACACATCCAACTCAATGGACATGAGTTTGAGCAAACTCCAGAAGATAGCAGAGTACAGGGAAGCCTGGAGTGCTGCAGTCCATGGGGTCACGAAGCATCAGACATGACTGAGCGACTGAACAACAGCACATCTGTGGGCAGATTTTGGGGTGGCTATAGATTTGGGTAAACGCCAAGCAGCACAGTGGCTGGGCTGTACATAAGACCACGTGTAGTTTTGTGAGAAACTGCCAAACTTTGTCTTCTCAAGTGTCCATACTATTTGCATCCTTACCGGCAGTGCCCGGGAGTTTCTGTCGCACTCTCATCAGCATTTGGGGCTGCCAGTGTCCTGGATTGGGGCCATTTCAGGAGGTGTGGAATAGCATCTTGTTTTGATTCCTCACTCAGAACCACTGGACAGACAGGTGCCAACATCCTTCCCATTTTACTGAGGCAGAAACCTGTGTTCCCAGAAGTAAGTGATGACCCAAAGACACATGGGCTTCCCTGGTGGCTCAGATGGTAAAGATTCTGCCTGCAGTGCAGGAGACTTGGGTTCGATCCCTGAGTGCAGAATATCCCCTGGAGGCGAGCATGGCAACCCACTCCAGTATTCTCTCCTGGAGAATCCCAGTGAACAGAGGAGCCTAGCGGGCTACAGTCCACGGGGTCGCAAAGAGTAAGACACAGAGCGACTGAGCAGTAGCACAAGCATTTGGGGGTGGAGCTGTGCCTTGGACCCTGGGATGTCAGTGCCCTTGTCCCGGTTTATGACTCTCTGAGAGGAGAGGGGCTCTCAGAGCTCTTGAGCGCTCAGAGGAGGAAGAGCGCGGTCTGGAGTCCTGGGTGGCTTTGCTGGAAAAGCTGTGTTGCACTGGGTTGTGGAGGCTGCCCTGAGTTTGGGTTGGCAGCGGGTAGGAAGGAAGCCAGATTCCAGGCTGGGAAGCAGTGAGCAGCTCTGCTGTGGAAAGGAGCTTCACGTTACACTTGTCCTTGGCTCTGAGGCTTTCCAAAGCACTCGTGGAAAGAACGCTGGAGAAGCAGGTCTCAAGCCAGCCTGTGCCAGGAGACACCCTAGCCTCTGAGCCATGCTGGGAGAGCCGGCGTGTCTTCATTCTTGAGGTCCTGGGTGTCTGACCAGCCTCAGATGCAGTCTAGTGTTGACCAGGAATTCTCAAAAGTAATCGTGCATGGGATTCACCTGGAAGCATTTAAAATGAACAGATTCCCAGGACTGCAACCCAAAGGCTGTGAGTCAGTGTGTCTGGGAAGGGCTGCAAATTTGCTTTTAAACAAACACTTCCTGGAGAGTCTGAAGGAGGGCTTCCTTGGAGCCTGATTTGAAAAACAGAGCAGAGTAAATAAGCCTGAGCTATGATGCAAGCTGGTCTGGACCTGATCCAAGCTCCTGCCCCACCAGAGGCTCTCAAGGATGCTGAAGTTCCCTCATCACTTCATGTCCCAAAGGCTTGGAGAAGGAGTGGCCTCTGGCCCCTCCTGGGGGAAATAACTCAAAATGAGCAAACTGTATTAAAAAAAAGAAAACAACCATTCCAGCAACCCAATATTCTTAAATCCATCATGGAATACTAAGGAAATTCTGGCATTTCAACTGGCATGACCACCTTTATGTCCAATCTCCAATCTGCTGAATTATAATAAATGGAATTCACAGCCCTGCAAGGCATGGGGAATTGGGTGAATGGCGCCCTCAGTATCAGAATGAGGACATAGGGGAGGATCCCAGTGAATCCAAGGATTAGGGGGGGATTATAGATGCCCTGATTCTATTTCTTCCGCATCTGGGAGGATCATCGTCTCTTCTCTGTAGAAGCTATGAAGCAATGTCTTGAGGGCTCTGCATTCCAATCTCAGGGAATTGGCCAAATAAACTGTTAGAACTACACACAGCTGCTTTTAAACTGGCATATTGAATCCATAATCTCTAGCTAGTTAGATCATATCAACAAATAAAATCTAACTTAATACCATGTTCCTTTCACCTTGATCCAACATTCTATGACTCACTCCTACACATATGACCCAAGTGCCTGTTGATATAAAGTAGCAAAATTCTATAGATGCTAGGGTGTATCCCCTAGTGATGTGTCTGGGTGTAAATCTAGGAGCAATGTGAGCCGGGGGAGGTGGACCTGTGGGAAGAGTAACATCACCCCTACATGCATACCCCTCAAGACATTGCTTCATAGCTTCTACAGAGAAGAGATGATGATCCTCCCAGATGCAGAGGAAGGGTTGTTTCCACTTGAACAGGAGGCTTATAGAATCAGGGCATCTATAATCCCCCCTAATCCTTGGATTCACTGGGATCCTCCCCTACGTCCTCATTCTGATACTGAGGGCGCCATTTACCCAATTCCCCATGCCTTGCAGGGCTGTGAATTCCATTTATTATAATTCAGCAGCCTTAAGATTTGGCTTTCAGAAATTTCAACTTTGTTTCTACAAAAGACAAGGATTTCTTTGAGGACCACAGTAGAAACGTGCACACACGCGCACGCACACACACACCCCTCCAACTAGTTCGCATCCTTGTTCTGGGAGGAGAGCCATTCTAGACACATGACATGCAACTATTTCCTCTGGGGAATGAGGGGTCTGCCATGAGTGGTCCTGTCTCTCACTGTTGGAAGCTTGGGACCAAGGCCTGGAGCCACTGTCTCCTTAAAGCCACATCTGTCCCCTCCCTCTGCTCCCTGGAGATGATTCGCTGAAGATGAAGCTTGCATGATCAGGCCCCCCTCCCTGTGTGGGCTGGAGCAGCCACGCTAGAGAGCAATCTGACACTGCTTAATAAGATCAATAAAATAAAACAGGCATGTGTCCTAAGGGCCCGGCAGCCCCACTCCTGTGTATATGCCCCAGAGACTTTTTCCAAAAACTATAAAGGAATACCTGGGAAGATGCTAATCTGGGTTTTGCTTGTAGTGGTGAGGATCTGGAGGGAGCCTGGCGTCCACCTGCAGAACCCGAGGAAGTAAACGGTTGGTGATGCAAATCATGGAGAAATAACCTCACAGGGGCCCAGAGCAAAGGGGAGAACTTCCAACCCAGAGATGATGGGAAGACTTAAACAGGAAGGAGGCCTCCAGCCAGTACCGCTGTTGTGAGTTGAAGTCAGATGCAAACAATTGCAAGTTTTTGCACATAATTGTACATATTCAAGGGCACACCCAGAAACGCCTCCTGTGGCTGTGGAGAAGAGAACAGAGTGGAACCAGGAGGAAGAGGGACAAAAAGAACTTAGAGGAGTTCTGAAAACACTGATGGAAGGAGCCACAGGCCGGAAAATATAGTTAACCTCACCTATAGGCATCCCAGTGACACAAAACACATGGAAGAGAGACTGAAAAAAAAAACAAGGAGGAAGGGAAAGAGGAGAGGAAAAGGATGACAAGAAGAAAGGAAGGAGGAGGCAGGGTGAGAGAAAAAGAAAGAGGAGAGAGCAGGACGGAAAACGTATGTTTGCACAAAAAGCTGTGCGGGACGGCTCCCAGCTGCGGTATTTGTGAAGAGCCCCAAACTGCAAACAACCAAAATGCCTTTCAGGAGGTTATTTAAACCAACTGTGTTCAGCCACATTGTGGAATTCTATTCAACAATAAAAAGAACACACTAGAAGCTGGTCACAGAGAGGAAACAGACAGAGATACTTTTAAGTCTACAACTCACTTTCTTTTTCACCCAAACCTAAGACAGCAGGTATAGTGAGGCCCACTTCACAGCCAGGGAAACTGAGGCTCCTGGAGATCACACAGTGTACGGTCTGCCTAGGGCTGCTGAAAATTGGACCACAGGCTGTGTGGCTTAAGTAACGGAAAACATATTTATTTCCTCCCATTTCTAGAGGCTGAAAGCCCAAGATCAGGATGCCAGCAGGCTTGGTGTCTCTGAGCCTCTGTCTTTGGACATAGATGGCTGTCTTCTCCCTGCGTCTTGGCATGGTTTTCCCTCTGTGATGTTTCTTTGGTAATCTCCTCTTAGAATGATGCCATCACACAGGATTGGAGCCACCCTAATCTCATTTTAGGTATCTCATTTTAATTTAATCACACCTTTGAAGACTATCTCCAATACAATCACACTCTGAGCTCTGGGGGTTAGAATTTCACCATATCAATTTTAGGGAGGTGTAAAACTCAGCCCATAACTGATGCCGAATCTCCAATGCTTTGGCCACCTGATGCGAAGAGCAGACTCATCAGAAAAGACCCTGATGCTGGGAAAGATTGAGGGCAGGAGGAGAAGGGGATGACAGATGATATGGTTGGATGGCATCACCGACTCAATGGACCTGAGTTTGAGCAAGCTCCAAGAGACAGTGAAGGACAGGGAATCCTGGAGTGCCGCAGTCCGTAGGGACACAAAGAAACAGACACGACATAGTGGCTGAACAACATAACAAATGGTGGGTAACTGACAGGGGTGGACTTGAACCTGGGCCTGTGGGGCACAGCACGTGCTCTGCCCGCCTGTATGTCCTCAGGAGCCTGGTGGTTTTGACCCCGTCTGAGCGACTGGCTGGGCCCCAGCTCTCTGCATGAGTCCTTGCCAAATTCCCTTGAATCAGTCATCAGGACAAATTCTCCGGGGACAGGCACGTGGACGTGGTGAGTGGCGCAGCCTAGCAGAGTGTGGGCTTGGGCTTTGGGAAGCCAGGCGGCTACTGGGTTTGTGCTGTCTCTGCAGAGCTGCTGAGCTTGTTCTGGGTGGGGAAGGGCAGTCTGCAGCAGGCCTGGAAGGATCTCTCTCCCCTAGGCTCAGCATTCAACTTGCTTCAACACTGAGGCCAGCCCGCTGGAGTCTCACAGGATTCCCTGGAGCTCTGAATGCGTGGGAGGTCCCAGGAGTCAGACAGCCTCTCCAGTTTGGCGTCTTTTCTGCCAAGCCTGTCTGGGACTTTTGTAGACAGCTGTGATTTTTTTCCCCAGTGCCTCTGGGCAGTGATGCTGTTCTCTGGGCATCACTGTTCTTGAGTGCCAGGTGTCTCACGCCCGCCCCCAGTTCTGTGCCCAGCATCCATGACACAGATGGAGACAGAGATGTCAGTGGGGTGAAGCAACATGACGGCTTCCTGACCCTTGCCTTGGCTCTGCACCAACTCAGAGGCCCTAACTCTTGAATCTCTCACTAGAGTCTGGGTAGAATGGGTCAGTTTAACTCAACAGTGTCTGCAGACCCAACTGTGAGCCAAGCTGCCTTGACAAATGTAACCCCCAAGGTGATCAAGGGGACAAGCCAAGATCCTGCAGGCCTGGGAGATCACAGCAGGTCCACATGCAGCTTCCCCACACTGCAGAGGGGGGTCATCCGTGCCATCGATCAAGGAGAGCAAACCCGGGAGGCCGTGGGCAGGACATAAAAGGCTTGTAAGGATGAATAAGAGTTTGGTCGCCAGGTAGGGTATGGAGACGGAGTCTGAGTCCAGGTGAAGGATGTGCAGATTCACCATGCAGTCCTGTGTTTACAGCTCCTTGTTTGTACCAGAAGCCTTTTAAGGTACTTAGCATATATTCATTCAATAATCTTCATCTCAGAACAAAACAAAACACAGCCATCCTTTGATTTCCATTTTATATTTGCAGATAAATTAAACTACATACCTCAAATTTTGTGGTAGAGATGGGATTCGAACCCAGAGAGCATAGCCCCAAGTCTTATCTCCGTAACATGATCCCAGTCTAGTACTCCACAGGCCTGATGAGAGCAGTGTTCTCTGAGCACCTGCTGTTTGCCAGACACTGGAAGGAGCTGGGGTTAGAGTGGCCATTTACAGCCCTGACCCCAAAGACACTACTAGAGAAGGAAATTGTGTTTAGTCACTAGGTTGAGTCCGACTTTCTTGTGACCCCATGGACTGTACCCACCAGGTTCCTCTGTCCATGAGATTTTTCCAGGCAAGAATTCTGGAGTGAGTTGCCATTTCCTCCTCCAAGGGAATCTTTCCAAGCCAGGGACTGAACTGGAGTCTCCTGCATTGGCAGGCACAGTCTTTACTACTGAACCACCTGAGAAGCCCATGTGTAAGAAAATGGTCAAGTCCAAGACTATGCAGCAAACTTGCGATTGAGGCAAACTCAGGTAGCTATGGGGATACACTCAGCTTGGGGGATGTGGGACCAGAGGTGGATGAGACTCTGCAGGTAGAGGAGGTAGAGACACAGAAGGCAGCACTCAGGAAAGCAGAGCTAGGGAACATGGTTTCCAGGCAGAAGGAAGATCAGAGACCCAGGGGCACAGAGGGGAAAGCTCTGCAGGTCCCTGGGCCGGTAGGAGTCTAGCCTGGCAGCGGGTACTCTGAGAAACGAGTGGTTGGGAAAGCTCCCAAGGATCTGAGTCTTGAAAACCCCTGTGGTCCTGTTAAGGAGTGTGGGGTCACTCTGGGGGCTATGGGAGCTGCAGAAAAGGTGTCAACAGAGCAGTGCTGTGGTCAGATCTTCTAGAATGTTCCTTGTGACTGCCATCAGGAACAGGCATGGTGGGGCATGCTGGAGGTGGGTGCTCCAGTTGGAAGCCACTTAGGGTACAGTGGCGGGAGTAGCTGGGCTCAGGGGACATGAGGGACATAGTAGAAGCAGAGGCTCGATGGAGAAAGGAAGGCATGTCAGAAGAGAGGTGACTTCAGCCTGCAGGTGATGGCAGCTCCTGGGGCTTCTGAGCAGGAAGTGACGTGATGAGAGATGGATAGATGGATGGATGGATGGATGGGTAGATGCGAAGACATATGAATGGTTAGATGGTGACTAAATGGCTGAGTAAATGAATGAAGAACCAGGAATGTGGGAGAACTGAAGATCAGTTTTAGAGTTCTTACAAACCACTGGGATGGCAGGTGAGCCCCAAAGTCTATAGTCTGTTGGTCTCAGAGAATGACAGGGTCACTTGTCCAGCTGTTGGACAACGTGAGCTTTAAGACCTGGCTCCTGGCTCTGAATTCACAATTGTTTGCATTCATCAATCTGTGTGTACAAAGACAGTAGGGAGGACTTCGGTGATCCCCGCTTAGATGGACTTGAAGGAAGCTGTTTAATCCCTCGTATTTCAGTCTCCCTTCCTGTTAAATGGACTTCCCTTGTGGCTCAGCTGGTAAAGACTCTGCCTGCAATGTGGGAGCCCTGGGTTCGATCCCTGGGTTGGGAAGATTCCCCTGGAGAAGGGAACGGCTACCCACTCCAGTATTCTGGCCTGGAGAATTCCAAGGACTCTATAGTCCACAGGGTCGCAAAGAGTCGGACACGACAGAGTGACTTTCACTTTCCTGTCAAATGGGGATGTAGGGTTTATCACATGGACGTGTGGCTTCCAGGCAGCAATGAACCATGTGCTTTGCCCACAGCTGTTTCCCGGCCTGGCGCAGAGTTAGTACAACTTCCCTTTGGGTCTAGGGCATGGGGCGTTAGCTTCTGCGACACACTCGGGCCCCGTGGCACTGTGAGTCCGTGGGCTGCTCCTTTNGCTACCCACTCCAGTATTCTGGCCTGGAGAATTCCAAGGACTCTATAGTCCACAGGGTCGCAAAGAGTCGGACACGACAGAGTGACTTTCACTTTCCTGTCAAATGGGGATGTAGGGTTTATCACATGGACGTGTGGCTTCCAGGCAGCAATGAACCATGTGCTTTGCCCACAGCTGTTTCCCGGCCTGGCGCAGAGTTAGTACAACTTCCCTTTGGGTCTAGGGCATGGGGCGTTAGCTTCTGCGACACACTCGGGCCCCGTGGCACTGTGAGTCCGTGGGCTGCTCCTTTCCCTCTCTGTGCCTCAGTTTCCTGTTCTGTAAGGTGAGGGGTTGGGCTGGTCATCTGAACTTCCCCTCGGACTCTCCCTGGCTTGCCTGGCGAGCCTCAGCTCTTTCCTTGGGTGTGGAGGGCATCAGGACAGCCCCTTGCCTGGCCGGCCAGCGCCCCATCTGGGATGGGGTCTGGTCTGTTTGCCTTGCGGACTCCAGGGCAACTTTGGCTCTGCATAGGAGCCCTGTCTCCACTGCACGCCTTGCCTGGACACAGTGCTGCCTGTCTTCTTCTCTCTTCCAGATCTGGGTTAATTTGTATACTTCCTGCCCCACTCCACCCCCCAAANTGGACTGTGAAGAAGGCTGAGCACTGAAGAATTGATGCTTTTGAACTGTTCTGTTGGAGAAGACTCTTGAGAGTCCCTTGGACTACAAGTAGATCCAACCAGTCCATTCTGAAGGAGATCAGCCCTGGGATTTCTTTGGAAGGTATGATGCTAAAGCTGAAACTCCAGTTCTTTGGCCACCTCATGCAAAGAGTTGACTCTTTGAAAAAGAGTCTGATGCTGGGAGGGATTGGGGGCAGGAGAAGAAGGGCTCGGCCCAGGCTGAAATGGCTGGATGGCATCACTGACTCGATGGATGCGAATCTAAGTGAACTCCGTGAGTTGGTGATGGTCAGGAAGTCCTGGCTTGCTGCCATTCATGAGGTCACAAAGAGTTGTATACAACTGAGCGTCTGAAGTGAACTGACCTGAAGTGCCTTAGGTTTGGGCTGACACAGCTGTTTGTATGATAATTGAGGGGATCAATCCTTTCATTGCAGAGCAATTGTCTTTTCCTTTTTCATATAGATGAGTCCTATTATGATTAGGAAAAATAAGAAAAAAAAAAACTACTATTAAAAAAAAAGTGAACACCATTGTCTTGATGTCCCACAGCAGAACCACTTATAAAGTGCAAGGACATCACTTCTTGAGTTTATACACAGTCCATAGTTGTGAGATGGGAATCCAAGAATACAAATAGATTCTTGTAATCAATTCTAAATNAAAAAAAAAGTGAACACCATTGTCTTGATGTCCCACAGCAGAACCACTTATAAAGTGCAAGGACATCACTTCTTGAGTTTATACACAGTCCATAGTTGTGAGATGGGAATTCAAGAATACAAATAGATTCTTGTAATCAATTCTAAATTGGTTACAATTTTCAATTGTGAACTTACTTTAAATAAGTTCTTGTGTTGACATTAAAGGTAACCCAGATCACAGTTTGAGAAATACTTCTAAGGGCAATATTTTGTAATATTTCTCTGACACTTTCCTCCAAACACTTCTAACACAGCCTGTTCTGAACACTCTTCCTCTGATTCAGGTCTCCTTGACTTTTCTGGACATAGAGGAACTTCCTAAACTCAAAATTGACTACCACCTTTTTATTCTATCGCCTTGCAACTTGTCATTTTTGTCATTTGTGATGTAAAAGAGATTTTGCTTATGAATGTTTTAGNTCCTTGACTTTTCTGGACATACAGGAACTTCCTAAACTCAAAATTGACTACCACCTTTTTATTCTATCGCCTTGCAACTTGTCATTTTTGTCATTTGTGATGTAAAAGAGATTTTGCTTATGAATGTTTTAGAATTCTGAATTCTGTTAATTGAGTTTGGATCTAGGCCATATTAAAATTGATATATAATTTTTTTTATTGTGTTCATATCCACATCATTATGATGATTTTGAAAAGATTGTTTATTTTCTTGCTTTCAGTTATAATGTGTCTAATGGATATCACTGGCTTTAAAATTTTGTATAGTATGAAAATTTCAACACAAAATTTAATGAAAGTCTTAATATTTGAAGCAACATACAGATTCTTTAGAGACTTTACTATTTAGTTGTCAAAAGGAAAATAATTTCATAGGTGCATTTAAGCACCCCAATTGAGTCTTAAGTTTCCAGACTGAATAGATTCAAAGCCATTACCATCAATTTTATAGCTCTGTATTACTATCCAAAACATGGGCTTTCCCAGCACTTTTCTTTTACACATATTTTTCAAGGACATTCAATGGAACTGTGTAAATGCCAAGAATTTCTAGTAAGCCTAGAAGTAACAAATGAGCATTTCTCTTCTACAAAGTGTAAATCATAAGTTTAAATTCTCTCTTGGTCACTTTCCCCACCCTCTTTTGTTTTATTATGTCCACATGTGTGAGCTGGGAGAAGCACATAAAGTGGACTGTTCATTAAGAAAGGAAAACCACAGCTCTTAAATCATGAATTTATGCAATTTTTAACTGTTTTTAATGAGCACAAAATGGTTCGTGGGAATTATGCAAGTATAGATCATTTTAATTTGAATTATTGTGGAATCATAAAAAAAGCTCAGTTCTTTAATTTTGTGCCTTCAAGTCAGCTACTTTGATTAAAAAATAATAAAGCATGAGAGCCATAGGGTCCTCGTAGGTTCTTGGTGCTATCGTGGCTCCCTGATCTGCTGTGCTAATTCTCCTCATTAATATTAATAAAAGGCTGATAGGGCATTGAAAAGCATGATATGAAAAGCAGGCAATTAATTGTTAGTAGTATTTTTATGCTTATTTTGCAGAATGAAAATAATGCTTTGGAACTTACAATCAGCTAATCAATAATATCAATGATGTTGAAAACTAGCACCTTCAGTTTCTTTTTCATAAATCTCCCTTAAATCTGAGAAACATGAAAATCCAGTGAATGTTCTTGAAGTAACAGTTGAAAAAAAAAATGTTATATTTTGCCTGGCACTCTGGAGAGAGAAATTCCATAGATCTAGGCATTTCCAATCATTCATTTCCAGATTGTGCAGCCATTTCAATTTTAATGCATTCTAGGTGGTTTGCCTTTTGGTAGGCGAAATTGAAATTTAGCAGATGAGAACATGTTGTAGGTTAGATAAGCCATCTGGGCAATTTCAGAGCAACACTTTTGATTGATTTGATTAATCAACCAGTTTTATTGATTTCTAAAATCTTATTAATCACCACCTGATATTTTAATATCAAGTTCACTACTTGTGAGTTGTTTTACATGTTTGACTTAAGTTAAAAATTCTAGATTGATGCTTCCCTTATTCTCTTTAGAGACTGGAGAAGAATGCTTCTGATTCCAGTGCTTCTGTCTTACTGTGGAAATGGTATAAACTCAATTCTAAATTTGCCATTTAAAAAGCCATGTTAAATGCATGAAATGGTGAGCTTAATCTGATCTTGTCTCTGGCATGACCATGTTCTTTTCCTCTTAAGCCTCCTTTAGTGTTAGGACTTTGGCTCCTGTATCATATCTAATAAGACCAATTGTTAGGTGTTGAATAAATTCAATTGCCTATATATCATATACATATCATTTAGATGAAAATACATTTAATTAAAAATTTCATGGAAATAATATTTTATGAGAAAGCTACCTTTAAGTAATTTATACATTTAAAATGATGAAAATATTAAATGTTCACAAATATAGTTCATATACATGTCATTGTATTAAAAATAACTTGACCTAAAATTCTGAATTGGAAATGGAAACAGTGAGAGACTTGATTTTCTTCAGCTCCACAATCACTACAGATTGTGACTGCAGCCATGAAATTAAAAGACACTTGCTTCTTGGAAGAAAAGCTATGACCAAGTTAAATAGCATATTAAAAAGCAGATATATTACTTTGTCAACAAAGGTCCATTTAGTCAAAGCTATGGTTTTTCTAGTAGTCATGTATGGATGTGAGAGTTGGTCTATAAAGAAAGCTGAGCACCAAAGAACTGATGCTTTTGAACTGTGCTGTTGGAGAAGACTCTTGAAAGTCCCTTGAACTGTAAGGAGATCAAACCAGTCAATCCCAAAGGAAATCATTCCTGAATATTCATTGGAAGGACTGATGCTGAAGCTGAAGTTCCATTACTTTGGCCACCTGATGAGAAGAACTCCTTGGAAAAAACACTGATGCTGGGAAAGATTGAAGGCAGGAAAAGGGGATGACAGAGGATGAGATGGTTGGATGGCATCAACAACTCAATGGACTCAAGTTTGAGTAAGCTCTGGGAATTGTTGGACAGGGAAGCCTGGCATGCTGTAGTCCATGGGGTTAGTCCAAGCTGTAGTCCACAGAGTCAGACATGACTGAGTGACTGAAGTGAATGAAAATTCTGAAATTAGTTAGTAATTAAATAAAAATCTATCCCATCAAAATAATAGTCTTGGTATGGAATTTCTCAAAGTCAGTCATATATGTCAATGACAGTAGCCACTTTCACTTCCATTTAGCTTTTGTGTGCGTGTGTGTGTGTGCATGTGTGCTCAGTGGTGTCCAACTCTTTGCTGCCCCGTGGACTGTAGCCTGCCAGGCTGCTCTATCCTTGGGATTTTCCAGGTAAGAATGCTGGAGTGGGTTACCATTTCCTACTCCAGGGGATCTTCCCGACCCAGGAATCAAATCCCCGTTTTTGCATCTCCTGCATTGGCAGGCAGATTCTTTACCATTGCACCACCTGGGAAGCCCCCATTTAGCTTCTAAATGAGAAGTATTTCCACCTAAATAGGAAAATATTTTTATGAAGTTTGCAAGCCAAGTTTTCAAAAAACTAAGGAAGAAAATATAAACAAGTCTAACACAATAACTGGCAACAGAGTTTACCAGTTCTTTTCGAACATGCTGAATTCAATTCTTAACAAAAGCAATCTAATAAAGCTACAGAGTGGGGAGTGATGCACTATGAGGAAAAGGGCTGCTTGCCAGGACCTAGAGTTGTAGCAAATATTACATTTTCCCATCATCAAAGTGGCTTAGATTTACAAAATACACATCCAAAAATTGTTTATCTTTTATTTTGAAGTGCTGTGCTTCTCAGAAGTTACCATCAAGTAATTCATAGCACTGGAGATTTAGAGCTTTGATTTGAAAGTTCACAGTGTTTTGAAGATAGTTTGGATTAGAGTGGATTTAAGATTTTTATAAAAACAGAACTTTTTTCGTACATTAAANACCATCAAGTAATTCATAGCACTGGAGATTTAGAGCTTTGATTTGAAAGTTCACAGTGTTTTGAAGATAGTTTGGATTAGAGTGGATTTAAGATTTTTATAAAAACAGAACTTTTTTCGTACATTAAACAATTCATCTCAATGAAAAATAGTAAAATTTAAAAAGGTATAGAAAGCAATGTTAGTGATGTGACATTTTTAATTCATTCCTTTAATATAATAAACTATTAAACACTATTCATTTATTTATATTTATGCATTGTCCATAAACATTGAGGTACTGCAAAGCTACACAATCTAGAGAATGAAAAGTATATACATTTCTAATGTAATATGTTATATTGAGAAGCAAAAAAGAAGCTGTTGAGAAGTCACTGTTACTGTCATTGGAAGCTTCATTTTGCTATAACATTTCTAAGATCTAATCTAATTTAAGTTTCTTAGAAATTAAAGTAAAAAAGGGAAACACATTATGATGCATAACTTTCATTTTCTTATAAAGTACAATTTGCAAATTAGTCCCCAGAAATATTTTTTTCTCTCAGAAATTGAACTCAACTAATTGACTAATGTTACTTAAATAGTACAGTTTCTTAGACTGAATCTTAAAAACTATAAACATGTCTTTGTTCTACACTAAAACAGTTTTAAAGCTGGAGGTTATTTTGGAGTTCATTTATATAAACTTGGCATTTTATGAACATTTGAACTGAATGTATGAAAAATAGTTTTTCTAGTAACACTCAACTGCTAGTAACAGAACTCATCTGCAAGCTACTGGCCTCATATCTCCATTAAATTGCACTTCATTCTCAGGCATTTGGTTTCAAATTTTGACATTGCAGCTCATTCTGTCCTTCTGCCCAGACTATTCTTGTTAACAAATATCCACAGAGGATTTTATTGAATTATTATTAATTAGATTGTGGCATTATTTCTTCATCTTTCTGTTCAGTTCAGTTCAGTTATTCACTTGTGTCTGACTCTTTGTGATCCCATGGATTTCAGCACACCAGGCTTCCCTGTCCATCACCAACTCATGGAGTGTGCTCAAACTCATGTCCATAGAGTGGGTGATACCATACAGCCATCTCATCCTCTGTCATCCCCTTATCCTGCCTTCAATCTTTCCCAGCATCAGTGTCTTTTCTAATGAATCAGCTCTTCACATCAGGTGGCTAAAGTATTGAAACTTCAGTTTCAATAAAGTTCCTTCCAACAAATATTCATGACTGATTTCCTTTAGGATTGAATCCTTTGATCTCCTTGCAGTCCAAGGAACCCTCAAGAGTTTTCTCCAACACCACAGTTTAAAAGCATCAGTTCTTCAGCGCTCAGTTTTCTTTATGGTCTAACTCTCACATCTTTACATGACTACAAGAAAGACCAAAGCTTTGACCAAACAGACATTTGTTGGCAAAGTAATGTCTCTGCTTTTTAATATGCTGTCTAGGACTGTCATAGCTTTTCTTCCAAGGAGCAAGTACCTTAATTTCATGGCCTCAGTCACCATCTGCAGTGATTTTGTAGCTGAAGAAAATAGTTTGTCACTGTATCCATTCTTTCCCCATCTGTTTGCCATGAAGTGACAGGACCAGATGCCATGATCTTAGTTTTCTGAATGTTGAGTTTTAAGCTAGCTTTCCACTCTCCTCTTTCACTTTCATCGAGTCTCTTTAGTTCCTCTCTCTTTTTTTTTTTTTCCTGTCATAAGGGTGGTGTCATCTGCATATCTGAGGTTATTGATATTTCTCCTAGCAATCTTGATTCCATCTTGTGCTATATCCAGCACAGGATTTTGTATGATATGCTCTGCATATAATTTAAATAATCAGGGTGACAATATACAGCCTTGATGTACTTCTTTCCCAATTTTGAATCAGTCTGTTGTTCCATGTCCCATTCTAACTGTTTCTTCTTGACCTGCATACAGATTTCTCAGGATGCAGGTAAAGTGGTCTGGTATTCCCATCTCTTTGAGAATTTTCCAGTTTGTTCTGATTCACATAGTCAAAGGCTTTGGTGTAGTCAATGAAGCAGAGGTAGATTTTTTTTTTTTTTTCTTTCTGGAATACTGTTGCTTTTTCAATGATCCAGCGGATGTTGGCAATTTGATCTCTGGTTCCTCTGCCTTTTCTAAATTCAGCTTGAACGTCTGGAAGTTCTCGGTACACATACTGTTAAAACATTAGCATGGAGAAATTTGAGCATTACTTTACAAACTTGTGAGTGCATCTGTGTGATAGTTTGAAAATTATTTGAGATTGTCTTTCTTTGGGATTGGAATAAAAATTTCTGAAGCCTCATATAGTTTTCCACAGAAGTTACTTTTAAAATTTTTCTGGATTTGAAATCTTTCCCCCTTCTATCTTCTTTGGATTACAGTAACACTCACTGGCTAGACAGGTGCTAGATACATGCTAGATAGGACACATGTTGGAGATTCAGATTTACACCATTATCACCATTGTTGTTGTTCAGTCACTAAGTCTTGTCTGACTTAGTGATTGACTTAGTGACTGGATTCTCATGGATTGCAGCATGTCAGGGTTCCCTGTCCTTCACTGTCTTCCAGAGTTTGCTCAAACTCATGTCCATTGAGTTGATGATGACATCTAGTCATCTCATCCTCTGCCATCCCCTTCACTTCCTCCCCTCAACCTTCCTAGCATAGTGGTCTTTTCTAGTGATTTAGCTCTTTGCTTCAGGTGGCCAAAGTATTGGAGCTTCAGCTTCAGCCTCAGTCCTTCCAATGAATATTGAGGATTATTCTCAAGGAAATCTTAAATTTCCTTTAGAATTGATCTTTTGGTCACCTTGTAGTCCAAGGGACTCTCAAGAGTTGTTTTGTTTTGTTTTGCTTTGTTTTCCCAGCACTACAGTTCTAAAGCATCATTTCTTTAGTGCTCAGTCATCTTTATGGTCTACCTTACACGTGTACATGACTACTGGAAAAAACACAGATTTGACTACAAAGCCTTTTGTTGGCAAAGTGATGGCTCTGTCTTTTAATATACTGTCTAGGTTTGTCAGAGCTCCCCTTCCAAGGAGCAAATGTCTTTTAATTTCAAGGCTGCAGTCACTTTTCACAGTGATTTCAGAGCCCAAGATAAGAAAATCTGTCACTACTTCCTCTTTTATCCTCTTGTGTGGAAGCCATGATCTTAATGTTTTGAATGTTGAGTTTTAAGCAGCTTTTTCACTTTCCTCTTTCACACTCATCAAGAGGCTCTTCAGTTCTTCTTCACCTTCTGCCATTAGGGTGAAATCATTTGCGTATCTGAGGCTATTGATATTTCTCCCAGCAATCTTGATTCCAACTTGTAAGCTATCCAGCCCAGCATTTCTCATGATGTACTTACTCTGCATAGATGTTAAATAAGCAGGGTGGCAATATACAGTCTTGACGTGTTCCCCATCCTGAACCCCCCTCCCTCTTCCCTCCCCATACCATCCCTCTGGGTCGTCTCAGAGCACCAGCACCAATCATTCTGTCATTCTTGTCTAACAGTTCCTAATTTTTTGTCCAGAGTGTTTACTGGAAGAGGCTGTCAACTTGTTTCCATTCTTCCAGTCTTGACTCATTTCTATTTTTTTCTCTATGTAGATATGAGTGCACAATGTAATTGTGGTCCTATCCCTTCTGTGGTTAAGAGCCTGTAATGGGCTCAGTGTTTAGACTAATCATGAAGTAAAAAACCACTCCTGATTGTTACCAGATAGGGAGATTCAAAGAGGAGCCTTTCTCATGTGCGTTGGTTCTTGGTAAAGACACGAAGAATAATCTGAGGTAGTACCATTGCAAAAACAAGTTTATTGGGGAAAAAAAAAAAAAAAAAACAGAAAGAATATCTCAAGGGAGAAGTAGACCAACCCAAGAGAGGCACTGGTTCTGAAATGATGAAGTATGGGGTTTTTCAAGACAGGAACTTTACATATTCATCTAGGTGGACGTGTACTGACAGTTTTGATCGACACTTGTAAGTTCCATAACAACAGGCTCTGTTGCACATGTCTTTCCCATCGTTTTGCATGTTATAATCAAATATATGTATGTTTTGCCAACAAAGGTCCATCTAGTCAAGGCTATGGTTTTTCCAGTGGTCATGTATGGATGTGAGAGTTGGACTGTGAAGAAAGCTGAGCACCGAAGAATTGATGCTTTTGAACTGTGGTGTTGGAGAAGACTCTTGAGAGTCCCTTGGACTGCAAGGAGGTCCAACCAGTCCATCCTAAAGGAAATCAGTCCTGGGTGTTCATTGGAAGGACTGAAGCTAAAGCTGAAACTCCAATACTTTGGCCACCTCATTCAAAGAATTGACTCATTGGTAAAAGCTCTGATGCTGAGAGGGATTGGGGGCAGGAAAAGGGGACGACAGAGGATAAGATGTCTGGATGGCATCACCAACTCAATGGACTTGAGTTTGAGTGGATTCCAGGAGCTGGTCATGGACTGGGAGCCCAGGCGTGGTGCAGTTCATGGTGTCGCAAAGAGTCGGACATGACTGAGTGAACTGAACTGATAGGATGTTTATGAACTTTTAATAGGCTCCTGGCTGCCTAAGGTTACTTGAGGACACAGCTCTGCTTCAAGGGACATGTGTCAAAATTGGAGAAGTCCCTGTGGTTAGCTTGTATCCACTGGGGGGCTAAGGCTCATGTGCTGGAGTTGGAAAAGTCTCCATGGTTATTTGGTGGCATATCCATGAGCTCTCTTGGGCCACACTGGGGTTTGTCTGAGGTGGGATTTAGAGATCAGCTTGAATCTTTTCAGCCAGGCCACCCCTCCTTATCTATACCTAACTTCTTACCTAACACTGATGTTGTCATTGTTCCTTACCACTTCAGCTTCATCTCTTCATGCACTTTGAACCAGAGGACCTAACTATATTGATTTTTTTTTTTTTGGCACAATATCTTTCTCTATCTGCTCTGCACACTTAAAAAATTTTAACTCTTACTGGGCCATTACTTATGTTTCTTTCTTGATTATATAGTTTCCTCTCATATTTTATATGGCAACTTCAATTTTATTTCTTCTGGGAAGCCTATTAGATACCCTGATCTATATATGTGTAACTGAGAGGCTATGCCACCACTATACCCAACTTCTTAGAATATGTCACTGTGCATAGCAACATCCTGTGTACTTCCCAACAACCCTTAACTGTCTAAACTGAATTTAAACAGCACCTGCTTTATTTTGTTTCTTTATTTATAGCCCCTATTACACTGTCCAGAAATATGTGTTCACTAAATATCATTTAAACAATGAATAAATGGAATTGTGATTTTTTATTATTCTTACAGTTGTTTCATGTATAATAGTGTGAATCTGATTATTTGCAACTCCTCATTCTGACCTCTTAAAGGACATGAGATAGGAAGAAAATTCAATGCTTAGGAATTGTTATGTTCTTATCATGCCCCCTCCCCCCACCAAGTCAGACAATTCTTTTAGATATTATAATATTACAAACATATTTAATCAAATACTTTCTGTGCATGAGACACAGCTAGTCAATATGTGGTAAACAAGTTTGATTCAATATAAAGTGGAGATACTTTCTCTGAGAAATGCATTGATCTCAAATGGCAGAGTTAGTCTTCTTTTGTGAGAAGCATCTTTCAAATAAACCTACTTGAGCGTTTGAAGGTGTCAACACTTTGATGTTTCAAAGCCTCAATTATTCAGGTACCACAGAGCTGAGCATTGTATGTCTGCCAGTGTCACATTTAAAAAGCTCAGATGGCTAAGATACTATGTTCTGTTCAAGTCTTCTGATATTTGAAATTAAGAGAAAAGCCCTTTCATTTGAGCAACTCCTAAGGCTCCCCTAGTCTTCATGCTGCTGCTGCTGAAACTCAACATTTATTAAATACTTGCTTGCAATTTGAATACATTGTTAATAGGGTGGACAGCTTCTGAGGTTGAAAGTTCAATTTATACTCTAGGGCTAGGGGGCGGGGTGGAGGAACTTTTGATATCTCTGATTGAGATTGTATATTGTATCAAGGACTTGGTTTGGAGCCAGAAATGTATTAGACAAATTATCCAAGGGGAGTGAAAATAAATGCTTTTATCTTAAGCAGCACATGAGGAAGCTACAATCATATTTCAACATAAGGCATTCAATCCTGTGTTGCCCACATCCCAGATGTGTTTGAGAACTTTTTCTCGAGAAATCAGCTGCAAATACTGATTTTCTACCAATATTATACAACACTGCTTTATTTAATCCTTTGTAATATAAAGCTTCTGGCCTACTGACTCTAAAGTCACAACCTTCTACCTCAAGTCTACATCACCTTTTCCTTGTCAAACAAATATTTGTATTTAATATTTTAGTGCAATTTGCTTCTAAAGACAGACTTCTCCTAGCATCAAGGAATCTATAATTTGCATTGGCCTGAATTTGCCTGGAAATGGCATTTAGATTGAACAATACTTGTGGTAGAAATGAATTTTAAATATTTGGTATTTGGGAGAAATAATGCATGAAGAGTGTCATCAATAATACCTATAAATAAAGTTATAATCTCCACATTTTGCATCCAGTTTCATGCATGATCTAGAATTTTTATAAGTACTCAAATGGTAATTGCTTAATTAAGAAGGGAAAATAATTATCCAACCTATACCTTACTCAAATGATTCCTTCTAAAGCATCATTTTTAAAAATGCCTAAATAAAACATCCAAACTGCTCAGTCACACTGCCAATCCCCTTTTGGCAGCATTTTGGTCTTTTTTTCTCTCTTGGAATATACTTTTCTACTTGAACATTCTGCTAACTGTAACACCCAGCTCCTTGGATGACTGTGGTGTACCTAATCTATCCTTTAAAAATCTGCTATACTGACTTTTCTATGAACAATTTTCTTACTGTTCCAACCTTAGAAGATTTCTTCCTGTCCCACATTTATATTACTTACCATTTACCCCCATTTATTTGGCATTACAGCACGCATCTGTTCTATTTTTGTCTGATATTGCTACTGACCTTTTTATGTACATATCTTGTCTCCTTAAATGGATGAAATGCTTTTTGAGGACAGGATCAGGAATTGAATCATAGATTTTTGCACCTATAAGAAACTTTAGAGATCAAATAGTCTGACACTTCATTTTATAATTGAGAAGAAAAGAGTCTGGTAGAAGTTAAGTTACTGATTTAAGGTCAAACAATAATTTAGTTGGGAGATCAGAAATGGAATTCCTGGCTTGAAATACACTGTTCTTTACAGTGTACTCCTCGGTAACTTTCCCACCATGTTAGAGTTGAAATGAGCATTAGTCATCCAACCTCCTCAATTTACAGAGTGAGGAACTGAAACTAGAGAAGCTGAGAAACTGTTGCCAATGTCATATATTGAGTTAGTTTCAGCAATCTTGGGACTACAAAGCACAATGCTTTGCCCACTGATCTAAACTCTCTTCATCTTTCTGTATTCCATAAACTTCTATGTATAGAATAAATACTTATTAAGTATCTGCTAAACTTTATACATAAGAATATAAATGTCTCTAGTACAGAGTTCTAGAGTCTGTTTTTTAAGTGGAAATGGAGAAATAAATTTCAAAGTTTAACTTTGGCCCCATCCCATTAATCTTTCTCTATGCACCACTCTATTTCATCTTTGAAGAAAAAGTTGTGTATATAAACAGGTAGATTTAGGTTTACCTCTATTTTTATGGGGGGGATATATATATATATATATGTGTATGTATGTATCTTGTCTTTCAAAATTAACTAGAGCCAAATCCTTACCTTTTTGTGCATAGCAGATCTCTTTTCCACAGAACTCTCAATCTGTCTCGGATTGAGGTAAAGTTTCAATTTATTGTCACTCAGTGGTTTCTCCTAAAGTGTGAGGAATACTTATTTTTTATATCTTATGTGCAGAAAAATCCTTCACAAGAAATATTATAATCCTTTGTCTAGTGAGGACCATGGGAGAGTCTTCAGCATGTTAATATACTCTGTAACCAGAACACCTAAGTTTAAGATTTTCTTTATAATCACCATACAGTGAAAACTCAATTACCATAACTCTCACAGTCCAAAGATTGTCTCACCTTAATTTAATTCATGAATTTTGTTTCAGTTCATCATTTTTGACTGATAAAACAAAAAACTAGACTTAGAGATTTACTGTGATCATCAGAGGAAATGTGATCTTACAGAAGGTCACACTGCCACTGATTCACTGTGTAGGTTTTAACCAAGTCATGAATGTCTGTGGGATTATTCCTTCATCTGTTAAAAATAAACAAACAAAAATAGAAGTTTTTGACTAAACGATCTCTGCCCGTCTCTCTCTTGATAAATGGATCAAGATGTCTGAAGACATGGATCTGTCTTTCCAACTGTTGAAATATTTAAAAATTGTAGAAATGCTATTTTACAAATCTAAATTTCCTGGAAAGTTACAATCCGAGTGCCAGAAGATGATAGGAATTTGTGGACGATACCTAATATTTGTTCAAGGTTTACATGTGTCATGAACTTCATCAATATTAACTTACTTATTCTGCAAAATTCTGTTAAATAAATGTTATTATTATTCTCATTTTACAGGTGAAAATCTGATGCACTGGGTTTATACTAACATGTCTTATAGTGTGTAGTGAGTTAGTCACAATTTGCAGTCAAATCTCAGGTTCTAGAACCTGTAATCTCAACCACTGCTTTCAACTCTCTCTCACGGACAACCACATGTTCATGTTAGGAATAGGAGATCAGAGAGATCTACAAACATCCGAGCCCTAGGAGAAAACAGCTACAATATAATAATAGGTCCAGACGTACAAATACAGAGAGTTCCACTGTACGCTAGAGAATAAAAGGTTGTGACACAAAGTGATTGCTTAAAAATCAGAGCTCTTTATCAACCTAGAGGGGTAGGATGGGGAGGGAGATAGGAGGAAGGTTCAAAAGGGAGGAGATATATGTATACCTATGGCTGATTTGTGTTGAGGTTTGACAGAAAAAAATAAAATTCTGTAAATCAGTTATCCATCAAGGAAAAAATTTTAAAAAATGTAATTGATTTAAAAACCTCTATTTAGAACATCAAGGCACTAGAACAGAGCCTGAAGTTTATTTTTAATAAGCACATTCATCTTTCTTTCTTCTTAATTTAAATTTTGTTTTCTGCTAAGTATATACCCATCTGACACTTCACCCATCACTTAGGGTTCTCTATTTTCCTTTAAATCATTCAGAAAATGATCAACACTCAGAAAATGAAGATCATGGCATCCAGTCCCATCACTTCATGGGAAATAGATGGGGAAACAATGGAAATAGTGTCAGACTTTATTTTTGGGGAATCCAAAATCACTGCAGNAAAAAAAAAAAAAAAAAAAAGAAAAAGAAAAAAAAAGAAAGAAGGAAAGAAAAACCTTGCTCTTTTTGGGTTCATTTCTAACTCCTGTCTTTGTAAGATAAATATCAGTTTCTCCAGTCATCCAAAAAAAGTAAGGGCTCTTTGCCACTAAGAATCATTCACTTAACTGCCAAATTCATTCTCCCTATTTAATGTGGCTTTATTAACAACATTTGCCATCAGCAATTTTCAACCCATTGGCTGATGAAGAATGATGCATTCTCCTTTCATTAATGTTCACTTAAGAAAATCATTCCTAATCCTCAAAGGCTGAATGTGCACACCATATGTTCTTAAGAAAAAAAAAAAGATGTACATGTATAAGAAAAAATGAAGTTATTTATGCAGACTTGGTCAAAGACTGAATGATAACTGGCAGGATGGGGGACAACTCAGATTCATACAGACACACCCACATCTGTTTATTACTAAAAGCATTTGTGCAGAATTTTCAATAATCAGTGATATAAACTGCATCAACTAGAAATCAGAAATATTGGAAATGTTGGTATTATAAAATCCATTTGTGTTAGCAAAACCATGAGGACTATAAACAAGACTAAAGTTTAAAAAATATAATTTTTGATATCTGTTTTTAGGACCCTAAAAATCTCTAGCTGAGGCTACTTTGGAATTATTTTTCTATTCTTCCACCTCCTTGTAGCACTTAGTAACCTCATATTCTAATACTAGATGTGGGTCACCTACCTAAGTACAGGGGCTTCCCTGCAGGCTCAGCGGTAAAGAATCTGCCTACCAATGCAGGAGACAGAGGTTCAATCCCTGGACGGGGACGATCCCCTGGAGAAGGAATGGCAACCAACTCCAGTATTCTTGCCTGGGAAATCCTACAGATAGAGGAACTTGGCAGGCTATAGTCCATGGAGGTGCAAAGAGTCGGACATGACTTAGCAACCAACAAACAACAACCTAAGTCCAAATTGATGACAGAGATAACTCAGGCTGAAGACGACCTGCCATTTATCCTGAAAGACACAGGAATTTGTTGGATAATAGTGTTTGAGATGATGAAATAAAACAATCTATACAAATATCTATACAAAAAAGATTTTTATGAACCAGAATACCACAATGGTGTGATCACTCACCTAGAGCCAGACATCCTGGAATGCGAAGTCAAGTGGACCTTAGGAAGCATCACTATGAACAAAGTTGGTAGAGGTGATGGAATTCTAGTTTCAAATCCTAAAAGATAATGCTGTTAAAATGCTGCACTCAATATGCCAGCAAATTTATAAAATTCACCAGTGGCCACAGAACTGGAAAAGGTCGGTTTTCACTCCAATCCCAAAGAAAGGCAATGCCAAAGAATGGCAATGCCAAAGAATGTTCAAACTATCATGCAATTCCACTTATCTCACACAAAATGCTTGAATTTTGACCATTAGCAAAGTAGTGCTCAAAATTCTCCAAGCCAGGCTTCAACAGTTTGTGAACAATGAACTTCCAGATATTCAAGCTGGATTTAGAAATGGCAGAGGAAACAGAGGTCAAATTGCCATCATCTATTGGACCACTGAAAAAGCAAGAGAGTTCCAGAAAAATATCTACGCCTGCTTTATTGACTATGCCAAAGTCTTTGACTGTGTGGATCACAATAAACTGAAAAATTCTTAAAGAGATGGGAATACCAGACCACTTTACCCACATCCTGAGATATCTGTATGCAGGTCAAGAAGCAACAGTTACAATTGGACATGGGACAACAGACTGGTTCCAAATTGGGAAGGGAGTATGTCAAGGCTATATATCATCACCATGCTTATTTAACTTACATGCAGAGTATATCATGTGAAATGCTGGGCTGGATGAAGCACAAGCTGGAATCAAGGTTGTTGGGAGAAATATCAATAACCTCAGGTACGCAGATGACACCACCCTTATGGCAGAAAGAGAAGAGAAACTAGAGTTACCTTGATGAAAGTGAAAGATGAGGGTGAAAAAGCTGGCATAAAACTCAACATTCAAGAACTGATGATCATGGCTTCTGGTCCCATTACTTCATGGCAAATATATGGGGAAAAAATGAAAACAGTGACAGACTTAATTTTCTTGGTCTCCAAAATCACTCCAGATGGTGACTGCATCCATGAAATTAAAAGACACTTGCTTCTTGGAAGAAATGCTATGACTAACCTAGATAGTGTAGTAAAAACCAGAGATATTGCTTTGCCAACAAGGGCCATCTAGTTAAAACTATGGTATTTCCAATAGTCATGTATGGATGTGAGAGTAGGCCCATAAAGAAAGCTGAACACTGAAGAATTAATGTTTTTGAACTATGGTGTTGGAGAAGACTCTTGAAAGTCCCTTGGACAATAAGATCAAAACAGTCAATCTTAAAGGATATCAGTCCTGAATATTCATTGAAAGGACTGATGCTGCAGCTGAAACTCCAATACTTTGGTCACCTGATGTGAAGAACCGACTCATTAGAAAAGACCCTGATCCTGGGCAAGATTGAAGGCAGAAGGAGAAACAGACAACAGAGGATGAGATGGTTTGATAGCATAACCAACTCAATGGACATGAGTTTGTGTGAGCTCAGGGAGTTGGTGATGGACAGGGAAGCCTGTCGTGCTGCAGTTCATGTTGTTACCAAGAGATGGCCGTGAGTTGGTGACTGAACAACAACAAGGGTATTCTTACAAACATGTCTATAAACTCTATCAATCCTGGGAAACAGTAATATGACTATTATTTTCCATCTATATTGATTGACCCATAAAACATCTATTATACTGTCATTGAAGATGTGTCAAAAATTTGAGTTTAAAAACAAAACTTATCATCCAAAATCCATAGAATGAAATATATGTGAGAATTAAATGTGTGTATATATTTTTATGTTCTTATAGATTCATACATTCCTTGTTCATCTATGTCTCAGAGATTGAAAATATTCAGCTAGGCATTTAGTTGATGCCTATGTATAGCTTCAACTAAAGCTACTGCTTCCAATTTCCTCAAGGGAGTGAGAACATAGAATAGACACATTCAAATTAAGGCAAGAATGACATTGTGGAGTATTGTTCTCTTGTCTTTTGTATTTAAGGGAGATAGCAGAGAAAAGAAAATAATTAACTGATAGATATGCAATAGTAAATTTTTAGACTCTGACATATTGCTTAAAAAGTCCTTCAAAATGCCCCTGAAATGACCCTGAAGAGGTACCTAGTTCTTCTTATTTTATTTAAAATGGCTCTAGTCAAAATAGAGGATGTATTTTGAATAATGAGTCTGAATTTTAATAAAAATCATGTCTTTACTAATATAAATGTTCATTCCATCAAAATGAAACGAATGTTAATCCAAGTGCTATTCTCTTGACACTTAGAAGCCTTGATTCATCCCATTAAGATTTGTCTCCACTCTTTCCATGCCTTAAGATAATAAGAAGCTCTGTTTATTTTTATTTAAACAAATAGGTAGTTTTCCTTCATTCAGTCTTTATAGGAAATGTTCCATTGCATTTATAACAGTAAAATGCTCCTTGCACAATAGAACATCACAGAGTCTGTAGTTGTACCATTTAGGCTTTTACTAGTGAAATAATTTTCTGTTCTCAAATCAGTAAAAATAATTATTAAGAATTGTTTGCATAATATTTTGCTGGGATGGGAATAGATTAGTCTCTTCCTCAAAGGACATTAACTCTACCTAAGTAAAACAAACATTATAACTAAATTAGTTATCATATACAATAATATAAGAATATATATTATTGGTTGTTTATAGAATAATTAATGTTTTATTTGGAGGTCCCAGGATAATCATATCAATGAAGACTCATTTATTATGTATTTAAAAGTTATAAGCATTCATAACAAGCTGAAAGGTTGAATTTGGGATTCTGAAACTCCCTGTTGCTCTCCTAGAGCTTTGAGCTCAAGGAGAACACTCTATAGTCCATTTTTTACTGCAGCCTGCTCTGTCTTTAATACTATTGCCTCTGGACTATACTGTCAGTGACACTAAATTCTGCAGGTATAAATTTACTTCAGTCTACACATCCAAGTTCTGTCCACACTTTCCATTTATATTACTTTTTTTACTGTGTGCTGGAGATGGGATCTGTATTCCTGGAGGAAGAATGTGGAGAAGATACCACTTTCTGGCTGAATTGAATGTTGAATCAGGTTCCATAGATGAGTAGGAATTGAAATTTGCTTGAGAAGAGAGGTTCTTTGCAAATACAGCAAAAATATATCAGAACCATGGTGGAAGGAATTTTATTAGATATTGGAGCTGTAGGGATCATTTTTTAAAAACTGACAGAACTTCCAAATGCAGAGTGATGATTAAGACAAAATTTTTTTTTTTCAGTGATTTTTCCCATTAGCTGCAGAATTATGTTAGAAACTTCTTGGAATGGAGGTCAATATTTTTCACAATTTAATTTTAGACTTTTTTTTTTTTTTTTTTATACCTCACTGCACTGGAATTTATGGTGCTTTCTATTGTTTAAGTCCCATTTATCATTAGACCCCATCTTATTTAAGGAAAACCACCAACAAACTGACATCCTGCCTGTCACTCTATTACAAACTTCACAGAGCTCAGTTCATGACAGCAAACATCAAGAAGCCCCAAGAATTGATTGGCACTGTCCATCAATCATAGCTTGGATGTGAAGTGAAGGAGAGGCTTTTCTTTATAGTAGGTGCACTGGAGAGAAAGCATGGTCATCTCAGGTGTGTCTCTCTGTAAATGTCATGTCTCAGTACTGTGAACACAAGTGCCTTCCACCTATAATTCACTTTTTATTCCTTTTGAATGCTGGTTTGCTCCATCAAAGGTAGTGAAATATTTAGTGGAATAACCAGGTTATGGACCAAATTGTAGCAACTCTATTAATGCTTTTGGAATGAATATGTTCAATATGGAAGGATTATGTTTTGAGGGTTAATTTGCCTTGTTGCTGAATCGCTTATGAAAATCAACATTTGTGTGAAACACCAAAATGTAGCAATTCTTATTTCCAATTATTTGTTCCCATTGCGTTTTCCCAAACTGTACTGCTGCTGCTATGTCGCTTCAGTCGTGTCTGACTCTGTACAACCCCATAGACAGCAGCCCACGAGGCTCCCCCGTCTCTGGGATTCTCCAGGCAAGAGCACTGGAGTGGGTTCCCATTTCCTCTCCAATGCATGAAAGTGAAAAGTGAAAGTGAAATCACTCGTGTATGACTCTTAGCGACCCCATGGACTGCAGCCTACCAGGCTCCTCTGTCCATGGGATTTTCTAGGTCTAAGAGTACTGGAGTGGTTTGCCATTGCCTTCTCCATCCAAACAGTACAGTTATTTGATGTAAAGACATTGCTTTTTATTGAAACATATATATTACTTTTCTCTTTTTTACTTTAGCTGGGATTGAGATACTTACAAGGTAGTTAAATTTCCTTTCTCAATTGAATTGGGGTCTCCTGCATAGCAGGCAGATTCTTTACCAACTGAGCTATGAGGAAAGCCTTTTCCCTTTCACTTTTCACATGAGTATCTAGAATTTTTAGGAAATAAATTGGGAATCTAGTCTGATAGCAAGTACAAACCGGATCTCCTTAATTCATACCTTAAAGATTCACTGAGTACAAACTCGGCTCTACAAATTACTAGTGTTTGTGTTTAAAATGTGTATATATTTCAAATTTTACTCTTCACCCAGATTTCCAACATTATGTAGATAAGTTTTATGAAAAATAGAAGAAAGGATAAGCTTTTGTTTATTTTTCATTTGATCAGTTTTGAAGCAAATTTAATGAATAATTCAATTTTTGAGGTCATCAACTGTTTTATACCAATGATAAAATCAAGGTCTGGATAAGCTGATTTCAACTCTGGCTAGGTTTCCATTTTGATATACATTTTTCATTTCAGCACCTATTTTTAAAATTTATTTTATTTGAAAGAAAATTGCCTTACAATACTGTGTTGGCTTCTGCCATACATTAACATGAATCAAACATAGGTATACATATGTCCTTTCCCTCTTGAACATCTCTCTCCTCTAGGTTGTCACAGAGCCCTGGGTTGGGCTCCCTGCATCATAGGGCAAATTTCCATGGGCTATCTCTTTCACATAGGCTAATGTATATGCTTCTGTGCTACCCTCTCAATTTGTCCCACCCGTTCCTTCAGAATTCCATGGACTGTGTAGTTCAACTTTGTAGGTCACAAAAAGTTGGACACAACTGAGAGACTTTCACTCACTCACTCCTTCCCCTCTCTGTGTCCACAAGTCCGCTCTCTATGTCTGCATCTCCACTGCTGCCTTGCAAATAAGTTCATCAGTACCATCTTTCTAGATTCCATATTTGTATTAATATATGATATTTGTCTTTCTCTTTCTGACTTTATTTCATTCAGTATAATAAGCTCTAGGTTCATGCACCTCATTAGAACTGACTCAAATGCATTCTTTTTATGGCTGAGTAATAATCCATTGTATGTATGTACCACATCTTCTTATCCATCCATCTGTCAATGGACATCTAGGTTGTTTCCATGTCCTAGCTATTGCAAATAGTGTTGCAATGAACATTGGAGCACATGTGACTTTTTCAATTATATTTTTCTTAGGGTATGTGCCCAGTAGTGGGACTCTTGGGTCATAAGGTAATTTTATTCCTACTTTCTAAAGGAATCGCCATGCTGTTCTCCATAGTGGCTATGCCAGTTTACATTCTCACCAACCATGCAAGAGATTCCACTTTTCTCCACACCCTATCACCTCACACTGGTCAGAATGCCCATCATCAAAAAATCTATAAGCAATACTAATTTTTGCAGAAGCTTACATGAGTCTAATGAAGTAACAGCTACTTCATTAGCTACAGTTCATTTCTTTTCATGATTTCAAACCATACTCCACCCTACCACTAACCTCACAAATGACATAGATCACACAGCAGACAAGATGAGAAAATGTGGAAGAGATTGTTTGTCTTCTATACTGAACAAAGCTCTTAAAACCCACACACAGAAACTGCTACTGGCTCAGTGATTTCGCTTCCTATTCCAAAAAAAGTGATATTATATAAGCCCTCAATGCTGCTTTTATACTTTGTTGTTCAAATCTGTAGTATCTTTTGAGTTCCTATCTGTGACTAAGAATACTCTTAGTAAAAAATAATTTTTTGTTACTACAAAGCGCTTTTGACCTTGAGACCCTTTTAATTCTTTCACCCTGAAATTGTGTGTGTGGCACACACATGAGAGTCAGAGAAAAGTACAAGGTCATCAGGTGATGAAAGAAACCAAAACATTATCTGGGAGAAGAAAGATGCCAAAGCAAAAGCTGCTCTCCTATCCTTAGATAAAAAGTCCCTATCTGTCCTTCTCGTCCTCATTTCTGTGACTGACAGGTATCACTTGATTTCAGAAAGACTTGAGATAAGCAGCCACAGAACAGGGAAAAGCAAGTGCTTGGAGAAGATTTTAGTACCTGGCTGTATGATTTCTAGATTGTTCAAATGTGAACATACAAAGGGTGGTGGGAAAAAGAAAGAAAAAAAAAAGTCTTTGTTACTAAGAACTCTTACTTGAAAATAGACCTAAAAGTCATTTTTCTTATCCTCTAAATTGATGTTAAAAAGGTATTCACACCTGCTCCAGCATTTGATGCGGTATACATATACAATGGAATATTACTCAGACACAAAAAGGAACAAAATTGGGTTATTTGTAGAGACATGGATGGACCTAGAGACTGTCATACAAAGTGAAGTAAATCAGAAAGAGTAAAAAAAGATTGTATATTAATACATACATGTGGAATCTAAGAAATGGTACAGATGAACCTATTTCCACGGTAGGAATAGAGATGTAGACATAGAGAATGGACATGCAGACATGGGAGCAGTGAGACAAATTGGGAGATCAGGATTGACATATATACACCACTATGTGTAAAATAGATAGTGGGGGCATACTATTAAGCACAGGAACCTCAGTTTGGTGCTCTGTGATTCCCTAGAAGGGTAGGATAAAGGGGATGGGAGGAAGGTCAAAGAGGGAGGGGGTATATGTATAAATATAGCTGATTCACTATGTTGTACAGCAGAAACTAACTCAACATTTTGAAGCAATTATACTCCAGTAGAAAAGTATCCAGTTTTGGTTTTTGTTTTTAGCTTGAAGATACAGTCAGAAAGCACATCACTCCAACCTTTACAACAAGAAATCTTGAATCCATTGGACAACTCAGGTTGCAGGGAAACTAACTCACCCAAAGTCTGAGGAAAGACACATGCCTCCAAGGGAAAATAGATCTTGATCATTTATTTACCTAGGACCGATGTCAGAGGCCAAATAGGCCAGGAAGAATTCAACTAAAAAGTTTTAATGAATTACAAAAGATACGGTAAGAGATAGAGCCAGGGTTTGCAAATCCTTGTAGATAACATATATAGGGATGTTTGTATTCCTCTTGAAGACTTTTTCACTCACACATTTTACCAGAAATTCAGAGGGAAGATTGGGGAGAATATTGAGTCAGCTCATCTTGTGGTGCTGGGGAGTTGATTGGGGAAGAGACACAGCAGTCACGGAATAAAAACTGCTGAATCATCATATCTTCTATTATACAGAACAAAAGCCTTGGTGAAGAGTCACAGGGGAAACTTTTCCTAGAGGATAAACCAGGATATTGGCATCACCCCACCAGGAAGGAGGAGCAGGGGAAACTTGTGAAGTTTTTACATACAGACTCAGGACAAAGAGGCTTAATCAGAATAGCAAGGAATAATCCCGTTTAACTCTTCGTTACCAGACTAACAAGAAAAGAATGAAAACAGTAGTGGGATAAAGCTGGGAGAACATCAAGAAACATCATCTCAGGGACAAAGCACAAAGACACAAAGCCAGAGGTAGGGGTCAGACAATGAAAAATTAAATCTTGGGATTTCAAGCAGCACTCTAAATAAAGATAATTACTAGAAGAATATAAAATTGTAGTGCCCTGATGATAACAGTAGTGCCGGTAAATTTTAAACATAGCCTTACTCCTCACTATATTAAAATAAGCCCACAAATGAAAAATGTACTCATTTCTAAGCATTACAAAAAAGATTTACCTGAGTATCAACTATCCTAAATAAGATATCATATTTTCAGTTAAAATCAATCAAACAAATCAACTATAAGCTGTAATATGAAGCATAATAAATGTAGTCTTAGAACAATCACTAAATCAGACATGTCACAGATATTAGATTAAGCAGGCAGGTAATTTAAATTAAATAAAAATGTTAAAAAGTTCTAAATTAAAGGTAGATAATATGCAACATCAGGTGGATAACTTTAGCAGAGAGATGGAAACTATAAGGATAACTTAAATGAAAGCACAACAAATGAAAAACATTACAAAAGACAAAGAACATCTTTGGTGGTCTCATAAGTTGATTCGGCACAGCTAATGAAATAATTAATTTGAAAGTAAGTCAATATAAATTATGCAATGGAAATCACAGTGGGTAGGATAAATAATAAAAACATAGAAGAAATGATCCTAGAGTTGTGGGCCAATAACAATTGATCTAATATACATATAATTGAAATTCTATAAGAAGAGGTAGGAAACAGTAAAGACATATTTGAAAAAAATAAGGGCCAAGAACTTCATAATACTAATGACTGTATCAAATCACAAGTCAAGAACTGATACAACTGGAGTACAATCCTCCTTCTTTTCCACACACATCTAGTCATGTTATGTTCAAATTATTGAGAACAAAACTTGATAAGAAAATCTTGAGAGAAGACAGAGGGCATACTGGAGAGGAATAAGAGGAAGGATTATAGCTTATTTTTATCAGGAATATACAAAGAAGAATTTGATAAAGTGACATATTAAAATGCTGAAATGAAAAAAGATAACAGAGCGAGCAGAAACCCTGTAGACCCAGAATTCTCTGTTCAGCAAAAATATCCATCACATGTAAAGGAGAAATAAAAATGTGCTCAAACAAAAACAGAGAATTTATTTCAAGTAGTGTTATTCTACACAAAATGTTAAAGAAAAATTTTCAATATGAAGGATTATGATAGAAATCAAGCAAAATAAAGAGCACTGTGAAGAATAAATGTAAAGCAAAATTTATTTTCTTATATAAATACCATTAAGTATAACATCCTAAAACAAAATTATTATTAGTTTTACAGCATATGTAAAAGAAAAATATGTGACAAAGACAGTAAACAAAATGTAAGGGAGCAATTTGGAATACATTATTGACAGGTCCTTGTACTATACATGAAACAGCATATTGTTGTTCAGTTGCCAAGTTGTGTCTAACTCTTTGTGATCTCAAGGACTGCAGCTCACCAGTCTTCCCTGTCCTACACTATCTCCTGGAGTTTGCTCTAAGTCATGTCCTTTGATTTGGTGTTATCTAACCAGCTTTTCCTCTGCCATCATCTTCTCATTTTGTCCTCAATCTTTCCAACATCAGGGACTTTTTCAATGAATCATCTCCTCCCATCAGGTGGCCAAAGTGTTGAAATATATTGCCTGAAGCTAATATAAGATTAATTAAAAATGTCTAAGCCCTACAGCAACCACTAAGATAACAAATAAGTCAGTAAAAGAGATAAAAGTAAATAAAACAAATAAAAAATTTTAAAAAAAAGTTAGCTTAAAACTCAGCGTTGAAAAAACTAAGATCATGGCAACTAATGCCATCACTTCACGCAGATAGTTGGGAACTGGAAACAGTGACAGACTATACTCTCTTTGGCTCCAAAATCACTGTGGATGGCAACTGTAGCCATGAAAGTAAGAGATTCTTGCTCCTTGGAAGGAAAGCTATGACAAACCTAGACAGCATATTAAAAAATATAGATATTACTTTGCTGACAAAGGTCTGCACAGTCAAACCTATGTTTTTTCCCAGTAGTCATGTATGGATGTGAGAGTTGGACTGTAAAGAAGGCTGAGCACCAAAAAATTTGTGCTTTAGAAATGTGGTGTTGGAGAAGATTTTTGAAAGTCCTTTGAACAGCAATGAGATCAAGGCACTCAACTCTAAAGAAAATCAACCTTGAATACTCAATGGAAAAACTGATGCTGAATCTCCAATACTTTGACTATTTCATGAGAAGAGCAGACTCCTTGGAAAAGACTCTGATGCTGGGAAACACTGAGGGCAAAAGGAGAAGAGGACAACAGAACATGAGATGGTTGGATGGAATCACTGCCTCAATGGACATGAGTTTGAGCAAACTCTGAGAGATAGTGAAGGACAGGAAAGCCAGACTGCATGCTGCAGTCCATAGTGTCCCAAAGAGTCAGATATGACTTAGTGACTGAATAACAGCAGCAAAGCATCCTAGTTGGGTTTTTTTTTTGTTTGTTTGTTTGTTTTTTAGCATCCTAGTTTTATCTACCATCATTTTCTTTTAGGCAGGCAGATTCTTTACCACTGAGCCACCTGGGAAGACCCATCGCAATACCTGATATTTAATCTGTTTGTTTCAAGTCATAATGTTTTTTACTGTATATTTTTCCTCAATACACCTTAAAAGTTTATTTCAGGTCACTTGATATCCCTGCTTAGATTATTAAATGATTAACCCATGATGGGTATAATAAACTCCAGAATACAAACCACAGTCCCTGGATTCTTCACGATTTGGTCCTACCACTTCATTCTTATGGGTTCTTCCTCTGCAGACTGCAATTTCTAAACTTATCAGGGTAGGTTTACCTAACAGGAGGCACTGGCCAGGAATGGATAGCTGAGAGGAAGGAAGCTTTCACAGTATCTCTGCTCTTCATAGCTTCAGCCCCTACTAGGCAAGATTTCTATGGTTCTGGCTTCAACTGGGTAACAACAGCTTTAGTACCATCAATTCAATTGTTTCATTAGGTCTGGAGTTAGTAGCAGTATTCCACTATTGCTGATTTATAAACTGCCTCACCATCCTCTAAATTGCATCTTAGGTCTTATAACCTATTTCTTTGTGTACATATTTCTTATATTACATTCCCTTCATTTGAAAGGAATTGGCTTCTTTGCCTTCAATTGTCAAATCCTATTGGAAAAAGATGAAAGAGCAACGCCTCTTTAAATAAAGGCATAAAGCTAGAATGTTTTTTGATGGTGATCTGTTGTTAAAATATTTCTAAAGCAGTGTCACTACCAAGTCTTTTGGTGTTAGAAAGATGGCTTGAAATGCTTTAATCAAGGAGAATTGGTCTTGCTGAAGTCTTTTCTAAATTTTAAAGAGAGTTGAATTAATTTCCTTGGGCTACCATAACAATATAGCATAAAATAGATGGCTTGCTGCTGCTGCTGCTACTGCTGCTGCTAAGTCACTTAAATCATGTCCGACTCTGTGCAACCCCATAAATGGCAGCCCACTAGGCTTCCCCATCCCTGGGATTCTCCAGGCAAGAACACTGGAGTGGGTTGTCATTTCCTTCTCCAGTGCATGAAAGTGAAAAGTGAAAGCACAGTCGTTCAGTCATGTCTGACTCTTTGCAACCCCATGGACTGCAGCCTACCAGGCTCCTCCACCCATGGGATTTTCCAGGCAAGAGTACTGGAGTGGGATGGCATCACCTTCTCCGGAAAATAGATGGCTTCAGTTTAGTTCAGTCGCTCAGTCATGTCCAACTCTTAACATAAATGCATTGTCTTACAGTGCCAGAGACTAGAGGTAAGAAATCAAGGTGTTAGCAGAGACACACTCTGTAAAAGTTCTAGGATGAAATTCTTCCTTATTCTTCCAGCTTCTGATTGCCCCAGGCCTTCTTTTTCTTGTGGCAGCATAACTTCAATCTTTTTCTCCATCTTCACATAACCACCTTCCCTTTGAGTCTCTGTCCAAATTTCCCTCTTTTTGTAAGCCCATCTGTCAGATTGGATTAAGACCCACTTTTGTGACCTTGTCTTAATTTGATCACTTCTGAAAGACCCTGTTTCCAAATAAGATCTCATTTACTGACACTGGGTTTATGGTTTTCAACATATCTTTTTGGAAAACACAATTCAACCCACAACAGGAAGGATAGATGTTGTAAGATCTAACTTTCCTTCTGCTCCTTCCTTCTGATACTCATTGTTCCTCCAGTTTCCACTATATTTTCCAGTATATGAAAGGAGGCAGATTTTTGCTTAAATTTCTTCTCTAGGTCTTTGTCATAACTAAAATTCCTCCATGAAAATCATAAGAATTTCTGTTTTGAATGGGAGGGGTGTAATTGTACAGGATGCCCCGGTCTATAGCAGCTAGCCTGTCCAGGCCTCCTGTCCAACTTGACCACAATATTCATGCCCATTCCAAACTATTTGCTGCCAAAGAACTACATTTATTAAAACTTTCATAGGGACTGAAAAATAACTACCTGATTGTGGTGTCTGACAGGCACAGCCTGCATTGTAAACTTTTTAGTAATTCACAGTTCACATTGTAAAATATCAGAGTCAATGCTGAAAAAGATAATATTCTATGGGCTTCCTGGGAATCCTGACCTCAAATCTTCTTCTAACATTTTCTAACCTAATGGGAATTCATTTACTGTCTTTAAACAGCCCCCTAATACATTATTTTAAGATCTATTATTTACTGTATTGGCTAGCAAGCTTTTACCTCTTATTTATGATCAGGTAAGTTTTAATTGGAAGTGGGTTGGAAGTCATCCAAGCTAGGTGGATAGTGTGGTCTCTGTTGTAAATTGATCTTACAAACACCTGCTTGTTGTGTGAAGTTATGCAAAAAATCATCCTTGAGCTCTTGCATTTTCTTTTTTTTTTCCTCTCATTTTTAAACTTTTGAAGCACCATGGAACTTGCCAATTAAATCAAGAAAGCATAAATAAATCTCTCTGATTTTGAGAGGGGTAGAAGAATCTTTGTTTAAAGCATAGTTCTCTTGACTAAATTATAATTATTTTCATGTGTTATGAGAGTTTTTATGCACAATGTTCTTGACTTGAAAGAGTGTTAACCTAATTGTAATAATTAAAAAGCAAGAAGCTGATGTCCCATAACCTGAAGGTAAGAGGATAGATAGATGCATAGAATATTTGACCAAAAGGTTCATAAATAGTTAAAAATGTTTATGGATTAGGGTCATATTTTTAAACCTGAATAGAGTCAATTTGCTTTTCCTTTATATTATAATACTGCTATAGGCCAGCTACTTCCAGTTCCTCAATATGCTTTTGGAAGCAGTGAGAACTTTGGATTGAGAGGTTTCTGGAAGGCCAAATTAAGTCATTAAATCTAATTGTCTTTAGCTGTTCTTTATTATACATGTTTTGGTGACTATATGTAGCTATTGCATTCTATTCCCCAAACAGCATAACTTGAGAAAATTTGAATTTCAATGTGAAAATAGTCATTATTTGCATATACATTCTGCCCTCAATTACATGCACTAATAGAGGGGAACAGTTGAATGATTGATTCAAAGGAAAAAAAAGATTATTCACCATTGTCTTCAAATTATATTATATCACTTTTGCTGCAGCAGAATTGTCTTCCTCATTCCATCTTGCTCCTGATATCCTAAAAGTTTACACTGATTCATTGTGAAAAAGTCACTGGGTCTTTCCTAGGTGGCCAACAGCTGGAAATTGAACATTTCCCACAAATATATTCAAAGTGAGACAAACAAAGCATAACAATACTTTTACCTTTCCTCAAGTTAATAAGAGTCATGGTGGGCAGTTTCCATTCTTATTTTTGCTAAATCCTCTATTAGTTGAATCTTCTCCTTTGGTCCTAAGATAAATACAATTCCTCCTAGAAAGTCAAGCAGGGAATTCCCAGGTAGTCCAGTAGTTAGAACTCCACGCTTTCACTGCTAAGGGCATGAATTTAATCCCTGGTCTAGGAGCTAAGCAATGCAAAAAAATGTCAAGAAGAATGAAAAGATAGAACAAATAAGTCTGTTTTAGGGGAATGGTTGCAATTATTATGACAGTCAGACCAGTGACTTTGATCTCTTTGTGTCTGTTTCCTGATTTGTAAAACAGGAGTAAAATTCTTCCCTGTTAGCTGATCAGAGCTGTTTTAAATAAAATTAATCATTGATTTTTTGAAATATAATCTATAGTAAAGACTTAAGGGAAAACAATTACATGAGAAGTACTAATCACTAAAGGACTCAGGCCTAGAGTAAAGACCCTTAGGTTTTATGTTCCATGATGCCATATATGCATGCTAGCATAGAGCTGGTGAATCAATTAGCACACCTCAATTTGACTCAATATGATCTTAGTAGTTTAAATTTAGGAAAGTGTATTTTATTTCTTAGTAGTAAGAATTTCTGAGTGTTAGTGATTTTTACTCACTGAACTCGAGTGAAAGTTGCTCAGTCATTCCTGACTCTTTGTGATCTCATGGATATACAATAGACAGAATTATCCAGGCCAGAATACTGGAGCAGGTAGCAGTTCCCTTCTCCAGGGGATCTTCCCAACCCAGAGGTTGAACCCAGGTCTCCCACATTGCAGGTGGTTCTTTACCATTGAGCCACCAGGGAAGCCCAGAAATACTAAAATATGTAGCCTATCTCTTCTCTAGGGTATCTTCTCAACCCAGGAATCAAACTGGGGTCTCTGACATTGGAGATGGGTTCTTAACCATCTGAACTCAAGGGAAGCCCACCTTAGGCTATTTTAGTAGTTTATTTTTTTTAATATAATTATTGCCCTACCAACATTTATAAATTTAAAAATATATGTATAACATTTTAAATTTTAATTCAGAGAGAGAAGTAGGTAATATTATATCAGAATATTTTAAATTTTAGTTAGAGGACATTTTGGAAAACAATTAAATCCATTTATTCTCATTTATAAACATACACATTCATTTTTTTCATCCAACAGATTAATGTGTAGTATGTACACAATAAAATAAAGATAATCTATGACATACAAATTATATTCTGGGAATGATAAGACATGTAAAGTGATATCCTAATATAGTTTACTTAGAAAGATGATAAAATTGAATATGTAACAATAGAAGATATTAAAACACGTGACAGCATATGATGGAATAAAGGTGAACTATCATTGAATAGATTGTTGTGAGTTCAAGTGAAAATTTAGAATGAGTGTAATCTGAAATAGGATTTAGAAGGCAAGTTACAAGTCTGAATTTGAAAGACCTTGTATAAAGGATAAGGAGTTTGGAACCTGTCCTATTTTACTCGTAAATCATTACTGTTTTGTGAGTATGATATTATTGTCCCCACCTAGAGATAAAACTGAATGTACGTACATTCTCCCTAAAGTGATGAATTTGGCAAACAAAAAGCAGAGATGAAGCAGTGAAATAACCTGATACAAGGAGGTTTTACTGAACAAAATAATAGCAAATGAAACAAATGATAAAGGATTAACCTCCAAAATATGCAAGCAGCTCACAGAACTCAATATCAGAAAAAAAACAAACTAATCAAAAAATGGACAGAACATCTAAACAGACATCTCTCCAAAGCAGACACACAGATGGCGAATAAACACACGAAAAGGTGCTTAATATTGCTCATGATTAGAGAAATGCAAATTAAAACTACCATAAGATATCACCTCACATCGGTCAGAATGGCCATTATCAAAAAATCTACAAACAATAAATGCTGGAGAGGGTTGGAGAAAAGGGAACGCTCTTGCACTATTGGTGGAAAAATGTAAATTGGTACAGCAAATATGGAGAGCAATATGGACATTCCTTAAAAAAACTAGGAATTACTCTATGACCCAACAATCCCACTACTGGACATATACCTTGAGGAAACTGTAACTGAAAAATGTACATGTACCCCAATATTTATTGCAACACTACTTACAGTAACTAGGATATGGAATAGTCCATCAAAAGATGAAAGGATAAAAAATTTGTGAGATATATATATATATATACATACAATTGGATATTATTTAACCATAAAAAGGAATGCATTTGAGTCCATTCAAATGAGGTGGATGAATCTAGAGCCTAGTATACTGAGTGAAATCAGAAAGAGAAAAACAAATGTCACATATTAATGTATATATATGGAATCTGGAAAGATGGTACTGATGAACCTATTTTCAGGGATCAGTGGAGATGCAGATATAAAGAACAGACTTGTGGACACAGTGGGAGAAAGAGAAGGTGGGACAAATTGAGATTGTAGCATGGAAATATTTATATTAACATGTGTAAAATAGATAGCTGTGGGGAATTTGCTGTGTGGTGCAGGGACCTCAGTCTGGTGCTCTGTGACAACCTAAAGATGTGAAATGTGGTGGGAGGTAGGAAGGAGGGTCGAGAGAGGATGCATATGTATTCCTATGGCTGATTTATGTTGATGTATGGCAGAAACCAACACAATATTGTAAGGAAATTATCTTCCAGTAAAAGTAAATTAAGGAAAAAGAAAAAAAGATAGATTTTGATGTAAATAACTGTTGAACGATTGGTCAATTATTAAGTGATATAATTTAAAAGAAAAGAAGTGGGTCAAGGCCCTGAAACCATTTTGATATCAAGGAAATTCGTCAGGAAGCCCCAGACTTTAAATTCTCCTTTTGTTATTACTTTCTATTCACAAACTTTCCCTTTCAATGTGCTCTCTCCTTCCAAAACCTTCCTTACTTTTAATGTTATGCTTTCTTTTAAACCATTACTTCTTCAAGTAGCCTTTGTATTTTTTTTATTTTTAAAATTTATTTATTTTAATTGAAGGCTAATTATGTTACAATATTGTAGTGGTTTTTGCCATACATTGACATGAATCTGCCATGGGTGTACATCTGTTCCCCATCCTGAAACCCTCTCCTACCTCCCTACCCATCCCATCCCTCAAGGTCATCCCAGTGCACCAGCCCTGAGCACCCTGTCTCATGCATTGAACCTGGACTGGCAATCTGTTTCACATATGATAATATATATGTTTCAGTGCTGTTCTCTCAAATCATCCCACCCTCACTTTCTCCCACAGAGTCCAAAAGACTGTTCTTTAAGTTTGTGTCTCTTTTGCTGTCTTGCATATAGGGTTATCATTACCATCTTTCTAAATTCCATGTATATGCTGCATTAGTATACTGTATTGGTGTTTTTCTTTCTGGCTTACTTCACTCTGTATAATAGGCTCCAGTTTCATCCACTTAATCAGAACTGATTCCAGAAAAATAAATGACCCAATCCAAAAATGGGCCAAAGAACTAAACAGACATTTCTCCAAAGACATATAGATGGCTAACAAACACATGAAAAGATGCTCAACATCACTCATTATCAGAGAAATGCAAATCAAAACCACAATGAGATACCATCTCATGCCAGTCAGAATGGCTGCAATCCAAAAGTCTACAAGCAATAAATGCTGGAAAGGGTGTGGAGAAAAGAAAGCCCTCTTACACTGTTGGTGGGAATGCAAACTAGTACAGCCACTATGAAGAACAGTGTGGAGATTCCTTAAAAAATTGCAAATAGATCTGCCATATGACCCAGCAATCCCACTGCTGGGCATACACCCGAGAAAACCAAAACTGAAAGAGACACATGTTTATCGCAGCACTGTTTATAGTAGCCAGGACATGGAAGCAACCTAGATGTCCATCCGCAGATGAATGGATAAGAAAGCTGTGGTACATATGCACAATGGAATATTACTCAGCCTTTGTATTTTAAAGGGAAACAAAATCTTAAGCTTACAGAATAGCAAGTAAAAATTTGGAATTCTCAATGAGAAAAAAAAGTCTATACACCCTTTTTCATTTCTGTGAAACCCCATCAAGGTTAGTTTCTGCTTCAACTTTGGTTTTAAAAATCTAGTTTCCAGAGAGACACAATAGAGATACAGAATTCAACTGTGGAGATGAAAAACAAAAGAATACTGTAGCTGATATTGTAAAGAAGAAAAAATATTAAAGATAGTCACTGGTTTTATCAGGTTGAATAAGGGGAAGAAGCCAATTATCTAAAATTAGTATGGAAGAAAAAGTAACAAAAAATTCAAAAAACTATTTTTACCCCATGTATGATTCTTTGCCAAATATAGATAGTATTACATTAAAGATTGTGAAAGGAAGTGGCTTAAGCAAGTTTCAGTTTATTTAGGGAAATAAAAAACAACAAAAAAAGATTTATTATTGTAGATAATAAATGTATTATGATAATAAAATAGTACTATGAATAAACCATGTATGACACTATACTTGGGGGCTTCATCATTCAGTAAAGGCATATGCTGTCCAAGAAATATAGCCTCCAGAGTACATCATTTTAAGATGGAGCATTTAGTGAACACATTAGCAAACCTTAGTCTCTTATTTATGATAAGGTTGGTTTTAATTGGAAGTGGGCTGGAAGGCATCCAGGCAAGTAGCTGTGGCCATTGGATCTCTCAGTACTCAGTAATACTGCTCTTTGAAAAGCCCAATCAAACTCCTAGGATACAGGCAAGTTCTCCTCAGATATCCTAAGAGAGTATCATCATCTTCTTCTCAGATGAAAGCTAAAACAAAGGAAGACATTAATTTAGAGAGGATATGACAAATTCATCATATGGAGAAAGCATATAGCCAAAATAAGGAGAAATCTGTTCTAATTCTCATCAGTGAAAAAGCTAAAATTCTGGATGTACATTTCTCCTCTAAAAATGCGTATAATGTTGCAGTAATAGGATAGAAAGAAACTGCCAAACACCAACATCACGGATACTAATATCAGCAAACCCTGCTTGTTCCAGGAAATATTTAACCACAGAAAACCGTCCGTCCTAACACTGAACAATCTTTCCTCTTTTGAAATGTGCCCAAAGGGCTTGTTCTCTTGGATCCTAAGGACAATCACATGTTTCTAAGAACAATAAAAAAAAATCTCCCCACTTCTAAAAATTCCAGTGTAACAGAACATTTGGCCATCAGAGACTATCTCAGTAGTTCTTCTTGACTGGTCTGTAGAATGTATCCCCTCTTCTAACACCTTTGAATCACTGCTGAAACAAAATTGAAGGAAGACAGGGAACCCAGCAGTAAGTTTACAAATAAATTGCCCTCATTAATTTTGTTGCTGACTAAGCTTCTCTTTTTTTGACAGTTATATCAGTGCCACACTTGGACACACCAGATATACCCATGATGTGGACTTTGGCTCTTGAGTAGGCACTAATCCTACCCAGGCCTCTTGAGCTGCAGCTGCTTCTCCCAATGCACAGAGGAGTAAGCCTTCTTCAATGGGTCCACCTTCTTTGTCTAAGAATTCTTCTGGTATTTCGCTCATTTGTTCATTTCTGGCTTTTTGCACTTATTGGAAGTCCCCTTTTTGGTTCACATCCTTGGTGATCTTTCTCTGTTTGTTTTAGTTTTAAATGCTGTTTAGTTATAAGGAGGGAAGCCTCAAGGTACAAGTCTGTTTTTCCAATCAGCTTCCCAGGTTGAGAAGTTTGTGATTTTCTCCAGACCTGTGTAATCTGAGAGCAACGCACTTTGCTCTTAGGTGTCAACAAAATTGGATGAGATTCCCCTATAACTTGATTATTCATCCTGAGAGCTTGGCCTCACACAGAGGGATTATTCTTGTTTTTCCATTGGTGGGAATGTGGTACAACTTTACAAATTCGTGTTTACATGTAACTAACCTTAAAGTTGGAGGTTTGAGGCACAAAATGCACAAACAACTACTTTCTACTGACTGTGACCACATCTCATGGGATCTCCTTAATCTAAAGCTTCTCTGCCTCTGAAGAAACTTCTGTCTTCACATATGTACTTTTACAATATGAACTCTTGTGCCTATTTCTCTAAATGGCAGAATTTCACCAATGTCATTTCGCAAATGTTAGTAAAGTGGGTCTCTAATACCACTTTGGAAAACATTTGATTTAACAAAAGTTACTCATTTGAGAGATGTCTTAGGAAAAGGGGGAATACAATACTCGGCCCAGTGGGAAAATTTTTAATTGGTACATTGAAGTTTCTAAGTGAAATGCTGACTCAAATTAGCTTCTCTAAAAGATTCTTTGGCCAAAGTCAGATAAGATTTTGATATCACTAAAGAAAGGATAGCTTTCCCCATTAGAACCCTACTTTCCTGTACACTTCATACTCTACTGCACTTCTAACTCTTCAGATCCACATTCTCCCTCTCTGTTCCCTGAATCATTTCCTCACAAATTTCCTGCCACTTTCATCTGCCAATTCCTTCTAAGGTCCACTCAGTTCATAAGCTTCAAGTGTCCTTCAGAAGTGAATTTAAAGCTTGGTTCTAGGATAGTATTAGGGATTTTCCTAAGCACGTGAAAGTCAGACAGCTAGTTGGTGAAAATCTTACAATCCTCCTCAGGATCTACAACTCTGGTTTACCTGACTTTTTAATTATTTAATCCGCGTCTTAGTAAGCTCTTCAAATGCAAGCTATACAGGAGTTTAGGTAACGTTATAGCCCTCACCTTTGCTAAAAAGCTGCTTTATGATTCCAGCTTAGAGCAGATAGACTTTTATACCAACTAATAAAATTACACAGTATTCAGTAACTATTGTAGAAGAAATCTGCTAAGTGTTTCTTCTTACTCAAAAACTACACTGCACTGACCACCATGAGCACCACCATGTACCACCTCACAACCATCTTTTAGAAAGGTTGAAAGAGCCAAAGGGATTCTTAAGCAGAGAATAAATAGCAAAACTCTCAGAAATTCTTGAACCCCTCTGGCTAAAAGCACAGTCCATGGTTGTTGTGGCCATCCAAGCTATCCCTTTGGGGCCGTGTGAGTTATGTACCTATGAATTTGTGACTGGAAAACACACCAGGTAATTTATCTCACACCCTAGAGGCTGCACTGCCACATGCAGACATGGCAAAATAATTTAAAGAATTCATGTACACCAGTGTTATCACCAGTAGGTCAAAGCTACCCTTCAACAACATTTTTTCTAAACAGCCTCTTCATAAGCTTCAAATGAGAGATTTTGTTTACTGGGATAGACATCAAAGAAAGACTGCTGTCTAAAATTGCTGGAAAGGTACATATCAGTCATCAAGTGTGTCATTTCAAGGATGATAATTGCTGTAGGGCAGCAGCTGTCATTTTGGACTGTGCAATAGGGGATCAGGTAACCCTCGAACAGACAAGATAGACTATGAGAATAAAACATTTAAGGAGGCATCCAACATGGTCAGTGATGACCTAGTGATGTTGGCATAGTAGCCTGACTCAAGGTTAATCTCTTGATTCCAGTAGGGAAAATGACTAAAAGGGGGACTAAGACAGTACATGTAGCCACTTCCATAAAGATTGCTATGACAGCTTGACCACATAAAAGTGGGGGTGGACCCCATTCACTCCCCAATTTTTCTAGAAACTGGACACAGAAGCCTCTTCATCTGAATGTTGAGCACCCTTCCTTTTTGATACATCCCCATATGAAGACTTCCCTTGTAGCTCAGTCAGTAAAGATTCTGCCTACAATGCAGGAGACTTGGGTTCGATTCTGGGGTCAGGAAGATCCCCTGGAGAAGGAAATGGCAGCCCACTCTGGTATTCTGGTATTCTTGCCTGGAAAATTCCATGGACAGAGGAGCCTGGTGGGCTACAGTCCATGGTGTCACAAGACTCAGACAAGACTTAGCAACTCACCCACTACCACTATACTGTTTGCTTGTCCTCTTACAGTCAGCCAAGTATTGCCAAATGTACCTGAAGACCAATTATGAAGTGTTCCCAGCCTTATTAATTTTATTCTGACTTAGTTTATCTTTGAGAATATTAAAAGGAGATGTTGACAACTGTTACTTAGCACTCACCACTGCCAAGCGCTGTGCTTTCCCCCTCATCTCTCATGTTGTATTCAAAATAATATTGCAAGTTAAATGCTACTCCTGCTTAACAGACAGGAAACTAGAGTTTTGCAGAGTTACAAGATGCTGGCAGTTACATGCTGCTGCTGCTGCTAAGTCAATTCAGTCGTGTCCAACTCTGTGCGACCCATAGATGACAGCCCACCAGGCTCCACCGTCCCTGGGATTCTCCAGGCATGAACACTGGAGGGGGTTGCCATTTCCTTCTCCAATGCATGAAAGTGATAAAGTAGAAAAGCCTAAGAGATTCTCTTGAGTGGGAAATAGAGATAGAGCCAACACTGTAATCTAGGTTGGATTACCAGTTGAATTTTCTTGCTTCATGACACTAAAAATATTTCTTTTGAATACATGTGGTCTTCTCTCAGGGCTTTTTTTTTTTCTTTTAGACTTATATTCACAGAAATCTAAAAAATAAAACCAAATTGACCCATAGTTTTTACCTTGGGCTAGGCTCAGTAATTCAAAAGATGAGGCAGAAGAGATTACTTGAGGAAAGGTTAAGTGCTGAGGAAAAGTTGGAGGCGTTGGAGCATGTGAATAGTTGTTTTATAAAACCAAACAAGGAACTGATTATCTTAAGTTCTTAGAGAAGTGATTTTAAAAGTTTCAGGATCAACTTTACAAATCAATGTTAAAAGATAAGAACATTTCCCTAGTAAAATAGAAACGATTGTCTATTGGTAGATGATTTATAGCACACACATGCAGACAGACATAAACAATTATAAACTTTTTTCTCTAACAGTTTAAGTCAAATGAACATTTTTGGCTACGTTATACTGAAGCTTTAAAAAAAAGTTGCAAAAGATTACAGGGTGTTCCAACTTATCCCTTCTCAGGTTCTTCTAATATGAATATCTTATATAATCAGTGCACAGTTTTCAAATTTGGAAAATAAGAATTGCTACAATGTGATTAACTATACTACATACATTATTGAATTTTACCATTTTTTCTTCTACTACCCTTTTTCTATTTCAAGAGTCTATTCAGGATCCCACACCACATTTGCCAATATTTTTCCTTAATATCCTCAATCTTTAAGGTTCAACAGCCTTTCTTTGTCTTATTTTGTTGATGTTTCTCAAATTGAATTTATTTAATATTTTATCTTAATTGGGATGAGATCATGCATTTTCAGCAGCAATATCCCAGGAATTATGTTGTGTCCTTCTCAATATATCATATAGGAGAGATCGTGATTTATGCCTTACTCCTTGGGATGTTAACTGTGATCATATGATTAAGGTGATGTCTTCCAGTTTCTTTTCTATAACGTTACCATCTTTGTCACTATAGTTTATAAATACATTGGGAAAGTTACTTTGATAATGTGTATACTTTTTCATTTTAAACTTTAACCCACTAATTTTAAAATAATTTACTGGAAATTATCTGTGACAAATTTTACTATGATGCTTGTCTTATGGTGATTCACTATTTGTTTTTTAATGAAATTCTGCTGTAGAGAAAAGCTGCCTTTTCTTTCTCATTTATTAATTTATTCAAAAATATGAATGCATACCAGCATTTATGATATATTAATATGAACTCAAATATTTATTTTGCTTTCTGCCAAAAATACTGTCCTTTTAAGCTTTAATTTGTAGATGTATTCTCTTATCTTACTAAGACAGAGACATTTTTGAAAAAAGAAATATAAAAATTATGAAAATAAAAGACTAGATGAAATTACATTAATTGATAAGTGAACTTCAATTACTTTTAAACTTGCCTGAGTAAAAAACATTAAAATTTTCACATGATCTTTGACATACAAACTGATACATCACCTCAGACAATTAACTGATGCCAACTTTATCCTTGATGAAAATAAATTTTGATGAATCTGATTTTGGTAAATCCAAGATGTACAAAACTAAGGTAACTATTAGCAAAAGAAGTAAATGTTCTCAAATCTCACTTTGCAAAAGGAGGGGCAATCTGTATAAAGGAGCACCAGTAAGATCCTTTCAAGAGTAATTCCTGAACTGTTCCTCAGTGTTTACAGCTATCTGCAAAACACCTGCCTGCAGATAAATCAATAAAAAGAAATACTTTTCTAAGACAGTTTCAGTAGAATTACATCACCAATATAACCTTCCAAAAAGCATCTTTTTCAGAAGGAAATGGATATTTTCTGGTAGGACATCCATGGTGGTGACTAAAGCATGTGAATAGAAGCCATATGAGCTCACGATCATTTAATACAAGATGAAGGCAAATGGCATGCTTGACAATTTCTCCATGATTTGCTTCAAAAATTGAACTAAATAACATGTTCTATGGAGTGGAAGATATCATCTGACAAAAGCCCTGCTTACATTGTCTTGCTCTGCTTCAAGCCACAGAGCAGTCTGATAATTTTCAAGCTCCATATTTCCCCCAAGATTGTTCCAGTTTTGCATAGCTCCTTTTCTTGTCAGTAAGATTAACAATACAAAATAATGCCCAATAAAGTTTCCTTTGTTTGGCTTAGGGTAAATTCAAGTTGGTGTAAATAAAGATTTTAAAATCATGTTTGATCCCTCGCCCCATGTACACATACACAATCACACTCATACTCAGTTCAGTCCATGGTGAAAATGGGCAGAAGCACATTTGCTGGCTCCATGTTCCCCATGTTATGGATATTATGACACTGTTGATCTAGGATCCCATGTGATGCAATGATAAAAAAAATTATGTCAACTAGATGATTTATGAATATCAGCACGTACACCTTTTCTGACATTTTATAACTTTAGTTGGGCTAGATGTAAACTGAGGCTCACATCTAAAATCACATTGTCTCCCCCTTCTCAGTAACTCTTCCTGCCATTATGTTTTGGTGGTGCTGACCAGCATACCTAACATTCTAGCCTTTGAATATTAGAAACTATACATTAATAACACAATTTAGACATAATTTACTTGAATACTTTTTCCCATTTCAATTTTCTAAACATATGTACAAGAAAAATTTAGTTCGCGTGTGTGTATGTCAGTATGTGTTTGTTAGATTTCATTTCCTTTTCTGCATCATCTAAGTATATTAATGTCCCTGATCCTTGGTTCCTTGCCTTGGAAACAGGGGCCTTGATTGTATAGCATGATACTGCTCAGACTTATTGCTATGAAGAACATAAATGACAAAATTTTCTCTTCTCTTTTTCCCCTAATCTTTCTGTACTATATGTGTGTGTATATATATTAATATATGTATGGATGTATACCTGCTCTGTCACTTTAGTATGTCTGATTCTTTGAGGCCCCATGGACTGCAGCAGGCCAGACCTCTCTTTCTCTCACCATCTCCCAAAGTTTGTCCAAGTTCATGGCTATTGCATCAGTGATGCCATCGAGCCATCTTATTTTCTGACACCCTCTTCTCCTTTGCCCTCAATCTTTCCCAGAATCAGGGACTTTTCCAATAAGTCGGCTGTTCACATCAGATGACCTAAATACTGGAGTTTCAATGTCATTCCTTCCGATGAGTATTCAGGGTTGATTTCCTTTAAGATTGACTGGTTTGGTCTCCTTGTTGTCTAAAGGAATTTCAGAAGTCTTCTCCAGCACCGTATCTCTGAGGATATATGTACATCTATACAATTATCTAGTTATATAATCATATAGTGTATATAATACTGTAATTTATATAATATATATGTAATGTATATACATAGTGAAGGCGGTCAGTCATGTCCGACTCTTTGCGACCCCATGGACTGTAGCCTATCAGGCTTCTCAGTTCATGGAATTTTCTAGGCAAGAGTACTGGAGTGGGTTGCCATTTCCTACTCCATGGGCTCTTCCTGACCCAGGGATCGAACCCAGGTCTCCCACATTTCAGGCAGACGCTTTACCATCTGAGTCACCAGGGAAGTCCACATATATATAATATATACATAATGTGTATATAATTTGAGATCTTCTGTTGTAATAGCTACATTGCAAATAAATACTTATGGTATAAATATGGAAGGTAGCCAGTAGATATTGGATGTGTGTATCTTTGATTAGTATTAAGAAAATCTCAATGGACATGAACTTGTGCAAACTTCTGAATATGGCAAGGGACAAGGAGGCCAGGCGTACTGCAGTCTGTAGGGTCACAGAAAGTCAGACACGACTGGCCAACTGAACAGCAACAAGAAAACCTCAGATAGTGGCAAAGTTTGAGTTGAATTTCAGGGAGAACGGAACTCTGTGGAGGGGAACTGATATGAAGAAAGGTGTGGGAACTGGGGTGGGACATGTGTTCATGTGTTCAGCAAGTATTTCATGGGAGGACAGGGAAGGAGAGGGGTAGGTACATCTAAATGGACAGGAGGGCAGTTTGTCAGAAGGGCAAACAGAAAGCAGACCAGCCTCTCTCCAACAAAATCCTGTGTTTCAGAGGTGTTGGAAATATTTCCCAACTAAAAGGAAAAGACTATATTTCACTATTCCATCAAGCATATCTCCACTGGTGTGAAGTAACAGAGTGTAAAAAATGTGGTTTAAACAGAAGAAAGTGTTTCAGAAAGTTTGTTTTGAAATTAATCCATAAATAACCCCAAGATATTCTTTTCCCCATGAGTTACATATGTACTTTATTTCCATGTCAGCTGGACACTCCAAATCAGGGATTTAAATGCCAGTCATGATTTTTCTCACCTTGGTTCATATCTTTACCTTTCTTACCAAGTCAATAAAATTATAAAGTTATTAATTCATGTACCTTTATAGCCTTATAAAGCTCTGCATTCAAGTTCATTGTCCAAACACATAAAATGTCTTAAATTCTCTAGTTATACACTGCAGTAGGTTTTAAAACAGTTGGTGAGAAGGTTTGTGGAGGAGGAGGTACACTTTTATGACTGTACTGATTTAGTTTAAACTGGAGACACCAAAGGCTTTGAAATGCTACAAACTTTCCTAAAAGGAAAAGCATTAAACGCCATTCTGCCCTAACTGCCCTCTCATGGTGTAGATAAAAAATAATTTCTAGGGTTTAATGGTGATCCCCTTAGGAACTTTGAGAAGCATAAAGAATTTTGCTTTTTCTGCAACAATAGAGCATTATATCCTCTTCCTTCTAGCAGGATAAGCTCTTTGTACCTACCCACCCTTGACAATTTCAGAAATCTAATATATCATTCAGTACTTCTCAGCAAGCCTTAAAGAATACAGTAGGATGATTCTTTGCTTGGTGCACCAAAGATTTTAAAAATATATCTCTTGCACATGATAAGATGTATGTGTGTGAGCCATGCAAGATTAATATGCATGTGATTTTGCCAACTGTCTACTCTATTCAGAGAAAATATAGAAATCACTTTAGCTGCTGGTATAAGGTGTTGAACCACATCTGTCCAGGAGCAAGATCATTGCCTTAAATTGTTCAGCTTTGTCCCTGTCTCAGGATATCTGGATTATGGCCAAAGTGGGATAGACAAGACCATTGGATAACAGAATGAAACCTGTGGAGGGATAGATTCAGGCTCTTAAATGTTTGGCAGCTTGTGAAAATGAAGGCCCTCCTCAACTCTGTATCTCTACAAAAGTTAAATACCTTTTCAAAGCAGTTATTAAAATGAAAGTGTTTGGGCTTCTATCACCCAAATCTGAAAATGAATGTTTCAAAATAAAATGAGTAAATTTCTGTCTTCTAGGCTGTGTACATCATAGTTATATTTGCTGTAGCATCTTTCCTAGAAAATACATTCTGAGAAGCCAGACTAACCTTGCATCATAAATAATATTAGATTACAAGAAATACAAAAACATTAAAGTTGAATAATATCTCTTTTGCTTTCACCCAGAGATGACACTGGATAGGACACAATAGCTTGGGGCTAGGGGATGGATATTTCAGAAAGCAAAAGGCTTAAGAAAGATGCAGATTATTTGGTATGAAAATCATAAGAATCAATTGCTCCCCTGTGCTATATAATAACAGGAAAAATGACAAAAAAAATTTCAAATACAAACCCCATTCAGAGAAGAATTTTATAGATTGAAAGTCCTGATATTAAATTTTATTTGAAATTATTCTCACATCTTAGGGACAAATCCAAGATACTTGGTACATGTTTTCATTTTTTATTTATAATATTGGTTGAATCAACTAATTTATCTAAACTATTTCTATATGTACTTATTTTCAACATTTTTTATTAAATTCATGTTACTTATTTTATGAATAGGTTCACTTTGCATTTTCAAAATTCTTTCTATTAACAGTGCTAAGAATTTTTTCCTCCATAAAACTACAAAAGGAAGATCATAGGGAGAATAGCCAAGGTGGTTGAATAGCAAGACCCTGGATTTACCTCCTGCCACAGGCATACATAAGTCACAACTATTTAAACAGACAGTAGGCTTCCCTGGTAGTTCAGATGGTAAAGAATCTGCTTGCAATATGGGAGACCCAAACTCGGTTAAATCCCTGGGTCAGGAAGAACCACTGGAGGAGGAAAGGGCAACCCACTCCAGGATTCTTGCCTGGAGAATCCTATGGACAAAGAAGCCTGGTGGGCAACGGTCCATGGGGTTGCAGAGTCTCACACAACTGAGCAACTAACGCTTTGACTTTTACAGAGCAACTGTTGACGAGAAATAGCAGAAGACTAAGAGAAAGATGTTCATAATGAAAGATATAAAGAAGAAATCACAAAAGGGAAAAGTAGGAAAAGAGATAAGGTGTAGCCAAGATCCATATCCTTGAGTTCAGTTCAGTTTAGTTCAAATGCTCAGTCGTGTCCGACTCTTTGCGATCCCAGGAATCGCAGCACACCAGGCCTCCCCGTCCATCACCAATTCCCAGAGTTCATTCAAACTCACATCCATCGAGTCCCTGATGCCATCCAGCAATCTCATCCTCTGTTGTCCCCTTCTCCTCCTGCCCCCAATCCCTCCCAGCATCAGTCTTTTCCAATGAGTCAACTCTTTGCATGAAGTGGCCAAAGTACTGGAGTTTCAGCTTTAGCACCATTCCTTCCAAAGAACACCCAGGGCTGATCTCCTTTAGAATGGACTGATTGGATCTCCTTGCAGTCCAAGGGACTCTCAAGAGTCTTTTCCAACACCACAGTTCAAAAGCATCAATTCTTCGGTGCTCAGCTTTCTTCACAGTCCAACTCTCACATCCATACATGACCAATGGAAAAACCATAGCCTTAACTAGATGGACTTCTGTTGGCAAAGTAATGTCTCTGCTTTTGAATATGCTATCTAGGTTGGTCATAACTTTTCTTCCAAGGAGTAAGTGTCTTTTAATTTCATCCTTGAGTGGGCAACCCAAAAATGTCTGGGTAACTACAGTAGCAGAAATTCTCTCGAAGAAACAAGCATTCTGAGCTCCCCAGCCCAGTAGTCCTGATTCAGAAAGACAAGCCTCCAGACTTGTCTTTGAATGTCAGTGAATATTACTTTTAGGAGAGCCAGAAGGCTCTGGAAAAATAGACTCCACTCTTAAAGGGCACACAGAAATCTCACACACTTCAGAATATAGAACAGAGACAGTCATTTGAAAGGAGCCTTGTTCAGACCTTTCTGTTGAGAGAGCCTCCCAGAGATGCAAGAGTCATCTGGAGCTCACCTGAGGGCCAGGGACACTGACAGCACCATTTTGGGAGCTCGCTTCACCATATGGACACTGGGGCTGGTGAGCATCGGTTTGGGATCCTCCCTCTGGCTTATTAGTACTGAGACAGCCCTGCCCACCAGCCTATAGGTACAGGTATTCAGGTATTAGGCCTCCTAAGATCAAGAAAGGATACAGGCCATACCACCAGCAGTCTTAAGATCATAGACCATTTTAACACCGCCTTGAACCCAAAGGCATCCTCAGACCCAGCCCTGTATTCAAGAAGGCCCAAGACATGGTTCCACATTCATTGCCGGCACTAGCCCTGGGATCCTTTCAGAGGACTAGGCTTCCCAGATGGCTCAGAGGGTAAAGAATATGCCTGAAACATAGGAGACACAAGTTTGATCCCTGCATCAGGAAGATCCCCTGGAAGAAGAAATGGCAACCCACTCCAGTATTCTCACTTGAAAAATCCTTTGGACAGAGGAGCCTGATAGGTTAAAGTCCCAGGGAGTCAAAAAGAGTTGTACATGACTGAGTGATTAAACACCATCACCCACCAAAGAGCTGACATCAACAGTTGGGCCCTTGGGGCTTTGCATCTAGACATTCTGTGACACAGCTCTGTCCACACTGGGCCAGTAAGGGACCTGGAGCACTCTGGGCCTTAACCTTGCCCTCCAGTGGGCAGGCAGCAGCTCTAGGAACACTGGATCCTGCAGCCAAATACCTTAGGACCCCGTATCACTCACCAGTGGGCCAACACCAGCTCTAGGACCCCAAGGGCTCTGCACCCCACCGCCTCATGACCTAACCTTGCCCTCCAGCAGCCACCAACCTCCATCCAAATCGGTCCCTATGAACCAACCAGAATGGGAATCAGTCACACCTGCCAGACTGCTCACCTTAATCAGTTTGCCACAACAGAAACAGTCCACATAAGGGCCACTGCTGGAGCATTTAGGAGGACTGGGCTACTAGGACACCTAGGAAATATTCTAAAATAAGACCATTTCCCCAAAGCTGGGCACTGCACTCAACCTACCAAATGCATAAAAATAAAACATAAATTTAGGCAAAAGAAGGTGACAGGGGAATACGTTCCAAATGAAGGAACAGGATAAAACCCCAGAGGATAAAACCCCAGAAGAAATGAGTGCAAGTAAAAAGTTTATCTGAGAATGGGAGGTGGGAATTAAGTGACATTGAAAGACCTGTGATGTCACAGCAAATAGATGATCATGTCCACAGAATTTGTTGTTAGTCTAATCAGCCACAATGTACTTGTGCAACTTGAAAGTCCATGAAACATTTTTTTTTCTAGTTCCACTGACATTTGTGGTACTATGTATAGCACTGTATTTGCATACTTTTATAATGACAGTCTCCTGGGAATTGTGTACAGACGTTACAGCACATTATTGAACACATTTCTTTTTATCTTTCTTGTTTCTACCTTCCAAAACAGAAAGGAATAAAGAAGATAAAACACTCTATTTTACTACAGATATAGAGGATTCTATTTAGTGAAGTAACTAGAGTAGTCTGTTAAAAAATATTTTGTATGGATTTTCTTTTTTTGAATTTATTCTGCCAATAACATAAAATATTACTGAAATATCTATTATTATCCATGTATGAATATCAGCTCTTTCATACATGGGCAAGTCATCTACTTACATGTCTCCAGAAATCAGAAGCATAGCATATGTAAGATAAAATATATATTCTCTAGATCCCAAACATGTTTATCTTTATCTCAATAAATGGTATTACCATTCATGTAGCTTAGGCGAACTTCACCACTTATACCGCTTCCCACCTCGATGTGGTAAACAAATAATATAGGCTCATTTTTCCCATTACACCTCCTGAATCTAGTCATTTCTCATCAGTTACATAGCTGCTTCTAATGCAAGTCACCATCAGCTCTTTCTCTTTCTACTGCACAACTAAACTACCTTTCTAACAGGTCTCCTCACTTCTATTCTTCATCTCTTGACACTCAAATCAGAAGAAGCTCAAGTAATTGTTTTGAAGCCTTTATCAGATCACTTTAATGCCCTGACCATAAGTTGCCATGGTTTTCTATAACTCTTTCTATAAAGTTGAAATAATGAATAGTTGCCTTCAGGGCTCATCAAGCTCTGGCCCTGTGCTTTCTCCAACTTTCTCTCCTTATCCTCTGCATAATATCTCAGCAGAACCATACCAGATTCCAAGCCAATTGAGTCTTAGCTTCGTTCTGTTTCACTATGGTGCTCTTCCCTCTGGCTAGCAGACTTGTCTCCAAAAAATTGCTGGTTTTATGCTATCACTGTTTTCATGTCTCTGGTGAATTTTTACCCCACAATCAAAGATTCTCCAATTAATTAATATAAAAAATAGTCCTCTTGTAATACTCAAGCTCCTTTCTTGCTTTATTTTTGAAGTATTAAAATTTTTCAATGTTTAACATATTATTTAACTATATGTTGTTGTTTTGCTGTTGACTAGACCATAAATTATATGATGCCAACATTATTTCCCCAGAGTTCATAATAGAATCCAAATAAATAAGTAACTACATACTTATACAATGACTGAATGAGTCAATAGATTCTAATGTGCTTATATATTAACTAGAGTGTGATGAATATACTGAAAGACTTTGGTCAAGTCAGAAGAACAGAAATTTATTCAGAGCTGTCTCTGTCTAAATAGTGATGGTTTTAGAAGTTATATTATCCCTCCAGGCCCCATTCCCTGTATCAGTATGCAGGACAGGTGTCTTGAACTATAGCACAATGGAAATCAATGTAGGTTCCATAATAATTTCAAGACTTTGCTCCAGAAAGTCCTCACAGAACCCACCTGTGCTCATCTTGCCATGTTTACTTCTTCCACTCCAAGTGTATGATATATCCTTTCTGATGCACAGTGATTTCTAATAAGGGGACACCCATCGAAGGGGATGTCATTTCTCTAGTGCCCTGGTGAGAAGACAGCCCCTCAGGACTGTAGCCATCAATGTTGCTGTGCTGACAATGCCCAAAGGAAACAGTGAAATATGTTCTTCCAATTATCCCTTTCTCCTACCATAGCTCATTTACCTCAGAATCTGAAAAACAAGCATATATTTTGTGCTCCCTTACGTCCCATACCAATATCATTCCCTGTTTTTCCTCCATGTGGGATGGTGAGTCCAGAATTGCTCACTATAGCATGTATTTGATAAAAACTAGAACCTAGGATGTACATAATTGAGGCTCCAGCTGAGAATGGTGTCCAAAATAGGTGGATGGGATCTTCGTCTCTCAAAATGTTTAAAATTTTTAATATAAAACCATCGAGTGTGCTGTATTTCTTGCAGCCTAATTCATCAATGCAAGATAAGGTATTTCACATTTGCATTGCTAATAACCTTCCCTCCAAGTGTGGCAACATCATATGCTTTCAGTGTTCCTTTTTCCCCTCGCTAACCCTAGTAATCCTTTAGAAGGGGACTAACTTTTTAACATAGGTCTCAACACCTACATTGTTGATTTCTTTCTCAGAATTCCTTTAAAATTTCAGGAATTTGATATCATTTCTATTTATTTATATAATTATAGAAGAATATTCTTTAGCAGATGTAGTGATAAACATACTGGAAGCCACTGGAGGCAAGCACCTGCTTCTTTCTGTTTGCTTCTCTTTCACCTTGCCTGGAGAAAAAACATTCTTCCAGAGGAAAACTGGAGGCTTCTGTCAATCAAGATGTGGAAAGCATCTTTGTCAGCCTGGGGCCTTCCTCCCCCTCCCTTTGCCAGCTGGCCAGGGCCTTGCCCTGAACTTGCTCCAAGCCCTTGAAAGTTCAAGAGTACATGTTAGACGCCACTTTCCCTCCCAAAAAGTACAAAGAAAAATGCATAATATATGATAATGGTCAAACTAGTAAGAATTAAAGTAAATGGTGTGATATAAAAAGGATTTCAAACAGGATTAATAATTCTGCAATTTGTTATACAAAGTCAATTTTTTCCACTTGCAGAGCAAAGTTGCCCGGTGGGTTTATTGGTTCACTCATTATTAGGTATATATCACTTTTATTGTTTCACATTTTTATAGTTTATTAAAAAAAAGACATCATTCATGAATAAAACATTTTGGCTCCAGGCTGCTATGCACTGAGGTTGGTCAGAGAGATTATACTGTCCCTGATTTAAAATAATAACCAAACATACAAAGTAAAAATAGCATACTGTTAGATAACCTAGAAGCATATAGAGGGAGTATTCCAAGCTACAAAGACACTTTGTATCTTGGGGAGATTCCTCAGCATCAGTCCCTTTGTCTTCCTTGTCCACTGTCTAGATAGGACCTCTTTAGAACCAGGCCTTTTCATTTCTCCTGGGTCCTTCAGTGACAGTGCTTACCTTGATCTGCACTGGTTTACTGTGGCATCTCTCCTCCTCGCTCTTCATCATACAGGATGATGCTGAAGCTGAGGTGCAATTCATGTGCTGCTGTGAATGGAGACATAAAGCCTGATGGATATACTTCATTTGGCTCTTTTCAATGACTGAACATTTGAGAGTTCAGAGTTAAGTGTCATCAAGTCAATTAGAACTCTATGAGCAATATTTCTGTGCATTTACCCATTGATTTGGTTGGCATGATGCTATGCTTATCTTGTTCCTGAGAGCTCCAGTGATGTCACTGGGAGGAAGGCCTAGAAATGTGTACGGGCCCTGTGGCTATACCAGGAGAAATAGACAAGTATGTGGTTTGCCCAATTTGCCAGGAGCTGTTTTGTGTGTCTAGATCAGGAGTTAGCCTAACCATGTTGTTCTAACCCGGCACTGCTCATTATGTTTCCAGAGGCATGTTCTAGTCATGGCAAAAGAGATGCTAGAAAAGAATAGAATAAAAATGGTGAGACTAAAGATATTTTCCCCAAGCTTTCTGCGCTCCAAGTTTAACAACCATGTTTTCCATTCAGAGTAAATTTTCTATCACTGTTATGATAAAATTTATTTCTGAAGAAAAAAATCAACAAAGTTTGATAAAATTTACTTTTTCTGCATGATTTGATTAAGTTGAATTAATGCATTGCTGTTACATGGCAAAAATAACAGGTAAAACAAGAAAGGGACACACCTGTGACTGCAGTTGTTGCCTTTCCAATGGATGCTTTTGCTTAGAATACATCCTTTACCTACATATATCTAAATCTGCAGTCATTTTAGCTTTGCAACATTGTTAATTACCATGAGTATTTAATTTCTTCCTAAAAGTTGGAAAATTAAAAAAAAAATGAACTCATTTAAAATTGACACTTTCAGTACTGTAAGTTGGCTTACTGTTTCAACTTATTTTACCAAATTGTTAAGTAACTAGATTTAGAAAAAAAAAAAAAAAAAAAGGTTAGTTTTTTGAAATGATTGTACCTGACCATGTTTTTTTTTTGTTGTTGTTGTTGTTGGTTATTGGAAGTAAGGTAACATATATGAAAACCTTTGGTATACTAGTAAATCAAAAGACTCCAGGGCTGTGGAAACATTATTGTTAAGCGGTAAGGATTATCAAAACAGATAATAATGATTTTTCAAAAATTACTAATTATGAGTTTCTTATTTCAAAAATCAGACTTAAATTGAAGAAAGTAAGGAAAACCACTAGGCCATTCAGGTATGACCTAAATCAAATCCCTTATGACTACACAGTGGAAGTGACAAATATATTCAAAGAATTAGCTCTAACAGATAGAGTGCCTGAAGAACTATGAATGAAGATTTATGACATTGTATAGGAGGCAGTGACCAAAACCATCCCTAAGAAAAAGAAATGCAACAAGGCAAAATGTTTGCTATTACATCCATTACAAATAGGAGGCATGATAAGTAGCTGAGAAAAGAGAAGCAAAAGGGAAAGAGGAAAAGGAAAGATATAATCAACTGACTGAAGAGTTGCAAAGAATACCAAAGAAAGACAAGAATGACTTCTTAAGAGAACAATGTAAACAAAAAGAGGAAAACTATAGAATGGGAAAGACTAGAGATTTATTTTAGATGATTAGGGATGCCTAGGGAACGTTTCATTAAAAGAAAGGCACAATAAAGGACATAAGTGTTAGGGACCTAACAGAAGCAGAAAAGATTAAAAAGTGGCAGAAAAATACAGAAGAACTGTACAAATAAAGTATTAATGACCTGGATAACCATGATGGTGTTATCAGTCACCTAGAGGAAGACATCCTGGAGTGCAAAGTCAAGTGGGCCTTAGCAAGCATCAAAATGAACAATTAGTAGAAGTGATGGAATTCCAGCTGAGCTATTGAAAGCTTATGGTGAACAATGTCAGATTCATGATCTCCAAAGAAGATTTACCTTTGGGACCATAGATCAGGCTTGATCGCTCAAGCGCTTTTGTGTAGCAGAATTTTATTAAAGTATAAAATGAGACAGAGAAAGCTTCTGACATAGACATAAGTAAGAGGACAGAGAATGCCCCCTTTGCTAGTCTTAGCAAGGAAGCTCTATAATTTTAAAATTGGTTATTACAGTAAATCATGGAGAAGGCAATGGCACCCCATGCCAGTACTGTTGTCTGGAAAATCCCACGGATGGAGGAGCCTGGTGGGCTGCAGTCCATGGGGTCGCTAAGAGTTGGACACGACTGAGTGACTTCACTTTCACTTTTCACTTTCATGCATTGGAGAAGGAAGTGA
>SJYV01038869.1:174945-213082 GCA_006410875.1 Neotragus pygmaeus
CCTCTGTCACTTTCATCAACAGTCTCTTTAGTTCTTCTTCCCTTTCTGCCATAAGGGTGGTGTCATCTGCATATCTGAGGTTATTGATATTTCTCCCAGCAATCTTGATTCCAGGTTGTGCTTCCTCCAGCCCAATGTTTCTCATGATGTACTCTTCATAGAAGTTAAGTAAGCAGGGTGACAATATACAGCCTTGATGTACTCCTTTTCCTATTTGGAACCAGTCTGTTGTTTCATGTCCAGTTCTAACTGTTGCTTCCTGACCTGCATACAGGTTTCTCAAGAGGCGGGTCAGGTGGTCTGGTATTCCCATCTCTTTCAGAATTTTCCAGTTTATTGAGATCCACACAGTCAAAGACTTTGGCATAGTCAATAAAGCAGTAGATTTTTTTCTGGAACTCTCTTGCTTTTTCCATGATCCAGTAGATGTTGGCAATTTAATCTCTGGTTCCTCTGCCTTTGTAAAACCATCCTGAACATCTGGAAGTTCACGGTTCACATATTACTGAAGCCTGGCTTGGAGAATTTTGAGCATTAATTTACTAGCGTGGGAGATGAGTGCAGTTGTGCAGTAGTTTGAGCATTCTTTGGCATTGCCTTTCTTTGGGATTGAAATGAAGACTGACCTTTTCCAGTCCTGTGGCCACTGCTGAGTTTTCCAAATTTGTTGACATATTGAGTGCAGCACTTTCACAGCATCATCTTTTAGGATTTAGTGAAGAGAAATTCACTCCATGTAGTGAATTCACCTCGTGTAGTGAAGTGAAATTAAAAGACACTTGCTCGTTGGAAGAAAATATATGATGAACCTAGACAACATATTAAAAGGTAGAGGCATTGCTTTACCAACAAATGTCCATCTAGTGAAAGCTATGGTTTTTCCATTAATCAAGTATGGATGTGAGTTGGACTATAAAGAAAGCTGACACTGAAGAACTGATGCTTCTGAACTGTAGTGTTGGTGAAGACCCTTGAGAGTCTCTTGGACTGCAAGGAGATCTAACCAGTCCATTCTGGAAATCAGCCCTGGGATTTCTTTGCAAGGAATGATGCTAAAGCTGAAACTCCAGTACTTTGGCCACCTCATGCGAAGAGGTGACTCATTGGAAAAAACTCTGATGCTGGGAGGGATTGGGGGCAGGAGGAGAAGGGGACAACAGAGGATGAGATGGCTGGATGGCATCACGGACTCGATGTACACGAGTCTGAGTGAACTCCGAGAGATGGTGATGAACAGGGAGGCCTGGCGTGCTGCAATTCATGGGTTCACAAAGAGTCGGACACGACTGAGCGACTGAACTGAACTGAACAATAGAAAGATCTTACCAGACTCTCTTCCTTAATATACATTTTAAGATGACAAAATTAGTCAGAAGGTTCTCAAGAAGGAGAAACATGTCCTCAAGCAGAATACATAGTTGTTATATAATCTTTGGTACAGAGTTTAAGGGAAAACATATCCTTGAGCAAGATGAGTTATTTTGCTGTGCAATCATCAGCTTTGGGCTTAAAGGAAAAAAACAAAAACAAACAAACAAAAAACTTACTGTCCTTTTCTCTTCCTTGAGAACCCCAGACCCCAATCCTCTCCTCTGGTACCCCGGACTTCCTATCAACATACCTAGAAATTGACTCTCAGCATCACAATGAACAAAGTTAGTAGAGGTGATGGAATTTCAGCTGAGTTATTTCAAATTGTAAAAGATGATGTTGTTAAAGTGCCACACTCAATATGCCACCAAATTTACAACTACTCTGTAGTGTTTACAAGACTGGAAAAGGTTAGTTTTCTTTCCAGTCCCAAAGAAGGACAATGCCGAAGAATGTTCAAACTACTGTATAACTGCATTCATCTCACACCCTATCAAGATAATGCTCAAAATCTGTCATTAGGCTTTAGCACTTCATGAACCAATAACTTCCAGATGTACAAGCTGGATTTAGAAAAAGCAGAAGAATCACAGGTCAAATTGCCAACACCCATTGGATCTTAGAAAAAGCAAGGGAATTTCAGAAAAAAAAAAAATCTACTGCTTCATTGATTATGCTAAAGCTCTGATTGTGTGGATCGCAACAAACTATGTAAAATTAATAAAGATATGGGAATACGAGATCAACTTACCTGCCTTCTGAGAAACCTGTATGCACATCAAGAAGCAACAGTCATAACCTAACATGGAAAGATGTGTGCTGTCTGCTGTCTGCTGTCTGCTGTGCTTAGTTTCTCAGTCATATCTGACTCTTTGGGACCCCATGGACTGTCCTCTGTTGATGGAGATTCTCAAAGCAAGAATATTTGTGTGAGTGGAGATTCTCAAGGCAAGAATACTTGTGTGGGTTGCCATGCCTTTCTCCAAAGGATCTTCCCAATTTAGGTATCAAACCCAGGGTTCCTGCATTGCAGGTCAATTCTCTACCATCTGATCCACCAGGAAAGCCAAACATTGAAAAATGGAGTGATTCAAAATTGGGAAAAGAATAAATCAATGCTCTATATTGTCACCTGCTTATTTAATTTATATGCAGAATACATCATGAGAAATGTCAGACTGGATGAAGCACAAGCTGGAATCAAGATTGCTGGGAGAAATATAAAGAACCACAGATATACAGATGACACCACCATAATGGAAGATAGCAAAGAGGAACTAACAAGCTTCTTGATGAAGGTGAAAGTGAAAGACTGGCTTAAAATTCAGCATTCAAAAAAATGAAGATCATGGCATCTGGTCCCATCAGTTCAGTTCAGTTCAGTCAGTCAGTCGTGTCAGAATCTTTGCAACCCCATGGACTGCATCATGCCAGGAATCCCTGTCCATCAACAACTCCCAGAGTTTACTCAAACTCATTTCCATTTATTAAAAAAATAAATCAGGGCTCCAAAATCACCACAGATGGTGACTGTGGCTATGAGATAAAAAGATGCTTATCCCTTGGAAGAAAAGTTATGACCAACATAGTTAGCATATTAAAAAGCATAGACATTACTTTGCCAACAAAGGTTCATCTGGCCAAAGTTATTATTTTTCCAGTAGTCGTATATGGAAGTGAGAAAGCTGAGCAATGAAGAATTGATGCTTTTGAACTGTGGTATTGGAGACGACTCTTGAGAGTCCCTTGGTCAGCAAGGAGATCCAACCAGTTCATCTTAAAGGAAATCAGTCCTGAATGTTCATTGGAAGGACTGATATTGAAGCCGAAACTTGAATACTTTGGCGACCTGATGCTAAAAGAGCTGACTCATTTGAAAACACCCTGATGCTGGGAAAGATTGAAAGCAGGAGAAGGGGACAACAAAGGATAAGATGGCATCACTGACTCAATGGACATAAGTTTGAGTAAATTCAGGGAGTTGGTGATGGATAAGGAGGCCTAGTGTGCTGCAGTCCACGAGGTCACAAAGAGTTGGACAGATTAAGCGACTGGACTTAACTGAGTGATATACATCCAATCAAGGATGACATCCAACGATCTCATCCTCTATCATCCCTTTCTTCTCCTGCCTTCAATCTTTCTCAGCATCAGGGTCTTTTCCAGCGAGTCAGTTTTTCACATCAGGTGGCCAAAGTATCAAAGTTTCAACATCAACATCAGTTCTTCTAATGAATATTCAGGACTGATTTCATTTAGGATGGACTGATTGGATCGCCTTGAAGTCCAAGAGACTCTCAAGAGTCTTCTGCAACACCACAGTTCAAAAGCATCAATTCTTTGGCGCTCAGCTTTCTTTATAATCCAACTCTCACATCCATACATGACCACTGGGGGGGGGAAAAAAAAAAAAAAACATAGCTTTAACTAGACAAACCTTTGTTGGCAAACTAATGTCTCTGCTTTTTAATATGCTGTTTAAGTTAGTCACAGCTTTTCTTCCAAGGAGAAAGCATCTTTTAATTTAATGACTGCAATCACCATCTACAGTGATTTTGAGCCCCCAAAATAAAGTCTGTCACTGTTTGCATTGTCTCCCCATCTATTTGCCATGAAGTAATGGGGCCAGATGCCATGATCTTAATTTGCAGAATGCTGAGTTTTAGCCAACTTTTTCACTCTCCTCTTTTATTTTCACCTAGAGACTCTTTAGTTCTTCACTTTCTGCCTTAAGGGTGGTGTTATTTGCATATCTGAGGTTATTGATATTTCTCCTGGCAGTCTTGATTCCAGCTTGTGCTTCATCAAGCCCAGTATTCCTCATGATGTACCCTGCATATAAGTTAAATAAGCAGGATGCTAATATACAGCCTGGACATACTCCTTTTCTGATTTGGAACCAGTCTGTTGTTCCATGTCCAGTTCTAACTGTTGCTTCTTGACCTGCATACAGATTTCTCAGGAAATCACTTCATGGCATCCCATCACTTCATGGCATCCCATCACTTCATGGCAAATCAATGGGGTCAAGTGGAAAATATAACAGATTTTTTCCCTGAGTTCCAAAATCACTGTGGACAGTGGCTGCAGCCATGAAATTAAAAGACATTTGATCCTTGGAAGAAAAGCTATGACAAACCTAGATAGTGTATTAAAAAGAAGAGACATCACTTGGCCAACAAGAGCCATATAGTCAAAGCTATAGGTTTTCCAGTAGTTATGTATGGATGTGAGAGTTGGACCATAAAAAAGACTGAGCACCAATGAATTGATGTTTTTGAACTGTGGTGCTGAAGAAGACTCTTGAGAGTCCCTTGAACTGCATGAGATCAAGCCAGTCAATCCTAACGGAAATTAACCCTGCATATTCACTGGAAGGGTTGATGCTGAAACTGGAGCTCCAATACTTTGGCCACCTGATGGTAAGAGCTGACTTGTTGGAAAAGATCCTGATGCTGGAACAATTGAAGACAGGAGGAGAAAGGATTAAGAGAGGATGAGGTGTTTGGATGGCATCGCTGACTCAATAGACATTAGTTTGAACAATCTCTGGGAAATAGTGAAGTAGACGGAAGCCTGGAGTGATGCAGCATATGGGGTCACAAAGAATTGGACATGACTGAGTGATTGAACAACAACAATATTATTTCATTCCCCTCTAAGCTCAAGTTCACATCTATCACTTTACAATTTATTGTGTGGAAGGCAACGGGATTGCTTCTAAACGTATTAATTTATATTTCAAATAGGAATAAAGCTAGTCAATCAATTTGATCCATCATTTTGACCCCTGTCACTCATCATATTCATGAGATACTTAACTGAATGAAATATGACAGAAATATCCAATTTTCTATTATGATGTCTGTGATATAAAAATGTAATCACTAAAACAACATTTGTCCATTTTAGGATCTTACTCAGATATACAAAGCTGCCCAATCAGAGAACATACATTGGAAAAAAATTGTCTTGATGCCATCGTTAGGCTTGCTTATAATGAGAAATCAATATCACTGCAGATGGTGACTGCAGCTATGAAATTAAAAGACACTTGATCCTTGGAAGAAAAGTTATGACAAACCTAGATACCATATTAAAAAATAGAGACATTATTTGCAAAGAAAGGTACATCTGGTCAAATCTATGGTTTTTCCAATAGTTATGTTTGGATGTGAGAGTTGGACTATAAAGAAAGCTGAGCACCAAAGAATTGATGCTTTTGAACTGTGGTGTTGGAAGAAAATTCTTGACAGTCCCTTGGACTGCAAGATGATCAAACCAGTCCGTCCTAAAGGAAATCAATCCTGAATATTCATTGGAAGGACTAATGCTGAAGCTGAAACTCCAGTACTTTGGCCACCTGATGCAAAGACTTGACTCACTGGAATAGACCCTGAAGCTAGGAAAGATTGAAGGCAGGAGAAGGGAATGATAGATGATGAGACAATTGGATGGCACCACTGACTCAATAGACATGAATCTGAGCAATCTCTGGGAGCTGGTGTTGGACAGGGAAATCTGGCATGTTGCAGTTCATGGGGTTGCAAAGAGTTGGACATGGTTGAGTGAACTGAACTGAACTGAGGATGAGAAAAGAAAAGCATAGCTTTCCATAACTGTAGATAATACACAGTCTATTGTGTTCCCTGGTGGCTCAGATGGTAAAGAATCTGCCTGCAATGCAGGAGACCCAGTTCAATCCCTGGGTTGTGAAGGTCCCCTGGAGAAGGAAGTAGCAACCCTCTCCACTATTCTGGCCTGGAGAATTCCATGCACTGTAAACTTTCACTTTCCAGTATTCTTGCCTGGGAAATCCCATGGAGAGAGGAGTCTGTCAGGCTACAGTCCATGGGTTTGCAAAGAGTTGAACAAAACTGAGTGACTAACAGTTTATTGGAGAGCCATCATGTGTAATGGGGCCACTCTGAAGAAAGTAGCAATTTGCAAAGCCAATAGAGTATTATAAAGTAAAATAAAGAAAAAAATAATAATAATAAAAAAATGAAAAAAAAGAAGAAGAAGAAGAAGAAGAAGAAAAAGCTTAACCAGAACATAACATAAGGGAGCCCCTAGACTTTTCTACCTTATTCCTGATGAAGTAGAACCTGGAGTGTGCCTTGGAGAAGAGTCAAATGGGCATCTTACACAGAGACAGCTGTTAGCATCAACAATATGTTATAAATGTAATCTGTCAAAACTGTCCCTGAAGAAGAAAAACTTAAAGAGCCAACAGATTCTCAAATGTCTAGAAATATGATTTTCTGTTTCAAGTTCAAAATAATCCCTTGGCTTCTTCAGAGAATGCAAATAGATTTCCCTAAAAGGTTTTTTTTTTTTTTTTTTTTTTTTTTTTCCCCCCAGAGCATCCCAGAATAAAATGTTTTAGTGCTACAGGGTTACTTTATATCCTTTTCTCAACATTAAAGTTTTTCATTTATTTCTCAGTTTGTTGAGTCATGTATAATTAGGGTAATATTGATATATTGATAAACAAAGTTGTTACTGATAAAATATAGTGAAAAGCATAAAATGGATATATCAGGTCATATATAACTCAGTTGAGCTTTCAAAAAAATAAACATCTTTGCATCACTGTAAAATAGGATAATATATTGTCTGCATTTTTTTTTTTTTTAATTTGCAAGGATTTTACATTAGAGTCACACTTAAAAGATTCAGGAAGTGTGTCTGAAATTTTTGGGTTCATATTCAGCACATGCAGGAAATATAACAGAGTAATTTTTTGAGAGTCTAGATGGAAAGAAAAATCAATTATATCTTATTTCCAACTCTAATGTATGAAAGAAATAGAGCTTTATAGTGAAAAAGAAGATGAAAATAGTGTTGTAAATAATCTTATGCGAGGTGAAATTCCATTTCTGTTTGTAACAAATATGTATAGGCATTTATGAAGAAGATGAAGGGCTGTAAAAATGTTGTCTTTGTTCAAACGATCAGACATTGGCAAATAGCATGTAAATGACAGAAAGAAGGTGAGCTGGGCTCAAATAAGTACATTAGCCATATAACAGGACAGACAAAAGATGCAGCTTATTAATGCTTCTCATTAATTATGAGTCACTTAAAATTGGAAAATTCAAATAAGGTCAAGTCATGAGATTGGTTTCTTCCTCCTTTCCCCAAGTTAGATATATGAGGTTTATTATATTATTATATATGCACATATATACATGTATGTGTTTCTATTAAATATCAGACAATCAGAATAATATACTCAAAATTTCAATTTCTTCACAAACACATAAGTGCACACACACACACACACACATATATAATATACTTACAAGACTTGTCAAAAGATATTAGTTCTATTATTACTTATTAAAAGTTAGTAATGGGCTGCCTTTCTGGGTGCCTGATGTCCTCTGTCAGCATTCAATTGTTTTGTGGAATTTGCTCAGTGTTCAAACATTCTTTCGATGAATTTGTGGCAGAGAAAGTGGTCTCCCCGTCCTATTCCTCTGCGATCTTAGGACCACTTCCTTATTAAAAGTTAGAAACAATTTATTGTTGTTAATCAGAAACTAATTTGTGTACAATTCTTTGCAACCCCATGGATTTTAGCCTGCCATGCTATTCTCCGCTGTCTCCTGGAGTTTGCTCAAATTCATGTTCATTGAGTCAGAGATGCTATCTAATCATTTCATCTTCTGCCACTCCCTTTTCTTTTTGCTTTCAATCCTTCCTGTAATCAGGGTCCTTTTGAATGAGTTTGATCTTCCAATCAGGTGGACAAAATGAATATTCAGTGTTTATTTCAATTATGATTGACTGATTTGATCTCCTTGCTGTCCTAGCAACCCACTCCAGTATTCTTGCCTGGAGAATTTCATGGAGAATACTGGCAGCCTACAGTCCATGGGACTGCAAAATGTGGGACATGACTGAGTAACTTTTACTTTCATACTTTCACTTGCTGTCCAAGGATCTTCTTTGGCACTCATTTTTCTTTATGGTCCAACATTCACATCCATACATGATTAGTAGGAAAAAACAACAACAACATAGCTTTGACTATACAGAACTTTGAAGGCAAAGTGATGTTGGCACTTTTTAATACGAAGTTTGTTTTGTTTCGTCTTTTTTTTTTTTTTTTCCTTAGCTTCTCTTTCAGGGAGCACAACTCAGTTGGTTAAGAATCCGTCTGTAATACAGGAAACCCCAGTTCCATTCGCGGGTCAGAAAGATCCTCTGGAAAAGGAATAGGCTATCCACTCCAGTATTCTTGGGCTTCCCTTGTAGCTCAGCTGGTAAAGAATCTGTCTGTAATGTGGGAGGCCTGGGTTGGGAAGATCCCCTGGAGAAGGGAAAGGCTACCCACTCCAGTATTCTGGCCTGGAGAATACCATGCACTGTAATCCATGAGGTCCCAAAGAGTCAGAGACGACTGAGCAACTTTCACTTTCACAAGGAACAAGCATGTTTTAATTTCATTAACACTGGTTTTGGAGCCACAGAAACTAAAATATGTCACTGTTTCCATTGTTTCCCCATCTGTTTGTCATGAAGTGATGGGACTATATGCCATTATTTAGTTTTTTTGAACACTGAGTTTTAAACAAGCTTTCTAACTCTCTTTTTTTCACCTTCATCAAGAGCCTCTTTAGTTCCTTTTCACTTTCTGCCATTAGAGTCATGCCATCTGCATATCTGAGGTTGCTATTTTTCCTGGAAATCTGCATTCCAGGTTGTTAGTCATACAGCTGGCATTTCACATGATATACTCAGCTTAAGTTAAATAAGCAGGTGACATACACAGCCTTGATGTACTCCTTCCCAAATTTTGAACCAGGCATTTCTTTATGTCCATTTCTAACTTTTTTTGCTTGACCTACATACAGGATTCTCAGAAGACAGGTAAAGCAATGTTGTACTCCCTTTTCTTTAGGAAAAATTTGTGTATCCACCCAGTCAAAACTTTAGTATAGTCAAGGAAGCAGAAGTAGATGTTTTTCTGGAAGTTCCATACTTGTTCCATGATCCAATGATTCCTGGTGCCTCTACCTCTTCAAAATCCAGATTATATATCTGGAAGTTCTCACTTCACATGTTTTAAAAAGCCTAGCTTGAAGGATTCTGAGCACAATTTTACTAGCTTGTGAAATGAACAAAACTGTACAGTAGCTGGAACATTTCTTTGGCATTGCCCTTCTTTGGGATTGGATGAAAACTTTTTCCAGTCCTGTAGCCACTGCTGAGTTTTCCAAATTTGCTGGCATATTGAGTGCAGCATTTTCACAGCATTATCTTTTAGTAATGAAATAGCTGAACTGGAACTCCATCATCTCCACTAGCTTTTTTTTGTAGTGATGCTTCCTAAGGCCCATTTGACTTTACACTCCGGGACTCTGGCCTTAGACGAGTAACCACACTATCATGGTTATCTGGATCATTAAGATCTTTCTTGTATACTTTTTCTGAGTATTCTTGCCACCTTTTCTCAAAATCATCTGCTTCTGTTAGGTCCTTACTGCTTCTGTCCTTTATCATGCCCTTCTTTGCATGAAATGTTCCATGATATTTCAGATTTTCTTGAAGAGATCTCTAGCCTTTTCCATTTATTGTGTTCCTCTCTTTCCTTGCATTGTTCACTTAAGAAGGGCTTATTATCTCTCCTCGCTATTTGCTGGAAATCTACATTCATTTGGGTATATCTTTCCATGTCTCCCTCACTTTTTACATCTCTTCTTTTCTCACCCGTTTTTAAAGCCACCTCAGACAACCACTTTGCCTTCTTGTTTATATTTTTCTTTGGGAGGGTTTTGATCACTGCTTCCTGTACAATACTATGAGCTTCCATCCATAATTCTATAGGCAATCTATCTACCAGTTCTAATCTCTTGAATCGATTCTTCACCTCCAGTGTATACTTATAAGGGACTTGATTTAGGTCATATATGAATGGCCTAGTGGTTTTCCATACTTTCTTCAATTTAAGCCTGAATTGTACAATAAGTAACTCATCATCCAAGACACTGTCTGATCTGGGTCTGTCTTCATAATTTAAATAGCATTAAATAAAGGATCAGGAACATAGGGTCTTATGAGCACAATCAATCTGACTTCAGTATTGACCATCTAGTGATATCCGTGTGTAGAATTGTCTTATTGTGTTTTTAGAAAAGGATGTTTGTTATGACCAGCTTATTATCTTGACAAAACTCTGTTAGCCTTTGCCTTGCTTCATTTTGTACTCCAAGACCAAACCAGAGATCAAATTGTCAACATCCGTTGGATCATCAAAAAAGAAAGAGAGTTCCAGAAAAACATCTACTTCTGCTTTATTGATTATGCCAAAGCCTTTGACTGTATGGATCACAACAAACTGTGGAAAATTATTAAAGATATGTGAATACCAGACCACCTGGTCTGCTTCCTGAGAAATCTGTATGCAGGTCAGGAAGCAATAGTTAGACGTGGACATGGAACAACAGACTGGTTCCAAATTGGGAAAAGAGTACGTCAAGGCTGTATATTGTCACCTTGCTTATTTAACTTACATGCAGTGTACATTATGAGAAGTCCTTGACTGGGTGGAGCACAAGCTGGAATCAAGATTGCCAGGAGAAATATCAAGAATATCAGATATACAGATGTCACCACCCCTGTGGCAGAAAGTGAAGAAGAATTAAAGAGCTGCTTGATGAAAGTGAAAGAGGAGAGTGAAAAAGTTGGTTTAAAACTCAACATTCAGAAAACTAAAAACATGGTATCTGGTCCCATCACTTCATGGCAAATAAATGAGGAAACAATGGAAACAGTGGCAGGGTTTTTTTTTTTTTTTTGGCTCCAAAATCACTGCAGATATTGACTGCAGCCATGAAATTAAAAGAAACTTGCTCCTTAAAGAAAAGTTATGACCAACCCAGACAGCATATTAAAGTAGAGATATTATTTTCCCAACAAAGATCTGTCTATTCAAAGCTATGGTTTGTCCAGTAGTCAGGTATAAATGTGAGAGTTGGACTATAAAGAAAGCTGAGCACCAAAGAATTGATGCTTTTGAACTATGGTGCTGGAGAAGACTCTTGAGAGTCTTTTGGCCTGCAAGGAGATCAAATAAGTCAATCCTAAAAGAAATCATTCCTGAATATTCATTGGAAGGACGGATGCTAAAGCTGAAGCTCCAATACTTTGACCACCTGATGTGAGGAACTGACTTATTTAAAAAGTTCCTGATACCGGGAAAGATTGAAGGCGGGAGGAAAAGGGGACGACAGAGGATGAGATGGTTGGATGGCATCACTAACTCAATGGACATAAGTTTGAGTAAATTCAGGGAGTTGGTGATGGACAGGGAGGCCTGGTGTGTTTCATTCCATGGGATCGCAAGGAGTCAGACACAACTGAATGACTGAATTGAACTGGCCAAACTTGCTTGTTATTTTGGGTGTCTCTTGAATTCTTACCTTTATGTTCCAATTCTATGTGATGAAAAAAACATCTCTTTTTGGTGTTAGGTCTAGAAAGTGCTGTAAGTCTTCATAGAACTGGTCAAGTTCAGCATTTTTGCAACAGTGTTTGGGACATAGACTTGGATTGCTGTGACGTTGAATGTTTTGCCCTGGTAATGAACCAAGATCATTTTGTTTTTGAGACTACACCCAAACATTGCATTTTGGACCCTTTTATTGACTATGAATGCTACTACTTTTCATCTAAGGATTTATGCTCACTGTATCAACTTGAGTTGTCTTTAATAAGGCATCAGGAACGTGGGGTTTTATGATATAATATATTTGATCAAGATTTTCACTTTAAGGAATAGACTATAGAGCATAGCTCATGTTACAAAATGACATGAAAAATATAATTGAACTCTGTGTATGAACTGGTACAATTTTAAATAATTGTATAGAAATGCCTGAAGTCACAGGACATTAATTTTCTAGAATGATGAGATAATATACAAATTTCATCCTCCCAATTCTTCTAAGTTTACATTTTACAAAATCTCATTCTGCAAATATAGATTATATTTGTTACTATAAAAACCAAATGCCAAGTTTTTTTAGAATTTATTTTATATTAAATGCTCTAAAAAAAGTAAAAAACAACAAAACCCCAGAATTATATCTCTTTATGATTCTGTATATTTAAACATACCTATATATGTTTATCTATGTATTTGTTTATCTATCTATCATTTTAAGTGATACATAACATAATAATGGTAAATGAAACTTAAATGGTGGACGTGGCTGGGTGAGGATGGGGTTTAGGCTAGATAGTAAAGAGAAAAATGTTGGGTTAACATTTGAAATAAAGATGAATGAAGCAAGGAAGTAAAGAATAAGAAGGATTGAGATAAGAATATTTGAAGCAGCAGGAATAGAAGCAAAAGGTTTTAACAGGGGATCCAGTTTAGCAAACTCAAAAAAGGGAAAAAAAATATATATATATATTTCTTTGCAGAGCCAAGACATTATAAAAATAGGTAAAATAAGATTGTGAGGGTCTTCTAGGTTATGTTAAGAACTTTGGGTTTAATTATCAACATTTTGGTAAATAAATGGTGGAATTTTAATAAGTAGTATTTTTCTATAATTTATATGTCATATAGGTCATTGGTTTTGTTGTATAGAGAACAAATATTAAAAGGGAAGTTTTCAAAAACATGAAATAAAACTAAGATATCACAGAAAATTAGAATGGAAAAGATATGGGAAGATAATTGTTTGAGCTAAAGTAGAAGAATTGGAAGTGGCCAAAAAAATCCCTAGGTTTGGAACAAATTTGAGTATATTTTATATGGGACATGAAGCAATAACTGATGAAGAAATTAACAAGTATATTTTTGTCTAAGTGCCAGTATTAATGATTTATTTACTGCCATGAAAAACACTGGGAAGGACAAGATGGAGTAGGTTAAGAAAAATCTAGAATATTAGATGTGTTAAGCTAATATCAAAGAAGATATTGTGATATTTAAGTTTGAAACAAGAAAGACATTGAAAGGGAATTCAGAAGATGGCAGAGGAATAGGATGGGGAGACCACTTTATTCCCCATAAATTCATCAAAAGAATGTTTCAACACTGAGTAAATTCTACAAAACAACTTCTGGATGCTTGCAGAGGATATCAGGCACCCAGAAAAGCAGATCATTGTCTTCAAAAACAGATTTTTAATCTTTGCTTTTTGGTATTTGTTGTCAATTTTGTACATTTAAAAACCCAATCTTCAGTACCCAAGTTTACTTGAGAGAGAGATTACTGGCTTGACGACTCTCTCCTCCTTTGGACTCTCCTTTTTCTCCACCAGGTTGTCTTTCCCCCTTCTCTTCTCTACCCAACTCTGTGAAACTCTGTGTTTTCCAGACGATGGCAAACACTTAGGGACCTGTTCACTGGCTGGATCTGTCTCTCTCCCTTTCATTTCCCTCTATTATCCTCCTGGCCACCTCTGTCTACTTCCTCCCTCTCCTCTTCCCTGTATAACTCCGTGAACATCTCTGAGTAGTCCAGACTGAGGAATGCACATAAGGAAGTGATTACTGGCTAGCATGCTCTCTCCTCTTTTGATCCCACCTCATCTCATTCCAGTCACCTCTAACTACCCCCTCCTTCTTCTCTTCTCCATGTAACTCAGTGAAACTCTCTGGGTGTCCTTCAACGTGGAGAAACTTTTCATCATAACCTAGATGTTTTATCATCAGTGCTGTATAGATGGAGAAGTCTTGAGACAACTGTAAAAATAAAACTGAAAACCAGAAGCAGGAGGTTTAAGTTCAAATCCTGAGAACATCATAGAACTCTTGAATCCAGGGAACATTAATCGATAAGAGCTCATCAAATGCCTCCTTCATACCTACACTGAAACCAAGCACCACCCAAGGGCCAACAAGTTCCAGAGCAAGACATTCCATGCAAATTCTCCAGCAACACAGGAACATAACCCTGAGCTTCAATATACAGGCAGCTCAAGTTACTCCAAAACCATAGATGTCTCATAACTCATTACTGGACACCTCANTGGAGGGGCTCCAAAATCACTGCAGATGGTGACTGCAGCCATGAAATTAAAAGATGCTTACGCCTTGGAAGAGAAGTGATGACCAACCTAGATAGCATATTCAAAAGCAGAGACATTACTTTGCCTACTAAGGTCAGTCTAGTCAAGGCTATGTTTTTTCCTGTGGTCATGTATAGATGTGAGAGTTGGACTGTGAAGAAGGCTGAGTGCCGAAGAATTGATGCTTTTGAACTGTGGTGTTGGAGAAGACTCTTGAGAGTCCCTTGGACTGCAAGCATATCTAATCAGTCCATTCTGCAGATCAGCCTTGGTATTTCTTTGCAAGGAATGATGCTAAAGCTGAAACTCCAGAAATTTGGTCACCTCATGCAAAGAGCTGACTCATTGGAAAAGACTCTGATGCTGGGAAGGATTTGGGGCAGGAGTAGAAGGGGGCAACAGAGGATGAGATTGTTGGATGGCTTCACTGACTTGATGGACATGAGTCTGAGAGAACTCCGGGAGTTTGTGATGGACAGGGAGGCCTGGCATGCTGTGATTCATGGAGTCACAAAGAGTCAGACATGACTGAGTGGCTGAACTGACCTGAACTGAACTGAAATAAAGTAATCTAGCAATCCCCTCCTAATGATGACAGCGTATTGCAGGTTTTCAGAGAAGTAACATGCCTGTTATCACACATTTCCCCCTAACCCAATATCTTAATTGACATCTATTTTCTATCCTTCTATTCTCTGTCTGGGGGTTACTTAGTGTCTCAGCTGGCAAAATAATTCACCTGCAATATAGCACACTCCAGTTCAATTTTTGGCTCATGAAGAGCCACTGGAGAAGGGATAGGCTACTTACTGCAATATTCCTGGGTTTCCCTGGTAGCTCAGGAAGCTTCCACAAGCCTCTTATCATTGTACAACAGGGGGCAGACAGATTGGAAACCACAGTTACAGAAAATTAACCAAACTTAGATCACAGCCTTGTCTAACTCAATGAAACTATGAGCCATGCCATGTAAGGCCACCCAAGAGAGACAGGTCATGGTGGAGATTTCTGACAAAACGTGATGCACTGGAGAAAGGAATGGCAAACCATTTCAGTATTCTTGCCTTGAGAACCCCATGAGCATTATGAAAAGGCAAATATACATGGCACTGAAAGATGAACTCCCCAGGTCAGTATGTGCCCAATATACTTCTGGAGAAAGGTGGAGAAATAGCTCCAAAAAGAATGAAGAGACTGAGCCAGAGCAAAAAACAATACCCATTTGTGGTTGTGACTGGTGATGAAAGAAAAATCCGAAGTTGTAAAGAACAATATTGCATAAGAACCTGGAATATTAGGTCCATTAATCAAGGTAAATTGGAAGTGGTCAAACCAGAGATGGCCAGAGTCAACGTCGACATTTTAGGAATCAGTGAACTAAAAAAGACTGGAATGGCAAACTTAATTCAGATGACCATTATATCTGCTACCATGGGCAAGAATCTTTTAGAAGTGGAGTAGCCTTCATAGTCAAAAAAAGTTAAAAATGCAGTACTTTGGTGCAATACCAAAAATGACAGAATGATTTCTGTTCTTTCCAAAGCAAAACATTCAGTATCACAGTAATCCATGTCTATGCTCCAAACAAGATTCCCAAAGAAGCTGAAGTTGAAAGGTTCTATGAAGACCTACAAGACCTTCTAGAACTAACACCAAAAAAAGATGTCCTTTTCATCATAGGGAAATGGAATGCAAAAGTAGGAAGTCAAGAGATACCTGGAGTTACAGGTAAGTTTGGCCTTGGAATACAAAATGAAGCAGGGCAAAAGCTAACCGAGTTTGGCCAAGAGAATGAACTGGTCATAGCAAACACCCTCTTCCAACAATACAAGAGATAACTTTACACATGGACATCACGAGATGGTCAATAACAAAATCAGATTGATTATATCCTTTGTAGCAAAATATGGAAAAGCTCTATATACTCAGCAAAAACAAGAACAGGAGCTGACTGAGGTTCAACTCATGAACTGCTTATTGCAAAATTCAGACTTAAATTGAAGAAAGTAGGGAAAACAACTAGACCATTCAGGTATGATCTAAATCAAATCACTTATGATTATACAGTGGCCTAGGGACTGTCTGAAAATGGATACATTCCAGAATGGAAATAAATCTGGAAAAATCTTTCCCCAAATTTGTATAGATCTCTAACTACATAAGTTGTTTTTCATTTACAGATCCACAGAAGAGAAACAAGGGCCCTTGCAGAAATTACATCTAAAATAATGAATATAGACTTCAGCTACTATCACAAGGATGAGAGTTACAGGTTTAGGTGAAGCTAAGTTCAGTTCAGTTCAGTTCAGTCGCTCAGTTGTGCTGACTCTTTGTGACCACATGAACTGCAGCACACCAGGCTTCCCTGTTCATCACCAATTCCAAGAGCTTATTCAAACTCATGTCCATTGAGTTGGTGATGCCATCCAACCATCTCATCCTCTGTCATCCCCTTCTCCTGCCTTCAATCTTTCCCAGTATCAGGGTCTTTTCAAATGAGTCTCAGTTCTTCACATCAGATGGCCAAAGTATTGGAGTTTCAGTGTCAGCATCAGTCCTTCCAATGAGTATTCAAGATTGATGTCCTTTAGGATGGACTGATTTGATCTTACAGTCCAAGGGGACTTTCAAGAGTCTTCTCCAACACTAAGTTCAAAAGCATCAATTATTCAGCACTCAGCTTTCTTTATAGTCCAACTCTCACATCCATACATGACTACTGGAAAAAGCATGGCTGAGATTAGATGGATTTTTGTTGACAAAGTAATGACTCTCCTTTTTAGTATGCTGTCTAGTTTGGACATAACCTTTCTTCCAAGGAGCAAGTTTATTTTAATTTCATGGCTGCAGTCAACATCTACAGTGATTTTGGAGCCCAAAGAGATAAAGTTTGTAACTATTTCCATCATTTCCCTATCTATTTGCCATGAAATGATGGGACCAGATGCCATGATCTTTGTTTTCAGAATGTTGAATTTTAAGTCAACTTTTTCACTCTCCTTTTTCACTTTCATCAGGAGGCTCTTTAGCTCTTCTTCTCTTTCCTCCATAAGGGTGATGTTATCTGCATTTCTGAGGTTATTGATATTTCTCCTGGCAACCTTGATTCCAGCTTTTGCTTCATCCAGCCCAGCATGTCTCATGATGTACTCTGCATGCAAGTTAAATAAACAGGGTGACAATATATTGACTTGACGTACTCCTTTCCCAATTTGGAACCAGTCTGTTCCATGTCCACTTCTATTTCTTCCTAACCTGCATACAGATTTCTCAGGAGGCAGCTAAGTTAAATGTCTTTAATAGAATAAAAGATAAGCATTTTTAGAAGAAGATATCAGAGTCCAAAACCTCTAAAAATATCAACAATAATTTTCAGTATTTAATCAAATTTTCTAAACATAAGAAAGAACAGTAAAATGTGAATAATAATCAAGAGAAAGGCAATTATTGGAACCATATGCTTAGATGATCAAGATACTGAAATTAGTTGGCAAGAGCATTAAAGCTGCTATTATAAACATGCTTAAAAACTTAAATAAAATATAGGTTAAATAAATAATCAGACTGGGGAATTTCAAAGATAAATGAAAACCATCAAAAGATGAACCAAATGGAAATTCTGAGAACTGAAAAGTAAAATGAGAAAAATTCCCAGATATACCTTGCACGCATATGTGCTTCTGCCAGATGGCTGAGTAGAGGGGCATGCACTCATCTTCTCCTACAAGAACTCCAAAATTGCAACTCACTGCTGAAAAACCATTGGCAGGATAATGTTGGATCCCATCAAAAAAAGATAGCCCACATCCAAACTTCAGAGAGAATGAAGAGATGGAGCCAAAGCAGAAACAACACCCAGTTCTGGATATGACAGGTGATGGAAGTAAATTCTGATGCTGTAAAGAGCAGTATTGCATAGGAACCTAGAATGTTAGGTCCATGAATCAAGGCAAATTGCAAGTGGTCATACAGGAGATGGCAAGAGTGAACATTGACATTTTAGGAATCAGTGAACTAAAATGGACTGGAACGGGTAAATTTAATTCAGATGACTATTAGATCTACTACTGTGGGCAAAAGTCCCTGAGTAGCCCACGTATCAACAAAAGAGTCCAGAATGCAATACTTGGGTACAAACTCAAAAATGACAGAATGATCTCTGTTCATTTCCAAGGCAAACCATTCAGTATCACAGCAATCCAAGTCTATACCCAAACCAGTAATGCTGAAGAAGCTGAAGTTGAATGGAAAAGATGTCCTTTTCATCATATAGGAATGGAAGGCAAAAGTAGGAAATCAAGAGATAACCTGGAGCAACAGGCAAGTTTGGCCTTGAAGTACAAAATGAAGCAGGGCAAAGGCTAGCAGAGTTCTTCCAAGATAATGAACTGATCATAGCAAACACTCTCTTCTAACAACACAAGAGAGGACTCTACACATGTATGTCATCAGACAGCCAATGCAAAAATCAGATTGATTATGTTCTTTGCATCCAAAGATGGAGAAGCTCTATATAGTCAGCTAAAACAAGAGTGAGAGCTGACTGAGGATCAGATCATGAACTGCGTATTTCAAAATTCAGACTTAAATTGAAGAAATAGGGAGAACCAATAGACTATTCATCTATAACCTAAATTAAATCCCATATGATTATAAAGTGGAAGTGACAAATAGATTCAAGGATTAGACCTGATATACAGAGTGCCTGAAGAACTATGGACAGAGGTTCATGACACTGTACAGGAAGCAGTGATCAAGAAAAAGAATTGAAAATGTCAAAATGGTTGTGAGGAGGCCTTACAGATAACTAAGAAAAAAAGAGAAGTGAAAGGCAAAGGAGAAAAGGAAAGATATACCCATCTGAATGTGGAGTACCAAAGAATAGCAAGGAGAGAAAAGGAAGACTTCTTATGTGATCAATGCAAATAAATAGAGGAGACAATAGATTTCAATAGACTAGAGATCTTTTCAAGAAAATTAGAAATACTTGGGTAATATTTCATGCAAGGATTGGTGCAATAAAGAACAGAAATGGATTGAACCCAAGAGAAGCAGAAGATATTGAGAAAAAGTGGCAAGAATATATGGAAGGACTATACAAAATAGATCCAAATAATCCAGATAACCACGATAGTGTGATCACTCACTTACAGACAGACATCCTGGAGTCTGAAGTCAAGTGGGCCTTAGGACGTGTCACTACAAACAAAGCTAGTGGAGGTGATGGTATTCCAGTTAAGCTATTTAAAGTCCTAAAAGATGATGTTGTGAGAGTGCAGTACACCAGTAAATTTCTGTTCCAATACCAAACTAAGTGAAGTGAAGTGAAGTGACGCAGTTGTGTCTGACTCTTTATGATCTTATGGACTGCAGTCTACCAGGCTTCTCTGTCCATGAGATTTTCCAGGCAAGAGTACTGGAGTAGACAATGCCAAAGAATGTTCAAACTGCCACAAAATTGCACTCATCTCACACACTAGCAAAGTAATGTTCAAAATTCTCCAAGCAAGACTTCAACAGTAGATGAACTGAGAACTTCCAGATGTTCAAGCTGGATTTAGAAAAGGCAGAGGAACCAGAGATCAAATTGCTACCATCCATTGGATCACTGAAAAAGCAAGGGATTTCCAGGAAAACATCTATTCTGCCTTATTGACTATGCCAAAACCTTTGTGTGGATCACAACAAACTGTGAAAAATTCTTAAAGAGATGGGAATACCAGAACATCTTACCTGTCTCCTGAGAAATCTGTATACAGGTCAGGANCTGAAAAAGCAAGGGATTTCCAGGAAAACATCTATTCTGCCTTATTGACTATGCCAAAACCTTTGTGTGGATCACAACAAACTGTGAAAAATTCTTAAAGAGATGGGAATACCAGAACATCTTACCTGTCTCCTGAGAAATCTGTATACAGGTCAGGATGTGGAACAACAGATGGGCTCAAAATTGAGAAAGCAGTATGTCAAGGCTGTTAAATTATCACCCTTCTTATTTAACTATATGCAGAGTACCTCATGAGATAAGTTCAGCTGGATGAAGCACAAGCTGGAATCAAGATTGCTGGGAGAAATATCAATAACCTCAGATATGCAGATACCACCCTTATGGCAGGAAGTGAAGATGAACGGAGGAGCCTCTTGATGAAAGTGAATGAGGAGTGAAAAAGCTGGCTTAAAACTCACCATTCNAAGCTGGAATCAAGATTGCTGGGAGAAATATCAATAACCTCAGATATGCAGATACCACCCTTATGGCAGGAAGTGAAGATGAACGGAGGAGCCTCTTGATGAAAGTGAATGAGGAGTGAAAAAGCTGGCTTAAAACTCACCATTCGGAAAGAGAACATCATGGCATCCCATCCCATTCTTTTCATGAGAAATAGATGGTGAAACATGACAAACTTTATATTCTTGGGCTCCAAAATCACTGCAGATAGTGACTGTAGCCATAAAATTAAAAGATGCTCCTTGGAAGAAAAGCGATGACCAATGTAAACAGCATATTAAAAAGCAGGGACATTTCTTTGCTGACAAAGGTCCATATAGTCAGAGCTATGGCTTTTCCAGTGGTCATGTATGTATGTGAGAATTGGACTATAAAGAAAGCTGAGCATCGAAGAATTGATGCTTTTGAACTATGGTGTTGGAAAAAACTTTTGAGGGTCCCTTGGACTGCAAAGAGATCAAACGAATCAATCCTAAAAGAAATCGACTCTGAATATTCATTGGAAGGACTGATGCTGAAGCTGAAGCTCTAATAATTTGGCCACTTGATGTGAATAACTGAGTCATTGAAAAAGACCCTGATGCTGAGAAAGACTGAAGGCATTAGGAGAAGGGGATGACAGAGGATGAGATGGTTGGATAGCATCATCGACTTGATGGACATGAGGTTGAGGAGCCTCCAGGACTTGGTGACAAACAGGAAAGTCTGGCATGCTGCAGTCCATGGGGTTGCAAAGTGTCAGACATGACTGAGAGACTGATGAACTGATACTTAGCATGCTCAAGAATGCAAAAGAGGATGCTAAGTGAATTTGCCTAGAGTAGTACTAAAAGAACCATAAGGACACTTTTGAAACTATTCTTTCATATTTATGTATATATTTGCCATTGTTAGTTCTCTTTGTGCATTTCTATAGATTCATCTTCCTTTGATATTTCTTTCCAGCCTGAAGAATTTTTTAAAAGATATATGACTCTCTAAAGAAAAGGATATATCACTCTCTTGTGAGTGATGATTTTTCCAACATATGTAAAAGGAGTGTATATGATGATAGCATAAATAGTGGAAAGAAATTACAGATACCTAACAGCATTTAATTAAGCTTTTTTTTAAATATAAATTTATTTAATTGGGTTTACAACACTTAATATAAACTGAGTTCCATTTGTTAATCATACACTGAAATTTCCAGAACAACTATTAAAGAATGAAATGAGTTATATCTAAAATCCAATAAATATATTAAAATATAAAACCAAAAATTTATTTNTTTAATTGGGTTTACAACACTTAATATAAACTGAGTTCCATTTGTTAATCATACACTGAAATTTCCAGAACAACTATTAAAGAATGAAATGAGTTATATCTAAAATCCAATAAATATATTAAAATATAAAACCAAAAATTTATTTAACTCAAAAGAAAATTAGAAAAAAACCTAGCAGTATCAATAATTACATTGCATGTATTTGAGATGAAAACTCCAGTTTTAAGTTAAAGACTCCCAATAAGATATAAACTAAGATTTGTCTATGAATATTCTAAAATATGATACAGATAAGATGAAAATAAAAGTATAAAAACTATATACTATAGAAAAATTAAGCAAAAGAAGACTGGTCTATTAGTTTCTCTTTTAAATAATATTTATTTTTATTGAAGTATAGTTGATTTGCAATAATATATCCATTTCAGGTGTACAGCATAGTATTCAGTATTTTTGTAGATTATACTTCATTATTATGAGATGGCTATAATTTTCTGGGCTATGCAATATATTATTTTTGCTTATGCTTTTTTTAAAAAAGAATTTCTTGATGAAAAAATGATCCTGTGGTTACGAGGCAGCAAGTGAAATTCGGGTAAATTGGAAGATTTGGATTGACATATACACTCTACCATATACAAACTATATAATAGCAAAGGAAACTCTACTCAATACACTGTAATGGCCTATATGGGATAAAAATCTAAAAAAGAGTTGATATATGTATAACCGATTTACTTTGTTGTTCTATTAATTTCTTACTACTATAGTGGCAAATTATCACAAATTCAGCTTCTTAAAACAATACAAATATGTTATCTTAATTCTGGAGGTCAGAAGTGAAAAATGAGTCCCACTGACCTAAATTCAAGGTGGAGGCAAGTCTGTTTTGCTTCAAAGGAAAAATCCATTTATTTGCCTTTCCCACTTCTAGAAACAATAGACAACCAAATCATTCTGAATTTTGATTTTTCTGTGCCACACTCCCTTCCCTGCATCTAACTTTTCCTCACTTTTTAGCTCATAAAATTTCTTGTGCTTGCATTGGACCCACTCAGACAATTCAGTGTAATCTGTCCATTACACGGTCAGCTGATTTAAAACCTTAATTCCCCTTTTCCATAATTTTGTCACAGTCTCCAGGAATTAGTATGTAGACAATTTTAGTGGGCCATTATTATGCCTGTAGCTGGATAAACTACATTAATATTAGATGAATAAACTACTAGACAAAAATTACTGGCTAAGATAAAGTGAAATATTGTACATTGATATGTTTACTTCATTAAGAATTAAATATTTTAAATGAAATATCTCTCAGTAATGTTTATAGAACACTAGACACAAAAATCAGTAAGGGTTGAAGATCTGAATAACACAGACAGTATGACCTATTTGATATTTATAGAAATATCAGAAAATAACTGCAAAATACACATTGTTTTTTAAAGGAAATGGCATTTCACCAAGATATGCCATATGCTGGCCCATATGAGAAGGTCTAGACAAGGATTGCAGCCTGCCATGCTCCTCTGTCCATGGAATTCTGCATGCTAGAATACTGGAATGGGTTGCCATGCCCTCCTCCAGGGAATTTTCTGAAACCGGGGGTTGAACCCAGGTCTCCCACACTGCAGGAGGGTTCTTTACTGACTGAACTACCAGGGAAGCTCAAGAATACTGGAGTGGGTAGCCTATCCCTTCTACAGGTGATCTTCCTGACCCAGGAATCAAATAGAGGTCTCCTGCACTGCAGATGGACTCTTTACCAGCTGAGCTACCAAGGAAGCCTATATTTTCTCACTACACTGGAGTAAAATTAGAAGCTATTTATATATGCCAAGGAAAATCCCAAATATTTTCAAACTAAATGACATAATTTAAATGACATAAATGCAAGTAATAAATCACAAGAGAAACTACAAAATATTCAAAACAATTATAAAATAAAGTGTTAAATATTTGGGAGATCCAGCTAAATAGTGTTTAGAGGAAATTTTATATTTTAAGTAACCCAAGGATTAAAAGAATAATTATTGAAGTTAATTACCAATGTTTGTACATCATGAGTAAATTAAAGCAAACATAAGTAGAGAGATAAAATAAACAGAAGACAACAAAACAAACAGATTAGAGAAGTTTATCAAACCAAAGATGACTATTGAAAAGACTAATAGCTAGGAAGACTGATCAATTGCAATAAGAATGAAAATTATATATTTCTGCATATTTTATAGAAATTAAAATAATAAAATATAATCATTAATAATATCTTGCCAATACATTTGAGACATTTGATGGAATGAGCTAACTCTTAGAAATGCACAATGTACAAAAACTGAAATGAGATGAAGCAGAAAAACTGAATAGTCTTCTACAAACTACATAAATTATTAAAAATTTTCTCCCACAGACTTAACTGTATCCAAATAGAATTTACCATTCAAGTGAAGAAGCTCCAGCGTAGTAAAAAAGTAAATGAATACAAATTAAAAAAAAAAAACACGCACACACAGAAAAATCTCTTAAACTAAAACAAAAATAATAGTTTACTTTTCAATTCTGTCAAATATTTAAGGAAAAAAAATAACAATTTTAAAACACTATTTCAGAAAATATTGAAGATAGGAAAGACAGGCTACAGAATGGAAGAAAATAATAGCAAATGAAGCAACTGACAACTAATCTCAAAAATATACAAGCAACTCCTGCAGCTCAATTCCAGAAAAATAAACGAGCCAATCAAAAAATGGGCCAAAGAACTAAACAGACATTTCTCCAGAGAAGACATACAGATGGCTAACAAACACATGAAAAGATGCTCAACATCACTCATTATCAGACAAATGCAAATCAAAACCACAATGAGGTACCATCTCACATCAGTCAGAATGACTGCTATCCAAAAGTCTACAAGCAATAAATGCTGTAGAGGGTGTGGAGAAAAGGGAATCCTCCTACACTGTTGGTGGGAATGCAAACTAGTACAGCCACTATGGAGAACAGTGTGGAGATTCCTTAAAAAACGGGAAATAGAACTGCCTTATGACCCAGCAATCCCACTTCTGGGCATACACACTGAGGAAACCAGAATTGAAAGAGACACCCGCAGCACTGTTTATAATAGCCAGGNAAAAAAAAAAACACGCACACACAGAAAAATCTCTTAAACTAAAACAAAAATAATAGTTTACTTTTCAATTCTGTCAAATATTTAAGGAAAAAAAATAACAATTTTAAAACACTATTTCAGAAAATATTGAAGATAGGAAAGACAGGCTACAGAATGGAAGAAAATAATAGCAAATGAAGCAACTGACAACTAATCTCAAAAATATACAAGCAACTCCTGCAGCTCAATTCCAGAAAAATAAACGAGCCAATCAAAAAATGGGCCAAAGAACTAAACAGACATTTCTCCAGAGAAGACATACAGATGGCTAACAAACACATGAAAAGATGCTCAACATCACTCATTATCAGACAAATGCAAATCAAAACCACAATGAGGTACCATCTCACATCAGTCAGAATGACTGCTATCCAAAAGTCTACAAGCAATAAATGCTGTAGAGGGTGTGGAGAAAAGGGAATCCTCCTACACTGTTGGTGGGAATGCAAACTAGTACAGCCACTATGGAGAACAGTGTGGAGATTCCTTAAAAAACGGGAAATAGAACTGCCTTATGACCCAGCAATCCCACTTCTGGGCATACACACTGAGGAAACCAGAATTGAAAGAGACACCCGCAGCACTGTTTATAATAGCCAGGGCATGAAAGCAACCTAGAGGTCCATCAGCAGATGAATGGATAAGAAAGCTGTGGTACATATACACACAATACATTTGGATCAGTTCTAATGAGGTGGATGAAACTGGAGCCAATTATACAGAGTGAAGTAAGCCAGAAAGAAAAGCACCAATACAGTATAATAACACAAATATATGGAATTTAGAAAGATGGTAATGATAACCCTATATGAAAGACAGCAAAAGAGACACAAATGTATAGATCAATCTTTTGGGCTCTTTGGGAGAGGGCAAAGGTGGGATGATTTGGGAGAATGGCATGGAAACATGTATATTATCATATGTGAAATGAATCACCAGTCCAGGTTCGATGCATGATACAGGTTGCTCAAGGCTGGTGCACTGGGATGACCCATAGGAATGGGATGAGGTGGAAGGTGGGAGGGGGGTTCAGGATGGGGAACATATGAACATATGTACACCCGTGGTGGATTCATGCCATTGTATGGCAAAACCAATGCAATACTGCAAAGTAAAAATAAATAAACAAATAAATAAAATATTTATTTTTTCAACTTATTAAATAAAAGACTAGAACACTTAACTCATTGTATAAGGCCAGCATAAAACTGATATAACAAAATGAATAAAAGTTAAATTACAATAAAATATATCTTATAAACATAGATGCAAATTTTCTTTAAAATATGTTAGCAATTTGCAATATATCAGTATATGAAAAGGATAGAGCAATGTAAACAAGTAAAATTCATCCAAGCAATTCAAGGATAGCTAATAACTGAGAAGTCAACATAATTTACCTCAGTAGTGAAAACATAAGAATAATTCCATGATTGTGTCACATGTTTTTATGACAAAATATCCCAACAAATCAGGAGTAGAACAAAACTATCTCAATCTGATAAAAGGTGGATGTAAAACATTGACGGCTAATTATACTTTTTGTGGTAAAATTTCCCATCCCACGTATTTCTTGCCCTGTGACCTATTCTGGCTCATCAAGAGTTGGAGTATATATTTGGTCCGCTTCAATCTGTTCTGGTATATAACTACATTGACCAATGTAGCAAAGTAGAAGTTATACTTTTGACTTCTAAGCCGAAGTCATAACAGTTTTTTGGCCTAGTTTTCATATGTAAGAGGGCACAGACCCTGACTACACAATTGCTGTTAAAATGTTATTTGGAAAACCCAGAGAAACCATATACAGATCCTCCAGTAAACAGTTCCAGCAGAGGTCTCAATTGACAATCAGAATTAACCACCAGACATATGAGTGAAAGCACATAAACATAATTTTAGCCTCCACTGTTTGAGTCTTCTTCAGCCTTGCAAAATTTTGAGTCTTCCTCGCAAATGTCCCTGAGATTGAAGAACAGAGGCAAATCATTTTTCATGTTTAATATTTGAAGAAAATTGGTGATAATAAAATATTGGTTTTGTTTTACTACATTTTGACATAGATTATGAAGCAGCAATAGTACCTGCAACACTACCATGTAAGATTAGAAACAAAATATTATTATTTATTTTGAAAAAATGTCTATTTTGGTCTTCAGTCCTTTTTTTTTTTTTTATTGGGTGTTTGCTTTTGTTGTTGAGCTGCATAAGCTGTTTGTATATTTTGAAATTAATACCTTCTTCAGTTACTTTGTTTGTGAGTGTTCCTCCCCATTCTGAGGGCTGTCTTTTTGTCTTGTTTATGGTTTTCTTTGATGTGCAAAAGCTTTTAAGTTTAATTACATCCAATTTGTTTTCTGTTTGTTTTCATTATACTAGGAGATGGGTCAAAAGAGTTCTATCTGTGATTTATGTCAAAGTGTGTTCTTCCTGTGTTTTCCTCTAAAGGTTTTTATAGTGTCTGGTCTTACATTTAGGTCTTTAATCAATTTTTAGTTTATTTTTCTGTATAGCATTAGGGACTGCTTTAATTTTATTCTTTTACATTTAGCTGTCAAGTTTTCCCAGCACCACTTATTGAAGAGGCTATCTTTTCTCCATTGTATTTCCTTGTTTTTGTCATAAATTAGGTGACTGTGGAGAAGGCAATGGCACCCCACTCCAGTACTCTTGCCTGGAAAGTCCCATGGATGGAGGAGCCTGGTAGGCTGCAGTCCATGTGGTCGCTAAGAGTCAGACATGACTGAGCGACTTCACTTTCACTTTTCACTTTCATGCAATGGAGAAGGAAGTGGCAACCCACTCCAGTGTTCTTGCCTGGAGAATCCCAGGGACGGGGGAGCCTGGTGGGCTGTGGTCTATGGTGTCACACAGAGTCGGACACGATTGAAGCGACGTAGCAGCAGCAGGTGGCTGTAAATGTGTGGGTTTACCTCTGGATTTGAACCTATTTGCAGAGCAGGGGTAGAAATGCAGAGGTACACAATGAATGTATGGACACAGTGGAGGGGAAGAAGGGGGATGAATTGGGAAATTGGGATTACCCAATTGGGTAGTAAATATACATTACCATGTGTAAAATAGTAATAGATAGCTAGTGGGGACCTGCTGTATAGCACAGGGAGCTGAGTTCAGTACTCTGTGTTGACCTAGATGAGTGGAATGGAGATGGGAGGGAGGGCCACAAGAGAGGCTGTATATAGATACACATGGCTGAGTTGTTTCACTGTAATGAAGAAACAAATACAACTTTGTAAGGCAACTGTATCCCAATTAAATAATAATAATAACAAAAGACATAGTTATCTAATCTCACAGCTTGTATTTACTATTATAAAGCTCTTAAAAATTCAATAAGAAAACGCAGAAAAACAACAGGCATAAAGATTGGAAAAAGAAAAAAATGTCAGATGAAATTATTGTCTATATAAAATAATCCCAAGAAATCTACAAAGCAATTAATTTAGAACACTCATGTGAATTTTGCAAGGTCACAGGACAGTTGGCCAATATATTGGGTTGACCAAAATGTTTGCTGTTTTCTTTCTGTATGATGACTTTAGTAGTGTTTAGTTGCCTTTAACTTTACTGAAATAATTTTCTTAGACTGCATTTTTAAAATTTATTTATTTTAATTGAAGGTTAATTACTTTACAATATTGTATCGGTTTTGCCATACATCAACATGAATCTGCCACAGGTGTATACGTGTTCCCCATCCCGAACCCCCCTACCTCTTCCCTCCCCGTACCATCCCTCTGTTAAAACAGCTGTCATATCATCATGCATTTAAAAGCAATTATCAAAATTGGTAAATTTTTGTGTAGCCATTTTTAACATTGAAGATGGAATAAAAAGAGTAAAAATTTCAACCTATTAAGCTTTATTATTTCCAAAAAGGTAAAAATGAAAATAAAAGATTTGCAAAGCATATGGAAAAAGTGCTGTGACTGATTAAGAGTGTAAAAGTGGTTTGTAAATTTTCATGCTGGAGATTTCTCACTGGACAATGCTTCATGGTTGGGTAGACAAGTTGAAGTTGATAGTGATCAAATCAGTATATTAATTGAGAATATTCAGTGTTATACCAATGAAGGAGATAGCTAACATACTCAAAATATCCAAATCAAGCTTTGAAAATCATTTGCAACAGCTTGGTTATGTTAATTGCTTTAACGTTTGTGTTACACATAAATGAAAAACACTTCTTGATCATATTTCCATATGTGATTCTGTACTTAAATGTTAGAAAAACTTCTGATTTTTAAAACAAATTGTGATGAGCAATGGATAGTGAATACTGTACAGTAATGTGAGATGGAAGATCATGGAGCAAGTGAAATGAACCACTACCAACCACACCAAATGCTGATCTTCATTTAAAGAAAGTGGTGGTGTATTTATGGTGGGATTGGAAGGGAGTCTTCCATTATGAGCTCCTTTTGGAAAAGTAAATTATTAATTCCAAAATGTACCACTCTGAATTAGATCAGCTGAAAGCAGCACTTGACAAAAAGTGTCCAGAATTAGTCAATAGAAAATATATAATCTTCTATCAGGATAACACAAGAGCATATGTTTATTTGATGATCAGGAAAAAGCTGTTACATCTTGGCTGGGAAGTTCTGATTCATCTGCTGTATTCACCAGACATTGCATCTTTGGACTTGCATTTAATTAGGTCTTTACAAAGTTTTCTCAATGGAAAACATTTCCATTCCCTGGAAAACTGTAAAAGGCACCTGGAAGAGCTCTTTGCTCAAAAAGATAAAAAGTTTTGAGAAGATTTAAATATGAAGTTGCCTTAAAAAATGGCAGAAGGTAGTGGAACAAACCAGTGAATAAATTGTTCAATTAAAGCTCTTGGTGAAAACAACAAAAAAAAAATGTGGTTTTTTGTTTGTTTGTTTTTAATTTAAAACCAAAGGAACATTGTGGCCAATGCATTACAAAATCAATTTTTTTTTCTTTTTCTTTTTTTTTTTTTTAGTGTACTAGGGATAGACACATTGGAAATAAAATAAAAATCAGTATAATGCACTATAATATCAAAAAACATATAAAATACTTAGGGATAAATCTAATAACTCAGACAAAGTTTGTACATATAACTTTATGAAGTGTCACTGAAAAATAAAAACAGACCTATATTCATGGAAGGATAAATGATTATCAGACTTGCTGTTGTTGAAGTGTCAAATCTCTCAGATAGGCCTATAGACATAATACAATTTGATTAATAATGCCATCAGGTATTCTTACAGTAATTTTATTATAAAAATATTATTCCCTGATTTTGGGTGGCTTGTGATTAAGTGGGAAACAATATAAAGGAATTTACTGAGATAATGGGAATGTCCTTTATTCAGATAGGGCTGTACTTTACATAGGCTTATGAATTTGTCAAAATTCACTGAACTGTCCACTCAAGAATTATGCATCTACTGTATACAAATTTTATAAAAAATGATAACATTTCTTAATGTTAATATCTTCAATACTTAACTGTAGTTTGTGGATTTGCTTTTTTCCAGTGGAATAATAGTATAAGTTAGTAACTAACTGTTGACTAGCTGCTAACTGTCTAATTTCCTTAGGAAAATAAATACAAATATTAAGGTTAGTGGGAACCATATTTGTCAGTGTTGGAGAAGGGATTGACAAATAATAAAAAGTGGGAACTTGATAATGAGCCTTGTGCTAAGGAAAATCTTAAGACAGAAGAAAACTTAAGCCAGATTGAAGGGGTTTGTACTGACCAAATCTAGGGATGATTAATTACTTAAAGAAATAGTAATGAGAATGCAATCTAATCCATTGACTAAAAATAGAAATTCATGAGCTCATGTTGATGCAAGTAAACAAATTAAATAATTAATATGGGAGAAGGGAAAACTTTTAGAATACCACCTAAGTACAGAAGGAATGATAAAGTTAGATAATCTTCAAAATAATTGCTAAAATTAATAAAGATTATAAAAAGATGTTTAAGTAATCTCAAAGCATCATACAAATTACTTATGACAATTCAGAAAAATCATAAGTTTACTGTGAAGAAACCAGATGGACCCCATTTTAAGAGAACAATCAAAGTGACATCACTAACATGATATGCTTCCTGTTACAATTTGTGGGGAAGGAAACAGCTTCATTTCTCTGATAATTGCCAAAAATCCATAGAAAATATATATTAATAAGGTACAATAATACACAGTTATTGTGGCATATTTTATAAAATAATTGACTCTTAGTAGTCAAGTTTAAGATAAAGAAATGCTTAGATTAAAGAAAACTAGGAAGAGTTCACAAATAAATCTTACAGGTCTTCCTGTATCAAGGAACAGCTACAGAGAACAGCTCTGAGAAAATTTTAAAAATATTAAGCATTAACTATGGGTTAGATGATAATTTTGTGATTAATGTTAAATTTTCTGATTTTGGTAATTTTACACTGGTAATGTAAGAGAATACCCTTTTCTAAACAACTTAGAAAATCTAGTTTTAAAATAAATGTCATGAAGATATAATACAGTCAATAATATTGTGATAACTTTGCATGGTTACTGATAGTAACTAGACTTATCATGGTGATCATTTCATAGTGTATAAAAATACCAAATCACTATACTGTACACCTGAAACTAGTACAACATTGTAAGTCATTATACCTCATTAAAGAGTAAATGAAAATATTTATTTATAAAGATCATGATATCAGTTTTACTCTCAAATTATTTTGAAAAATATATTTTGCATACATGCGCAAACATACTCACAAAGACACATATGCAGACAGAGAATGATAAAACCAGTGAAGCAAAAGGAAAAGTGGTCATTTTGAAAAAAGATTGTCATAAAGTTCTCTGTATTATTCTTGAAATTTTTCTCTAAGTATAAGGTAATGTAAAGATAAATGTTATACTCACAATGAACCCTTATCCTATGGCTATTTCTACATTATTAGGTTAAAGTATATACCTTAAAACTCATAGAAAGCTGGTAACTCTGAAACCAAATATCAGAAAATTCTATAGGTTGATTTTCTCTTTTAAAAAAAAGCAGATATGGCTTTCATGAGTATGACTGACAAGTCTTGGAAATGAATTTCTTTTTCTCTAGAGGACAACTGCAGTAGCCCTGTATCACCTCTGTTAATCTGCTTCAACCTTGGCCGTAGGTGCCACTGAAAATGAGAATGGTTTTGCCTTTGGGGCCTATTTCATTCATTGATCCTCTGCATAGGCTGACAACTGGAAGGGCAAGTGAATCTGTTTTGTGATCTTTACGGTTGGTCTATAGGGAACAGAGTTGAAACCCAGATATGTTTCACATGCTTTTCAGAAATAGGCCTGGGAAGGTAGTGATTCTACTGTTCTATTCATCTATTTTGAGACTGAACCCAAGTATGAATGCTTAGAGGAAAATTACTATGGTTTAATGGCTTTGGTTGTGGTTTTAACTCAACATACTTTTGCTGAATACCTGCTATGTCCCTAGCTCTATACCAGGTGGCGAAAGTGGTAAAGACCACACGTGCCAATTCAGAAGATGTAAAGAGAAGTGGGTTTGACCCCTGGGTCCGGAAGATCCCCTGGAGGAGGGCATGGCAATCTACTCCAATATTCTTGCCTGGTGAATTCCATGGACAGAGGAGCTTGGTGAGCTACAGTCCATATAGTCGCAAAGAGTTGGATACTACTGAAGCATGTCTGCATATGCCAAGAACGGTGAAGAATAACAGTTAAAGAGTATGTGGTACCTGATTTCAGCATCTTAGATACAGCTTGGTAAGAAAAGAAGGGGCGTGACTAAAATACTAATTAATAAACTATAGAGTTATGTGTTCAGAATGTGTAGTCAAATTCTCTTTCTAAATGACTAACTGTATGTTTTAACTTCTCTTGTACACCCATCCAAATTATTAAAAAAAATTTTTTTTTAAGAAATAAAACTACAATATCAGAGCTAGAAAGCAGAGATGAATGCTGACCTCGTTCGTTAAGAAAGAAAAATAACAATGGCATCATTTGTTGAGCAATTCTTATGCATACTTCTCATATATTATTTTATCTCTTAAGAATTATTATTATCAAATGTACCTGTGAACCATGACACATAAGGAAGTTAAATAACTGACCCAATGTCATATATATTAGAAAGTTCTCTCTCAACAGAACTGCATATGTAATAATTTAGCATTATGGAATGGAGGGGGTTATAATTTGTATATTCAGAAAAATAAATGATAAATCTCTACAGCTAAATAAGTTTTAAAAGTCTTTTCCACTAAATGGGAAATATAATTCAAATCAATTTTAAAAATAGATGCATTACATATTTATTAGGGATATTTTTTAGAAGATACATAAAATAATGATGTGTCTTAAGATTCATTGTAATTCAGGCTTTGTGAAGTTCAAAAAGAAGTATAATATCTTAAGTGTTAGATAACCATGCAGAACATGGATGGGAAGTAGTCAAGGTATGATCCCCATAAATATGGAGGATCCAGATTATTTCACAAGTCTATACTTTTGAATTAAAGATGCTTAAAAGTAATGTTTAATTTTCATGTGATTCAAAATTTTACAGAGTTTAGAAGAAGTAGGAAACATTCCCTTTTAAAGTAACATTTATATAGTAAATGAAGAAGATGAAATAAGAACAAGTTCTGGTAACACAGAAATTAAAAAAGGCTGCAGGATACAGGCAAGGATACTAAACAAAATATTGTCAAATAAATTAGTCACTGTAGATAATATGCCATGACCAAGGAGATTTTAATCCCAATTAGCAAAGGAAAACTCTATTAATATATTTTATCATTTTAATATTCCTGAGGGGAAATGAAAACATATTCTTTCAAGATTTTCCAAAAAACATTTGGTACAATTCTATATAATTCCAATAAAAATCCCAAGAATGATATAATATATGCCCAAGCTATTGTATTTAATGAAGAAACATTAATCTTTACCATTAAAAATAAGAACAAGAAAATATCTGCCCAAAACACTTTTGAATAATATTTTGAAGGTACATTTAATGCATTGAACCCACTTCTCATGTCTCCTACAGATTTTTTTTTTTAACTACTAGGGCTACCTGGGAAGCCCCAGTTACATCATAAAATAATATATGGAGTTAGTAGTTGATGGAAAATATTTAATATTATCTAATGTGATACCTGAAAAACTCAATGAAATAAAAAACCTTCATTTGAACAATTAAAGATGTAAGTTGTTTTCTTCTTGAGAGAAATGCAACATCTCTATATGACAGCAATTTTGGGGGCATTTTCATGAAAACTTTCCCAAATCACAATTGTAATAGCAAATATAATCTCTTGATGGGAGCTTTACACTATTTGGAATTTGTTTGTAAATGAATGTTATACTATTTATTTCATTTTTTCTTTTGGTTTTCCAGTTCTTTCTACCAGGTAACATTAAGATTTCTACAGTATGCAAAATACTATTAATGTTATTTTCACTTTTTTTTTTTTCTGCCAATGGTCCTTGTGTTGCCAACCTCACCAGATCACACAGGTCATTGAACATGAGTGGCTTTGCAAGTTCACCCTACCTGTACCAAGATAACATATCAACAAGCATGGAGAAAATGTTGATTATGATGGAAAAGGACTCACTGCCAAACCAAACTTCACATTATTAGGGTAATATTAGTCCCCATTTTCTCCTGGGTAAAATATTATATTGTGTTTTCACTATTTTCACTTTTTAATTTCTGTTCTCAAATATTTGATTTCTTTAAAAAGAAATTCTTATTCTGGGTACTTCCCTGGGGTCTAATAGCTAAGACTCCATGCTCCCAGTGCAGGGGGACTTCATCTCATCCCTGCTTGGGGGACTAAATCCCACATGCCACAACTAAGAATTTGCATGCTCAGCTAAAATAAGATCCCACATACTGCAATGAAGATTGAAGATCTCACTTGTTGCAACTAAGACCCAGCATAACCAAATAAATTCATATAGTTTAAAATTTTTCTTATTCTGGGAGTTTCCTGGCATCTTAGAAGTTAAGATTCCTGGCTTTCACTGATGTGGCCTGAGTTCAATCCCTGGTTGGGTGACTGAGACCCTTTAAACTCTGTAGAAACTGCTGAAAAAAGTTTTTATATTCTATTATATTATACTGAAGAAAGCATGATGATATCAAGTACTTGGCATTTGTTGAAATTTCCTTTATGCCCTCAATACATTATGTAACTCTACCTTTGTTGAAAACAGTGTACATATTTTATTTGCCTGTTTACTTTTTGCAATATTTATTTTTTGCTGTTTTATTTTATTTTCTTCTTTATTTTCTTCTTTATTATTATTATTTTTACTTTACAATATTGTATTGATTTTGCCATATATCAACATGCATCTGCCATGGGTGTACATGTGTTCCCAATCCTGAACCCCCCTCCCACCTCCCTTCCCATACCATCCCTCTGGGTCAGATATAATTTATGAATTTATTATTTTGTTATGTATATTTTAAAATTTCCCTGAGAAGTTCAGTTTTGTACTTTTTTAAAAGTTTTTATACCTCCTATCCTTTTGGAGAAATATTTTGGTATCTGGAATCTTATATCATGAAATCCACTTTCATCCTTTATCCCTTATATCATCTTTATCTTTATCTCTTGTATCATGAAATCAGCACACCACCTACAGATATGCTTATTTAATCATTTTTCCTGTAGCCTATTTACTTCATCTCAAAGCATTCATCAAAACCTGAAATAACATATTACATGTAATGGAATATTACTCAGCCATAAAAAGGATGAAATCTCACCATTTGGACAATGTGGATGGACTTAGAGGGTATTATGCTAAGCAAAATAACTGAGTCAGAGAAAAACAAACACCATATGATTTCACTTACATGTAGAATCTAAATAACAAAATAAATGAAGAAACATGAAACAGACTCATAAGTACAAGAAACAAACTGGTGGTTGCCAAAGGGAAGGGGGAGGGCATGATTAGTGAAATAGGTGAGATTAAGATGTGCAAGTTTCCAGTCATGAAGTAAATAATTCACAAGACTGTAATGTTCACCAATATTGAATACAGTTAATAATATCATTATAATTTTATATGGTGTGATGTAAGTAAATTTCATGGTGATAATTTTATAACATATATTAATAAAATATTGAATTACTTTGTTGTACATATGAATCTAATATAATTTTGTATGTCATTTATATTCAATAAAAAATAAAACAAAAGTTTTGGTTCTTTAAAAGGTTAGTGAAATGGACTATGTTTAGTAACATAGATATAATTTGATATGGCAAATAAAATATACAGCAGTTCATAACTACATTGTTGTGTTGTCCATCTAGTAGTGTTTATTAAAATCACTTTGAATGCTTTCTCAAAGCATGTAATATCAAATATTTTTCCTGGGAATATAAATCCCAGATCTGGGTTTGAAGTAGATGCATATATAATGGATATCTATCTTCTCAAGTCATTGTGATACACACTACCTTATATCATAAGGAATAAGAATATTAGCAATTATATATAAATCCTAAAGGGTTTCAGGGTATCCTATGAAAATATAGGTTCATTAATGGCAGCCCACTCCAGTACTCTTGCCTGGAGAATCCCATGGATGGAGGAGCCTGGTGGGCTGTAGTCCATGGGGTCGCTAAGAGTCAGACACGACTGAACGACTTCACTTTGACTTTTCACTCTCATGCATGGGAGAAGGAAATGGCAACCCACTCCAGTATTTTTGCCTGGAGAATCCCAGGGACTGGAGAGCCTGGTGGGCTGCCATCTATTGGGTTGTACAGAGTTGGACACGACTGAAGTGACTTAGCTGCAGTAGCAGTGTAAGTTTTAGAGAGACTTCATTAAGACACAGAGGCACTAACATATCTAACATATCTAACATGATGATTCTGTTATACATTCAGTCATTTATTCATCATATTTTCATTGTGATCATGTGATACATCAGCTATTAAATTAGAAATGGGTATATAAACTGAAAATAAAGCAATCCTAGTCCCTACTCTTAAGGATCCCAGTCAACAGAAGAGTAAAGCAGAGATGTATTTTAGGTTTTGATAAATGCTTTGAGATGAAGTAAATAGGCTACAGGAAAAGATGGAATATCTTTTGGGAACATCTGTAAGTAATATGCTGATTTCATGATGATACAAGAGATGAAGAAGAAAAGGAGCCGATAGGAACATACTTTTCTATAAGAAAGGTTTTTCTTCAAAAGTTTCCCACTTCCTTGAAGACAATGTAGCAACAAAGAGTCTGACTCAATCCACTTTGAGTAACTAGTATATGAATAGTTATTTTGAGTAATTAGGCCAAGGGACTCACAGTGGGTCTCACGGTAACATAATCATTCAGCCTACTGGGTTCCACACCATTACTCCTAAGGGGGAGAGAGGGAAACAAAGCCTTCCCAGTTCACACCTGCTTTCACTGCAAATTGACTTGCTAAGAGATTCTTCAATGGTTTGGAACAAACAGCTAGAAACAAAGCATGCTGCTTTCCTTCAAGTATTTGGGCTCTGTTTATCTTGAGTCCTTTTGGTGCCTCTGAGCATTCATGGAAAATTCAATTAATTGAGATCTTTTCCACATATTTTTAAGAGAACTTAACAGAAGATGATTAACAGCAAGCAGTATATTGTAAGAGTCATAAGAAATAACAATATAACTGAGATTTTAGTGGATTTTCTATATATGAAAGGTAATATGGAGAAGGTGAGACATTTAATGAATCTTGGAAAATCAATGGATTAGAGAGTAGAGTTAGTGAAGCTAAATGAATTAGTTTTCATAGAGAAAATATTGTTGCCAGATCAAGAGTGTCTTTATTCAAAAACAGAAACCAAATGAGTAACTGTGGGTAATTTAGTGAAAACTTTGTTTCCCATAGAAGAAGTTCAAAGACTATGTCTTATTGACAATGTATCAGTGGTATTATATTCCTATATGAAATATGGCCCATTGAATTTTTCTTACTTCTTCATCTTTTTTTTTTTTTTTTTTTTTTTTTTT
>SJYV01038869.1:216932-244281 GCA_006410875.1 Neotragus pygmaeus
TTTTTTTTATTTATTAATTTTTTTTTTTTTTTTTTTTTTTTTTTTTTGCGGGGGGGACCATTGATTTTTTTATTTTATTTTTATTTTTTTTTTAGGTTGAAATGAGCTCATTTTTTTTTTCCTCAATGAGGAGAGTATTTTCCTGGAACAAAAAGAAAAATGATTCATCTTTACCTAGTAATAAAAGTTTCTAGCAGTTTTGCATCTGTCAAGCCTTGTCAGTTTACCTAAAGCACAAATTATAGAAACTTCTGGTAAGTAAACAATTGTTTCTTTAGAAACACTTACTATTGTTTTTTATATTCCTACTGTGATTTACTAATCCTTTAAAAAATCACTTCATTTTTTCCCATATTCAGTCACATCATCAAAATGCAAGGTCAGTTCTTTTAAGTGACAATCCCAATGCACTAGATAAATGGTCAGATGGCAAAGGGCATATAACAGATGACCTTGGGAGCTAGGGTCTTGAAACTCTCAAGGAAACAATTACGAATGCTTTATATCATGGCAGTAAGTCATTGCCTAAAGCTTGGTCTGTAAGCACGCATTGTTTTCTCAATAAGGCAAGGAGAAAATGGAGGAACTGACAAGTTCTGTACATGCTTACCCATAATCCATACTAATAAGAACACAAATAATTCAAGAGAAGTTTTTAAAATGCCACCTTTTTTCAGTGTCCTTAATCTTATCAAAATAGATATGGGAAGGAAGTTTAGCTTGTATTATGACAATAGAGTTTTAGCATCTTATCATAAAATTGCTTACTTTATGGTTCCAGATTTTTTTTTAATGTTTAGCCATGCATGATCAGTTGTGAAAATCATTTTACTTAAAGAAAGGATCTGAAATTGTGAGCTCAAAACCAAAAATTATGTATATATCTATTTTCCTGTTTCTGCCTTTGTCTGTCTCTCTCTGTCTCTGTCTCCCTCTCTCACACACTCATATTAACACACATTAATGTTATTTTTTTCTTATGCCAATTCCATAATGAGTCTGGAAAAATAATTTAATGCTTCTAAAATTTGGTTTCTTCAATGTAAAATGTGTATACTATCTGGTCTGCCTACCTTAGAGTACTGTGATTTCCTCTCTGTTGGACTAGAATTGGCTGGTATTCATCAAACTTGCTCTGTCTATCCTAGGGTTCTAAGAATACTATGCAAGATTGCCTGGACATGGGTCATTTTAAGGGAATTAACTGTTAGATCCTCAAATTGCAAGCTTTTGCCTTCTTACAACAGAGCTACTGCAGTTGACAACTCAATTTTGCCTTTCCCACTGTTTCTTCCACAATCACACCTTTTCTGATTTACAGAAGAAAGGCATCTTATCCACCCTATACTTAATCAGTAAAATTCTGACTTGTCTGCTCTAGAAGGGTATGAGATTATTCTGCTTATGTAAGGGGCAACTCACTAAGAATTTCTGGACTTTCATCTTCATAGCACACAGTAGGATTGCATGTCTTGCCAGTGATCCAGTAGTCACAGTGGCATATGTCACTTCTAGGCTGGCGTATTTAATTTCTGGTAATATTTTGACTTCTACCATTGTGATGAATGACTCTCATGATGACATTTTCTCTAAAGTGTGAATACTGGAGTCATATATAAGGGCCAGAACCCACAACTGACTTGCATTGAATTCATAGAGGGAGAAAGAAATAGATGAAAGCTATAGGGAGATTGGGCTCCCCAGGTGGTACTAGTGGTAAGGAACCAGGCAGGAGACAGAGATGTGAGTCTGGTTCCAAGGTTGGGAAGATCCTCTGAATGAGGAAGTGGCAACCCTCTCCAGGATTCTTGCCTGGAGTCCCATGGATAGAGGAACCTTGCAGGCTACGGTCCATGAGGTTGCAAAAAGTCAGACACGACTGAGTGACTTAGCACACCCCTAAGGAGATTCTGTTCTCTACCTCTTCAAGGATTCAGTGATTCTACGAATCCCTTGGCTTGAAGTTAAATCATCCCCGTCATTGTTGACACAGTCACCTTGCCTTCTTCTCTGTGTCTTCTCACCTTTTCCCTTAAATTTCCTTCTGCTTTTCTCCTATAAGGAGATTTATCATTGGATTTATTTATTGAAATATAGTCGACATTACATTGTGTTACTTTCCGGTACACAGCAAAGTGACACATGCACACACATATATGCATACATTACATATATATTCTTTTTTGTATTTCTTTCTACCATATTTTATTATAAGATAGTGAATATATTTGCCTGTGCTATAAAAGTAGGGACTCATTTTTTATCTCTTTTCATATAAAAATTTGTATAGTTAATCCCAAACTCCTCATTTATGCCCCCCATTGTTGGATTTAATTACATTTGCAAAAAATTGTTTCTCTTCCTCCAAACAGTCTCAGTTTCTAGGGATTAGAATATAAATATATCTTTAGGGAAACTACCATTCTAATCTACTACAGATAGCAAAGGTAAGTAACTTCTTTCTGCATCATGAATAAGTGTCCACACCTGGAAGCGAAGGTGAGCAACAGAACCATAGGAGCTTGTAGGGCAGGATGAAGCAGTTTCTAAACAGAACCTGAGAAATAGCATAGACGAGGCCTCAGTGGTGGCGGTGGTGGTTTATTCACTAAGTCGTGTCCAACTCTTGGGACCCTGTGGACTGTAGCCTGCCAGGCTTCTGTTTCCATGGGATTCTCCAGGCAAGAATACTGGAGTAGGTTGCCATTTCCTTCTCCAAGGCCTCTCAGTAATACTCTCTTATTCCCCTTCCCATCATTCACTCAACCACGATCATGCAAACAGCTAAGGAGAACAGATTAACAACAAGGACATTAATAGAGGCCTAGAATTTAGGTGGCTGAGCTTTGGGCCTGCATGCATAGGAATCTTTAGGGGAATAGTTTTTTTTTTTTTTTTTTTCCAAAAATAAGGAAGAGAACACTGCTGCTTGAGAATCTTAGCAAACTTCACATGGGCTGTTTCGTTGGCTTTCTGTGTGTGTTGAGTGACCTTTGTGGCCTATTTGTTTGTTTGTTCTTTTTCACTATTAATGTGGTAAATTAAAAATGGCAGAAAATTTTGGTGTAGGCCTAGGCACTGTCTTGTGACTGGTTCTAAGTTGAACTTTAGTGGGCATTCAATTCGCCTGCAGGGCTTGCTAAATCCCTTATGGCTAGACTTTACTCCTGGAATTTCTGATTCAGCAAAGGTAGGTTGGGACTAGGAATCTGTATTTTTCCAAGTGCTGCTGCTGCTTACTGGTTCAGGACACCCATATTTGGAGAACCACTGGTCTAGGCTTAAGGCTTATTTTTATCTTTTTCAAGGAATCCTGGTTGGATTCATCCAGCTGGCCTCACTAGTGACTGGTTTAAATTTTATAATATAAACCTCATAAGAACAGAGCAGTGTTTTTCAAAATTTGATGAGTAAATCAAGTCTTACTAAAACCAGGATCATGCCTGTGTGCCCTGCGTTTCTGGTTTGAGGCAGGCCTGTGCTGGAGGAGTCCATCCAGAGGATGTAACCCCTAGTTGACATGAAATCAAGGTGCTCCTTGCCCCCTCCCTTGTCCTTGGAATGTATGCTTTAGACATAGTTCCCACAGTGAGAGCTGTTTTCAAGGGTAAGGGACTGAGAGAACAATGTATTGTTAAGACCATCTGAAAATGAATGTGTGTCTGAACCCTATTTAAGTCTCTATATAAATTCTTTAGATTCTGCTAGCAGCTATGGGATTTGTGCATCTTGTACCACCAAGACAATTCATTATTTAACTTTCCACCTACCAACCTGGATGACCTGCCTCTTTCCTTGGTCTCTTCTCACCCTCTGAGTTTGGGACTAGTTATGAATTTTACCAGGGGATATCCTGAGGTTGCAGACCATAGATTGCAGTTTGAATTTCCAATAAATTCCCAGAAAATGGCAATGTTACTAGTTCAAAGATCACACTCTGACTATCAAGATGATAGAGAGCATTCATTTTGCTGACCGTGTTCTCTGTGCTCAATTCTTATTGAAGCTTGGAGCAGAAAATGGTTTAGATTATAACAGTAAGTTCTAATTTGGGTGTATCTTCTCTGAAATGTGATTGAAATGCTTCTCTTCTCTTTGGCCTCCAGAAGTAGCTCAAATAATTTCTCTACTTTCTTTACATTTTACCTACTAAATCCTATCCTCAACTTAATTCTCCCCTGACAGTGAGTCAGAATCAAGGGTTATATGTTTTATTTTGTCACAAGTTTAGAGGTGAAACCTTAACTAGAATATTAAGTGACTGGCATCCCAGTAGGATTATTTAGCTCTTCTTTAAATGGGACTCAAGTGGGTAGTGTCCAGGTCTTTCCTACCCAAAAGCTTCTCAAATTGTAGTTTGTTTGTTTTTTTAAATATACTTTTAGTGTGATTTTCTTTGGACTGACAAATTTTGCCTGGAAATTAGACTAGGAAGAACCAATGGGCAGAGATTCTTACAAATGGCTGATCAGAAAGAAGAAAGGAATCTTCTGATGTTTCTGCTTTTTTTCTTGGCTGTTATTGCTGCTTGTTTGATCAAAGGATTACTTTAGATGGTCTAAATGAGGAGTTTTCATTTGGGTTTGGGGCAGAAACTCTGACCATAAATATATATATATGTATATATATATATATATATATGTATATTTATAAAAAAATTATATATGTACATATATTTGGCCTTTTCCTGAAGACATCCTTCTTTCTGAAGCCTCATAATTGTGATGGGGCAGAGCAAAGATGAACTCCAAGTGGCGGCAGTGGCAAGAGCATCTGTAGGGACCTAGGGTCCATTTCCCTGCTGCTTCATAATCTCTATCATCTTAAATACCACTTAACATGAGTGGCTTATAAGGTAGATTTATAAACTAAATATATTATGCAAAAATGTAAGGTTTGAGGAAGTGAGGAAAAGAATGGAAAAAGATTTAAGATAGCTTGAGAACTTTTTGGTTCTTGAGAGTTATTTTAAGCAGTGCGTGTGTGTGTGTGTGTGTGTGTGTGTGTGTGTGTGTGTGTGTGTATTAATATCCTCGTTATCTTAAGGCACAAAGACTAATAAATACTATTACTCACATGGAATAGGTTAAGAATATGGAAATGCAGAGATATTAAATAACTTGCTCAAGATGGCAAAATTCATAAAATTTAGGTTTGAAATCTGAACCTGGGTCTTTCTTTCATAAACATAAGATTTTATAGGTCAATTGTTTTATGAATATAAACAGAGATCTAGATATCACTCAGAAATTACAATCTACTACTTAAAACTTCCTAATAAAATTTAAAATTATATAAATCTAAGGCTTTTATAAATCATATATAATTAAGACAAGGGAAATCTCCATTTTGGGAAAGCTCCTCAGATTCATGCAGATGGAATAAAGTTGATAAAATGGTATCTTGGTGTCAGTGGGTGTTATTGCCTGTTAATATGAAAAGCAACAAGGAATTCTCCCCTTTTCTACCTTTGCTCTCCACCTCCTCTGCTTTTTCTTTTTTTTCCTTCCTGGAGTTCAGTCTGGCAGAGAGAGAAAGTGCCCGTCTGATATAAGTTTGTTCTAAATTTCTGTTTAATTCTCTGGCTCTGCGAAAAGGTGGTAACTATTTAGAGAGAGAATTCCAGGTTATGATTTACACTTAGTTTTTTTAAACACAAATTAGTTTTCTAAAACTGGATTATTAATGTGAACTGTGCAATTTCTTCCTGGTTTCCTGCTCAACTACTTCTTGACCATCCATTCTAGAGTTCACAGAATGCACACAGTTTAATTTTAGATTCACTGAAAAACAAGTTAAGATGCAAACCAGACCCTTCATGAAATGAATTTAGAGGTCAATTACACAGCATGAGTCTGTCTCTTATACACATCTAGATGTGTATAAGAGACAGGCACTAGATAAATGGTCAGATGGCAAAGGGCATATAACAGATGACCTTGGGAGCTAGGGTCTTGAAACTCTCAAGGAAACAATTACGAATGCTTTATATCATGGCAGTAAGTCATTGCCTAAAGCTTGGTCTGTAAGCACGCATTGTTTTCTCAATAAGGCAAGGAGAAAATGGAGGAACTGACAAGTTCTGTACATGCTTACCCATAATCCATACTAATAAGAACACAAATAATTCANATTTTGAATCATTTTAAACAATGGAAATTAATAGTACAATGGTAATAATACCAATATTTACTGAGTACTTATTCTGTGCCAGGGACTATTCTAAGATTTTTGTCTATCTTTTCCATTCAACCTATGAGTTAACTTCTAGTGATATTTTTCTTTGAAAGATGAGACTAGTGAAATACAGAAAGGGTCACATCGATACAGATACATTAAAATGATCCAAAGTACATATTCATGCTTATAGGATTAGAGACCTTCTATCCACAATCAGAGACTGAGTATGTATGTGCATACAAACATACATATTCACTCAAACAGAACACCTATTATTTTGTTTTTGAACAACCCAAATCAATGGACCTCTACAATATTATAGCTGTGGTTATTCCAACTAGTAGTAAGGCAGTATTTAGATAAACTATAGCAATGTAAGTATAGCATTTTTATCTGCAAATAACATGGTGAATATTATTAGTTTTTATGTCTATAAATTTTACTGCTTTATCTTTGACAAAATCTGAAATAGTACACCGGTGACATTTTTAAAAATTAGTCTTCTGCATTTAAAGACCACTCACTGTTGTCATCTATCATCATTCTGGAAAATGTCACATTGATTTTATCCTCCTTGCAATAAATGGTAACATCCAAAAACAAAAAAAACAAAAAACAAAAACACATAATGGTCAGACACTTCAAAATCAGCTGCCAGTCTTGGGTAAAGCAAAAATGAATAAAAGGATAATTTTACATGAAGGACAAGGAAAGGAAGCGAGAAGGAGAGCCATGTTCTGTCAGATACTGGCAATATTGACAATAGTCCAATGTAACTTGAATTATAATATTTTGTCTTTTCTATTTAAGAAATGTCATATAAATGATAAATTTGGCATGTCATATCCTAGGTCTATTAAATTTTGCAGATCATAGTGATTTTTTTGAAAATGAATTTAGATATAGAACCATAGTAAAGACTGAAAGTTGAAAAATCAATGTACACAGGAAGCAGATTACTTCTAGATAACATATTCTGGAATGCCCATGGATCATGTCAAATTAATGATGTATCCTATAATAAAAGATCGGGTGTAAAAGTCATTTGGAATTGCATTAAAAGAACTTGAGGTGAATAAATTGAAGCTGATTACTTATGGGTACTGAATGAACTGAGAAGCATATTGGAAATAAGCATTTTTTTTTTTAAACTGGGAGTCTAGATTCTTGGGTTATATTGCCAGGCCCCCCAGTGATGACTGATGATTTTGGACAGATAAAATGAGCTATCTGTGGCAGAGATTCTTTGTTTCCCAATGATACTAAAAGTATAGCTGCCTTGACCATATTCACAGAGCTTTAAATTTAGTGTGTATGAGATTATGGCTCAAGAACCTGTGTATTGTGTATTATCAAATTCCCTAGATCCATCTGATAATCAGTAATGCTTGGAAACCCTTAATTTAGAATCACAGCTGAAGATATAGAGAGGAAGCTATTAAAGGACTTCAAATGGACTAAAACTTTGTTTTTATAATATTGAGTGGACAAGATCTTGAAGTTGAACAATAGGCAAAGAAGTGTGTAGAAAAGATATCTGTTTTGTATTTGTTTTCTTCCAGTATTCTTCCAATTTCTTCCAGATTCTCTAACATCTATTCAGTTAGTGAAAGTCACTCAGTCAGTCCTGTCTGATTCTTTGCGATCCCATGGACTATACAGTCCTTGGAATTCTCTAGGCCAGAATACTGGAGTGGGTAACCTTTCCCTTTTCCAGGGGACCTTCCCAACGTAGGGATCAAACACGAGGTCCCATGTATTGCAAGCAGATTCTTTACCAGCTGAACCACATTAGAAGCTCTATCTTTATCTCAGTGTAAAGAATGCATGGGTATGGAACATTAGAATGGAGTGAGCAAGAAGGATAGTGGACCTTTTTTTTTTTTTTTTTTTTTTTTCCCTTTCTCCCAGTGTGAAGAAGAGTTGATTTGGGGAAATCATTCATATACTGTAAAAAGAAATTTTAAATTCTCCATATTTCCAATCATAAAAGAATTCACCATAAAAATTATTTCTGTAATTTGAAAACAAAAATGACCACAATTATTTTATTTCCATTAAGCAGTAGAATTACCTCCTTCACTTTAAATCTAGGCAGCCTTTATGAAATGCTTTGACTAATAGAATGGGGCAACACAAATGTGTTTTTGAGCCTGAGCTTCAAAGGGAATTGTATGTTTTCCTTTCTTTCTCTTGTTATCTTTCCTAAAACCAAGACCCCTTCTGGGCCAATCCAATGCATGATGAGGGATTATGGAGAGATGATTTAGAAGCTAATAGCAGAGTCCTCTCTAGACCAACCAGGCACCTGTCAACCTGAAATATGTTAAACCTAGAAGGGCTCAAGAAAGCTAAGTTAACATGAGAGAGTTAAAGTCGTCTCTGTTTGATGTTCATATTTATGGGTTGTCATGGAGTTTACTCATGCAGTTTGATAATATATTCATTCAGATGATTTCAAAAAATACTGGGCATCCTAAACAACATGGATTGATTTTAGGTAGCAGTAGTGATATTCTTCGGTATTTTAAGTCACCAAATGTTCAGAGTCAGTCAAAGAATCAGAACTATTGTGAGTTTTAGAGTAAGTAATTTATTATAAGAATTAGACATTACTCAGTTGTAGGAAAGACTGTAAACTGAAGGTTCAAGAAGAAAGATAGGACATCAAAGGAGTCACAGAACAATTCAGAGAAGTGGAGCCACTGAAGAGGACTATGGAAGTGAGGTTAATGTGAAAAATCTATGGAACACTGTAATAACAGCACTTATAGGTCTTGCACCAAGGATCTGGGGGTGGTACTGGGGCTATGGTTGGTTAACAGAGTCAACAGTGAGGAAGACAAGCTGCATACAAAATAAGGAAAAAGGATCCTAGAATCTGAGACCATCTCTGAAGCTGTTTCTATCAAGTTCAACTTTGATGACTTTCAGAGAGTAATGGCTGCTGCTCCACCTCATCTTCAAAATCTCATGTAATTTCCTGTTGGCCAATTTTAATATGATACTATGTAGTGCACAGGTTTCTGGGACCTGCAGTTCCAGCTAAACCAATCTGATGTACTTCAGTGACCACAGTTACTGTATATTAGGTTGAGTATTACATACGGTTTGTTGAAATTATATTGCTACATTCTATTCAGTTCTTTTAAACTAAAACTTTGAAGAAAAGTGTTAAAACTATTTGATCATAAAACACAGAGATGTAATTTTTTTCCAGAAAAACACATAATAAAGACGTTATCTAGATATAATGAATAATAAACTTATTTGCTTACATTATCAAAGTAGCGTAGCAAGGAATTATGTAAGAGGAATTTGCCTGAACCAGATATAAGCTCTTGTTTTCTCATTTACTTTAACCCACACAAAATAGTAGCAATCATTTTCTGTAAAGTAATAAAAAAGATCATCTAAAATCACTTCCTGTGTATTCAATCTTCTTGTTTACCTACATTTACTCATTTTCTGAAATACAAATTAACTCTTTATAACCAGCTTTATTCTATTAATATACTGCCATATATTAACCACCAAAATAAGATTTATAATTTTTCTAGAATGTTTTCAATATATGCTTTTACAGCCAAGCCCTCTTTGCCTTCCCATTGAGCCTGTGGTAACCAGTAGCTAGTTTTCAGTCATTGAAATTTTATCTTTTGTGAATTTCACACAACTAGGATTGTTTTATCTTTTCTGTTTGGCTTCTTTCACTTAGTATAGTGCTCAAGAGATTCAGGCATGTATCAAAGTTCATTCATTTTAGTTGATAAGCAATATTTCATTTAATGATTATGCCACATTTTGATAACCCATTCAACAGCTGGTGGAGAGGTGGTCAATATGGCAGAAGAGGAAGATACTAAACTCACCTCTTCCAATGGACATAAAAATGACCACTACTTATGGAACAACTGTATATGAGAGTGACTTGAAGACCAGCAAGAAAATGTTTGTACAACTAAAGATATAATGACAGAAGCATAAGAAAGGCAGAAGGAGCAAAAAGAGACTTAATAAAGTCAGGACCCACAGTTGGGTGATGATTCACAAACAGGAGGAATGTCAAATTGTAAACTTCTTCCCAAAAGATGATTTTGATTGTCACATGAGCTCCCCAACCCAGGAGTCCTGCACTGGGAAGATGAGCCCACAGAATATCTGGCTTCAAAAATCAGAAGGGCTTATGTTTTGGAGAGCAAGAAGGCTACAGGAAATTGACACTCTGCTTTAAAAGGGAATGCACAACATCTCTCACACACTCCATCTTAGTGTAGAGGCAGTTGTTTGAAAGAATCCTGAGTCACACCTAATTGTTAATCTTGGAGAGAAACTGGAGAGGCAAGAGGCAACTGGGACTCCTGCTAGGAATGGAAACACTGATAGTAGCTATTTTGGGGATCACATTCTACTGCTCATTTTACTTGCTCTCCAAAACATAAGCCCTTCTGATTTTTAAAGCCCAATATTTTGTGGACTCATATTCCCAATGCAGGACTACAGGGCTAGGGATCTCATATCTTAAATCATGATGCTGTTGAAGTCCCTTGGACTGCAAAAAGATCAAACCAGTCAATCCTAAAGGAAATCAATCCTGAATATTCATTGTAAGTACTGATGCTGAAGCTCCAATACTTAGACCACTTGATGTGAAGAGCCATTTCATTGGAAAATACTCATGCTGGGAAAGAAAGAAGGCAGGAGAAGAAGAGGAAGACAGAAAGTGAGATATTTTGATGGCATCACCTACTCTATGGACATGAGTTTGAGTCAGTTCTGGGAGGTGGTGAAAGACAGGGAAGACAGGCATGCCTCAGTCCTCAGTGTTGCAAAGACTCAGACATGACTGAGCGACTGAACATCCTACTCGGATAGCACTGACATTGGCACATGGCATTTTGGAATGCTCCCTCTAGCTAATTAATGATAAGGACTCAGTCCTGACCTCCAGAAAGCCAGCACCACTCTGGAAAACACCAGACCATAAAGAGAGCTGCATAGATATGCAGCTTAGCGTTCCAACAGATCTGTAGCACTGCATGGGGCACAGACTCAGTCACCAGGGAACCTTTCTCACATACTAGTGCACCCCCAGTAGTCAGCCCTGTTACACAAAGGGGCTCAAACTGCCCACATAAGAGGGGAGCAACTAGAACATATGCCTCTGGTTATCAGAGGGGAGTGTACTGCTGGACCTCATAGGATGTTTTCTTCATAAGGTACTACTCCAAGATCAAGGAATATAACTGACCTACCTAACACATAAAAATAGACACAGAACTTGAGCAAAATGAGGAGACAGAGGAATATGTTCAAAATGAAGGAACAAGACAAAACCTTAGACAAGGAACTAAGCAAAGCAAATATAAGATTTTAAGATAATGATCATATTCTTGTCTTGAGAAACCCTTGAACAGTATGAAAAGGCAAAAAGATATGATACTAATAAATGAACTCCCCAGGTCAGAAGTTGCCCAATATGCTAATGGATAAAAGTGAAGAAATAGTTCCAGAAATAACGGAGAGGCTGAGCCAAAGTGAAAACAATCTTCAGCTGTTGGTGTGACTGGTGATGGAAGTAAAGATGAATGCTGTAAAAACAATATTGCACAGGAACCTGGATGACAGGTCCATGAATCAAGGTACATTGGAAGTGGTCAAACAGAAGACGGCCAAGAGTGAACATCTACATTTTAGGAATCAGTAAACTAAAATGGACTAGAATGGGCAAATTTAAATCAGATGGCCATTATGTCTCCTACTGTGGGCAAGAATACCTTCAAAGAAATAGAATAGCCATTAAAGTGAAAAAAAAAAGAGTCTGAAATGCAGTTCTTGGGTGCAGTCCCAAAAACAACAAAGTCATCTTTGTTCTTTTCCAAGGCAAACCATTTAGTATCAGATTAATCCGGGTCTATGCCCCAACCACTAAAACCAAAGAAGCCAAACAGTTCGATGAAGATCTACAAGACCTTTTAGAACTAACAATTAAAAAAAAAAAAAAGTCCTTTTCATTATAGGGGACTGGAATGCAAAAGTAGGAAGTCAAGAGATACCTGGAGTAACAGGAAAATTTGCCTTAAAATACAAAAAGAAGCAGGGCAAAGGCTAACAGAGTTTTGCCAAGAGAATACACTGGTCATATCAAACAGCCTCCTCCCACAACACAAGAGATGACTCTACACATGGATATCACCAGATGGTCAATATAGAAATCAGATTAATTATATTATCTGTAACCAAAGATGGAGAAGGTCTATACANAAAAAAAGTCCTTTTCATTATAGGGGACTGGAATGCAAAAGTAGGAAGTCAAGAGATACCTGGAGTAACAGGAAAATTTGCCTTAAAATACAAAAAGAAGCAGGGCAAAGGCTAACAGAGTTTTGCCAAGAGAATACACTGGTCATATCAAACAGCCTCCTCCCACAACACAAGAGATGACTCTACACATAGATATCACCAGATGGTCAATATAGAAATCAGATTAATTATATTATCTGTAACCAAAGATGGAGAAGGTCTATACAGTCAGCCAAAAAAAGACCAGGAGCTGACTGGCTCAGATCATGAACTCCTTATTGCAAAATTCAGAGCTAAATTGAAGAAAGAAGGGAAACCACTGGACCATTCAGTCAGGTATGACCTAAATCAAATTCCTTACTATTATATGGTGGAAGTGACAAATAAATTCAAGGGATTAGAGCTGATAGCTACAGTGCCTGAAGAACTATGGACTTACATTTGTAACATTGTGCAGTAGGAGGTGATCAAAACCATCACCGAGAAGAAGAAATGCAAAAAGGCAAAATGGTTCTCTGAGGAAGCCTTACAAATAGCTGAGTTAAAAAGAGAAAAGAAGGGAAAAGGAAAGATATGTTGATCTGAATGCAGAGTACCAAAGAAGAGCAAGGAAAATGATAAAGCCTTCCTGAGAGACCAATGCAAAGAAATAGAGGAAAACAATAGAATGGGAAAGACTAGAAATTTCTTTAAGAAAATTAGAGGTACTAAGGGAACATTTCATGCAAAGATGGGCACAATAAGGGACAGACATTATATGGACCTAACAGAAGTATAAGGTATTAGGAATAGGTGGCAAGAATACACAGAAAAACTATACAAAAAATTGTCTGAATGACCCAGATAACCACGATGGTGTGATTACTTGCCTACAGCCAGACATCCTGGGGTGTGAAGTCAAGTGAGCCTTAGAAAGCTAGTGGAGATGATGGAATTCCAGCTGAGCTATTACAAATCCTAAAGGATGATGCTGTGAAAGTGCTGCACTCAATATGCCAGCAAATTTGGCAAACTCAGCAGTGGCCACAGGACTGGAAATGTCAGTTTGCATTTGAATCCCAAAGAAAGACAATGCCAAAGAATTTTTGAAGCACTGCACAATTGAACTCATGTCACAGGATAGAAAGTAATGCTCATAATTCTCCAAGCTAGGCTTAATAATATGTGAATTGAGAATTTCCAGATGTTAAAGATGGATTGAGCAAAGGCAGATGAACCAGAGATCAATTTTCCAACATTTATCATGGATAAAGCAAGAGAATTCCAGAAAAAATATCTGCTTATACATTGGCTATGCTGAAGACTTTGACTGTGTGGATCACAACAAACTGGGGAAAACTCTTAAAGGGATGGGAATAGCAGACCACCTTGCCTGCCTCCTGAGAAATTTTATGCAGGTCAAGAAGCAACAGTTGGAACCAGACATGGAACAATGGGATGAATCCAAATTGGGAAAGGAGTACGTCAAGACTGTATATTGCCACCTTGCTTATTTAACTTATATGCAGAGCACATCATGTGAAATGCCAAACTATTTGAAGCCAAGCTGGGATAAAGATTGCTAGGAGAAATATCAGTAAACTCAGATGGGCAGATGACACCACTCTTAAGGAAGAAAGTGAAGAGCCTCTTGATGAACAAAAAGAGGAGAGTGAAAAAGCTAGCTTAAAACTCAACATTCAAAAGATGAAGATCATGGCATCCAGTCCCATCAATTCATGGCAAATATATATGGAAACAATGAAAACAGTGACAGACTTTATTTTCTTCGGCTCCAAAATCATTGCAGATGGTTACTGCAGCCATCAGTCACACTTGCTCCTTGGAAGAAAAGCTATGACAAAGCTACACAGAATGTTAATAAGCGGAGACATTACTTTGCCAACAAAAGTCCATCTAGTCAAAGGTATGTTATTTCCAGTTGTCATATATGGATGTGAGAGCTGCACTATAAAGAAAACTGAGCACAGAAGAATTGAGGCTTTTGAACTGTGCTGCTGGAGAAGACTCTTGAGCGTCCCATGAATAGCAAGGAGATCAAACCAGTCCATCCTAAATGAAATCAGCCCTGAATATTCATTGGAAGGAGTGATGCTGAAGCTGAAACTCCAATACTTTAGCCACCTGATGAAGAATTAACTTATTGAAAAAGACCCTGATGCTGGAAAAGATTGAAGACAGGAGGAGAAGGGGGCAACAGAGGATGAGCTGATTGGATAGTGTCATCAACTAGTCAATGCTATGGTTGTTCCAGTAGTCATGTATGGATGTGAGAGTTGGACTGTGAAGAACACTGAGTGCTGAATAATTGATGCTTTTGAACTGTGATGTTGGAGAAGACTCTTGAGAGTCCCTTGGACTGCAAGGAGATCCAGGCAGTCCATTCTGAAGATCAACCCTGGAATTACTTTGGAAGGAATGATGCTAAAGCTGAAACTCCGGTACTTTGGCCAACTCATGCAAAGAGTTGACTCATTGGAAAAGACTCTGATGCTGGGAGGGATTGGGGGCAGGAGGAGAAGGGGACGGCAGAGGATGAGATGGCTGAATGGTGTCACTGACTCGATGGATGTGAATCTGAGTGAACTCGGGGAGTTGGCGATGGACAGGGAGGCCTGGCATGCTGCAATTCATGGGGTCACAAAGAATTAGACACGACTGAGTGACTGAACTAAACTGGACTGAACCAACTAGATGGGCATGAATTTGAGGAAACTTCACTTATCTCTGATGGACAGGGAAGCCTGGTGTGATGCAGTCTTTGGTATCACAGAGAGTTGGATACAACTGAGTGACTAAAGGATAGCAGTTACTTTCAAGATCTCTATGCAACATTGTATGAAAAATCTGCTAGTAAAACAGATCTAGACTTATGCAGAATGTTATATGATGTTAAGTTCAGTCACTCAGTCAGTGGCAATATATAGCCTTGACGTACTCCTTTTCCTATTTGGAACCAGTCTGTTGTTCCATGTCCAGTTCTAACTGTTGCTTCCTGACCTACATACAGATTTCTCAAGAGGCAGGTTCGGTGGTCTGGTATTCCCATCTCTTTCAGAATTTTCCACAGTTTCTTGTGATCCACACAGTCAAATGCTTTGGCATAATCAATAAAGCGGAAATAGATGTTTTTCTGGAGCTCTCTTGCTTTTTCCATGATCCGACGGATGTTGGCAATTTGATCTCTAGTTCCTCTGCTTTTTGTATAACCAGCTTGATCATCAGGGATTTCATGGTTCACGTATTGCTGAAGCCTGGCTTGGAGAATTTTGAACATTACCTTACTAGCGTGTGAGATGAGTGCAATTGTGTGGTAGTTTATATGATGTTAATGTTACATGCAGAATGATTTTTATGTGATGGTCCTTTTGGTGTGGTCTAAGAGAAAATATAGGAGATACTCAAGAAACAGTGTTTTATACTCACAGTCTTTGATATAAAACTCATGGCATTCCAGACAGAGTGTATTTTGAAGCACCACCATAAGTTTAGGGATGCAGAAAGAGCAAGAGGAAGGGAATAGTCTAAGCCCTCCATTTACTGGAATTTCTAAGGGAAATAAAAACTAGGGAGGGTAAAGAGTATAGGATTGGCTAGTGTGAATACTAGATGTAAGCTATAGCTGAAAAGCTATATTGTGTTCCCTGGTAGCTTGGTAACTGATCCTGGGATGATTAAGGTAAAAGTGAAAGTTGCTCAGTCATGTCTAACACTTTGCAACCCCATGGATTGTACAGTCCATGGAATTCTCCAGGCCAAAATACTGGGGTAGGTAGCCTTTCCTTTCTCCAGGGGATCTTCCCAATCCAGGGATTGAACCCAGGTCTCTCACATTGCAGGTAGATTCTTGACCAGCTGAGCTACAAGGGAAGCCCAAGAATAGTAGAGTGGGTATCCTATCCCTTCCCCAGTGGATTTTCCCAACCCAGGGATTGAACTGGGATTTCCTCCATTGCAGGCAGATTATTTACCAACTGAGTTATCGGGGAAGCTTCCCTGGTAGCTCAGCTGGGATGATTAAAGCAGAGGCATGTTGCTTCCTTGGTTGTATGGGCCAAACTGAGAAACTCTGGTTCTGGGGCGGTTAATTTGTAGGTCAAAGACATGCTACTGTCTGAGTCCTTTGCCATTTGTAAAAATTGACTAGCCCTAAGAGGGGCAATCTCTCCTCAACTATAAAAGTTCTTAAGATGTAAAACATCATAATATAAAAAAAAATAAACAATGCATGTGCACACATATATATGCATATAATTATATACATATATAATTTATACTATGAATTATAAAGTTTACACATGCAATGACAAGAAACAGGAAGCATTAAATTCAGAAAGAGCCATATTATTAATATAATCCCAACTTGTCTGTATGTTCTTAGGCAATTGATTAATCATCCCTAATGCTTAACAATCTTATTCTGTGAAATTGTGACAACATCTATTTTCATTGTTCTTATGAGGATGCAGGGTGCATAGCTATATAAGGATGGAGTAGCAAGAAGTTACTGAGTGCTTGTTATTGTCAGACAGTGTCCTACGTACTTTACATGTATTTACTGTTTTAAATCTCACATTTAGCCTTTCTGATAAATACTATTATATCAAAATTTCCCTAAAATTATGACTCATTCATTTATAGTATATCTTCTGTGAGGGCCAAGATCCATCTGTTTTGTTACCAATTAAGCCCAGCACCTGGATGAGCATGCTTAAATTCTGACCTCAGGGTAAGCTTAAAACCAGTGACAGACATGGGTCACCATAAACTATCTGCCCAGGCTCACCATTTGTTTGTTCAAGACAGACCAATTATACTTTAATTGCAGGAAGAGGGATTCTCTGGGAATGGTGTAAGATGAATGCAGTTTTACTTTGTCACCACCTCGTAAATTCCTCTGAGGAGGAACAAGTTTTTGCTTTAACAAAATCCTAATTAGAGCATGTAAGTCCTTGCAAAACTTGAAAGTTGATCTTGTGTCCAGATTTTGCAAAAAGGATTAAAACCTTTCTATAACAGGCAAGAAAAATATCCTTTTTGAGAAGGTAGAAAGAAAGATGAATAAAAGGGAGAGATGAGAACAGAAAGGGGGAGAGGAGGGAAGCAGTGGGAGGGGATCTGAAACTTTTCAATAAAGTTACTGAAGCTTACAGAATTTCTAGTGTGGCAACTGTAAATTTTTGTGGAAACCATTTGAAGGGCTGAGCTTTGGGCCCCCCGTTGACATGGGAGAAAAAAGCACATGAATATAGAAACACAAGACAAAGCACATAATAAGAAATCAAAAATTCAAAATTTGCAAGCATCCTAGGGGAGGGATATTCAGGATTAGTTTCCTTTAGTAGATATTTAGGAGATTTTTAGGATATTTAGTAGATAGGAGATAGTCACAAGATCTTTAGGAGATTAAACCAGTCAATCCTAATGAAATCAGTCCTGAGTGTTCATTGGAAGGACTGGTGCTGAAGCTGAAGCTCCAATAATTTGGCCACCTGATGTGAAGAACTGACTCATTGCAAAAGACCTTGATGCTGGGAAAGATTGAAAGCAAGAGGAGAAGGGGACAACAAACAATGAGATGTTTGGATAGCATCACCGACTTGATGGACATGAGTTTGAGCAAGCTCTGGGAGTTGGGCCTGGCATGCTGCAGTCCACGGGCTTGCAAAGAGCCAGACACGACTGAGTGACTGAACTAGGGGAGGAATTTGATCTGGTCCCCACAATGGAGTTAGGAGTTTGAAAAAATATCAGCAAGATACCCACATGACCTGAAATCCAACTGGGTTTTAGAAAACTAAAAACAAAATGCTGGTCTGAGAACACAGTGGGGCTGGGTGATTCAGAATCTTAATGGAGAAAGGGGGCAAGAAAATCCTATTTTATGTGAAAAACACTTAAAAACACTGAGGTGGCTTTCAAGTGCAAGTGTTAAAGGCTTTTCTAATAAACCTAAAAAAAAAAAAAAGTCTTCCACAATCCTTATTTCTTTGTAATAGACCCTAGAAAGTGACAGAAGGAGGAATGCAGGATGCTGAACCCACCCCCCTCCACTCCATTCTGCAGCACTAAGAATTTCCTTGGAGGTCACACACAACACTTAGCTTGGAGCTCCTAGGATTATTGATGGCAGCAGCCAGCAGAATAAAAATTCCATAGGTAGGCAGTAAATATTTGAAAAGACCTTTCAGTTTGGGGAATGGTTTATATTGTTGCTTAAAAATGTAGTTTGAGAGCCATGGGAGCCTACGATTGGGTGCGGCATGTTTTACAAATGATACCCATTTGTCCTGAGCGAGAAGCATTCCACCCTGTAAATGTCAGTTTCACAGTGACCAGATATGATGAATGAGTCCTCTGGTTCCTATTAATATGGAGGTCACACATTTAGAAAAAAAATTAGAGATCATTGCAAAATTAATTCTCCCTCTCAGTATGGCTAAAATGATAGTAAAAAAAAAAAAATACGGAGAGCAAGTTTGCAAATATATGAAACATCAAGTTTCTTTCGGAATGTCTCTTTGAGCCTCCAACTTCATAAAGGAATTATCTTAATCATATTGAAAAAAAAAATGAGAGGGCTTGAAATACTATCTCAGATGGAAAATCTGACACCAGGAAGTATCACATAAATTTCTAGGCACTCAAGCTTGGGATAGTGCAGGCATGATTCCATACCTCAACTCCTGTAAGGAATAATAATTACTATTTGGCTATTTGTCAAGGTGAGCATTCCTCTGGAAGGAACGTCTTATTCAATTTGGGAGCTGAAATTACACAACTGGTGAGATATTAAATAACAGCACAAAGCTGAAGAGGGAAAGAAAGCAAGAGAGTAGTTGAATTGTAAGTGAGGAATAAGTAGATAAAGAGTGTGCAGAGGACCTAAAGGAGAGGGTGGTTGGCTTCTCTGATGCTAATTTTGGGCATAATCTGATTATATTCAAATTTCCATGATTTTTTGAAATCCATTTATGCATCTGTTAATGAACAATGGTGTCACTTTGCAATTAGCATGTATGATACAATTAATCAATCAAAAATATTTATTTTTTTCTTAAAAAATTTATTAAAAGCATACTATATTCAAAGTGTCAAGTGTTGCAGAAGATACAAGTATAAGTTATAGTACTTATCTTGCAAATACTTGAGGGATAAATCTATATACATAAAATCTAGCAGTGCATAGAATTTCACAGAGAGAAAACAATCTATTCTTCTAGGTACAGGTGGACATGGGACAGACAGATATTTGCTGCACATTGAGCTTTGAAGATAAATTTCTGTTGCTTTCTTCACATATATTTAACAAATATGTATAATATGCACTTGCAGTGCTCTAAGAAGGGTACTAGGTATTAAACATGTAAAACAAGTTAAGTCTCTACTATTTCATTTTAATTATTTCAAATTAGGTAAAGCATTTTCCATTGCTTGATTTGACAGTGAGTCAGGAATATCATTATTCCTTTAGATAAGAATCGGAAAATTCCCTGGGGAAAAACTGTTCCTATGTATTATGGCAAGTTCCTTGGTGTCCTGACTTTAAATGCAGCCCTGCAGTAGACTCAGCAACTAATAATTTGTAGCAAAATACATGTTAAATATTAAAGTATTTTATTTGAAAATCAATGTGTGAATGTCGTGGGTTGGTTTTTAATCTCTAGTATACTTATAGAAAAGACTGACTTATATATGAGTTATTGCAAAAATATTTAGTCATTGCCATGTTTTATGAAGGAAATACCTGAAGCCCCTGGGTCGGGGTTAGAACAAGGACAGGCACTTTTCCTTGACAAAGGTATTAAGGTATTCATTATAACCCCCTGACCATCAAATTACTCTCTGTTTGTCATACCATTTTAAATTTACATGGTACCAGGGCCTTAAATGTCAGGATTACTGTTATAACTTAGAATCTAGTGTCTTTAATTAATGCTTCATGTTCCTGTTATGGTTATTTAGAATTTGCTGAAATCCCTAGAGCTATAAATTTCTTTTACAGGTCTTTGCGGTATGAACTTTAACAAAACAGCTATAACGGGGTAATAGGCAAGGGCAGTATATCACAGAATTGCAGTAGAAAGATGGGAAGAAGGAGGGAATATTTTCCAAACAGATTAAAAGATTTTGTTTTTGTCAAGGGGTTTGGGACTAGAACAAATTAGACATAAAACTTAGTAAGAAAGCCTGATATCTTTTTGTGTTTTGAGATTTTAAGTTGCCACTTTTTAGAAGATAGACAATTTCAATTAAATCTTTGCAAATTCAAAACAGTTTAATTCAAATGAATATTTTTTTATTTGAATGCCTACCGTGTGTCTGCTATTTTCTTGCTGGTATAGGAGTTACACAGAAAGGAAAAGGCAAACTCCTGTCTCGTTAATTATTAAAAAAAAAAAAAAAAAACTACTTTTGGAGGCAAGATTAGCATATATGAACAATTACAAATCATTACCAGAAAGAACATAAATCTGCCAAAATGCACAGAATAGTCTGTGAATTTTGAGTCCTATAGCATCCCATGGGAAAAGATCAATGGGAACTAAAATTATCATGGGATCCACCATAAAGTAGGAAATATGAAGTGTTTCTTGTAAAATGGATGGCCGTTGGAATGTGGAAACACAAGAGAAGACTATTCCAGAGGAGAAAATAGCTCAGGGAAATTCCTTACAGTCAAATATACTGTATAGTGGATAGAATATATTTTTAGATTTGAAAATATATAGCTTTGAGTTACTATTTTTATTATATTATTTGCTTAAGGGAAAGGGAATAGCTGGACAGAAATGTAGTGTTTGTGGTTTGAAGCATGCGTGTTTTAAATACTTCAAGAATGGCTTATATATTTCAAAGAAGAGTTAGCATATCCATTAAGTAATATTTTAAATATAAACTGCTTATATAAATTTGAGTAATAGATTAATATACAGAGTGTGTTTTTAATGGCAGTTCTTCTTTAAGTTTCTGATATTACACATTTGCTGGAAGAATGAGAAAGGGGAAAAGGAGAATAAAAAGAGGGAAGAGGAATCCATATTTATCTTGAACTTCAAAAGTCTTCAATAAAAGTCTTTTTAAAAGGAAAATAAGAAGCTTTAAATTACTTCCTAAATAGTTTCACAGACCTGTGCTGGTTTCACAGATCTTGCGTATTGCCTCAATTCAGGAATGGTAAACACAGTGGTAATACAGAGGCATGCTAAGACAATGGATGTTCAGCATGTGAATAATTATTTCAGAGATCACTACTTCTATATTCCATAATGAATACCAGTTATTTGATGCATTACAATTGAATTCTTGACTGAGCATAATCTTGTAGCTGTTAGTAAAGTTGAATATATCCATTCTCTAAAGATTTGTTAAATATCATTTAACAAAGTCAGAGCAGACTGGATTATGCTACAGTAATAACTTACCATAAAACCACACTGCCTTAAGACACCATGTATTTACTTTGTCATCTAAGCTACATGTGCCTTGTAAGTCTCAAGTATTCTTTTCAAGTGGTTCTCATTCAGGAAGTAATATAGACAGGATCTATAAAATCTGGAAGAAGAAGGGAGAAAGACAAGACAAAGTGCACATAGACCTTTAAAGATTTCTTCTCAAAATGACAAGTCAATTCTAGTCACCTGCCCACGCTTCTCTTAGGTGTGCACATGTTGTGGTGGTGGTGTAGAAGGGATGCAAAACTTACATGGGGGAAGGAAAAAGAATTGGAAATATAGATGCACTCTATTGAGTCTGACAAAGAGCACTGTAATTTCAGAAGAGAAAGACACAAAAAGTACCTGATCAAATAGCACTCAGATATTCCCTGGGGAATAGAGGTATAAAACATGTGGAAAATAATATTAGATAGTATCAGATAAATATCAGATAAAGAAAAAAAAATAAGGCAATGCACATAGAGCAATGAGGAAAGGGAATACCTTTGCTATGATAGTCAAGAAAAAACTCTGTTGTATTGAAAAGAGGCTTGAAACTAAACGATTAAAAGGTCAGCTGTGCAAAAATTCTACCAAAATAGCCCTCTTTAGGCAAACAGTCAGGCAGTGTTTTCAGATTAAGAATGAGATGACAGGAGGCTTTGTAAGGCAAAGAAATGTATTTTGCTTTAATTTTTTTCACAAGTAATTAAAAAAACTATTTTATTTTATTTTCACAAATGTACTCAAAAGTGATAAAATTAATTTATATTTTGAGAGGCCATGTGGGTGTTCTAAGAGATTAAAGAGAGTAGATACAAGGTTTTGCAAGGTACATTAATCATGAGTGAAAAAAAATCATATTGCTCTCAGGTTCTGGGTATGAGCTACTGGCTGGAAGAAGTTCTTGTTTACCAAGAAAAACAGAACTAAGGAAAGCATACTTAGACATGGTGTGGTTGTAAAATCAAGGTTTAAGGATTGTGTTTTTTATATATTTAAACTAGTGATAAATGTTTGACATACAAGTGGATCTGTGGAATGAAAACTGAAGTTGAGAAAAAAAAATGTTAAATGCCTTATAGGCAAATATTAGAATCTTGAAATTAATAATATATTATTCAGAAGAATGTGAATGAAAATAATATAAGAAGATAATTTAGACAGTGGACAAGTTCTGCTTCCAGTAATGAGGTATTAGGAGAAAACATCAAACAGCTGGGATAAATAGTATTCAAATAGTAAGATGGTGAATTTAAAATCAAATGTATCAGTAACTACTTTAAAGGAAAGTTAAATGCTCCAACTGATATATTATCAAACTAGACAAAATACTGGGCGTTTTGTTGTTTTTAAAGACACTTCTGTTTCAAGATGGTGGAATAGTGTGTGCCCATCTCCTCCTGTGACAGCACAAAAGTTGTAATTAGCTGTTAAACAACCATTGAGAGGAGGATGCTGGAATCCATCATAAAAAGATACCCAATGTCCAAAGGCAAAAAAGAAGCCATAATGAGATGGTCAGAGGGGCACAATCACGATAAAATCAAAGCCTAGACCTTTCATGTGGGTAACCCACAAAATGGAGAACAATAATACCAAAGAAGTTCTCCCACTCTTGTGAAGATTCTGAGCCCCATGTTAGGTGTCCCAGCCTAAGGATCCAGTGAAAGGACTAGGAGCCCCCAGGGAATCTGACCATACAGGCCAATGGGATTTGATTATAGGACTTTTACACGACTGGGGGAAACAGAGACTCCAGTCTTAGAAGACACAGACAAAATCTTCCCATTCACCCAGACCCAGAGGAAAGAAGTGACCCCCATAGGAGACTGAATAAAAAATATCTGCTAGTGTTGGAAGGTCTCCTGTGGTGGTGTGGGTTGGCAGGGGCTCACAATAGGGACAGGGGCATCATGGAAGGCCCCCCTTGGTGTAAGGAGCCATACCCCAAGACATATAATAATCACATTAACAAAAATTAAAGACAAAGATAAAATGTTAAAGGCAACAGGGTAAAAGACAAATAACGTACAAGAGAACTACCATCAGGTTATCAGCTGATTTCTGAACAGAAATTCTACAAACCAGAAGAGAATGGCACAAATATTTAAAATGATGAAAGGGAAGAAACTACAACCAAGAATACCCTGCCCAACAAGACTTTCATTCAGATTTGATGAAGAAATCAAAAGCTTTCCAGACAAACAAATGTTAAGAGACGTCAGCACCAGCAAACCAGTTTTATAACAAATGCTAAAAGAATTTTTCTAGGCAGGAAACAGAAGAGAAGAAAGAGACCTACAGAAAATAAATCTGAAATAATTAAGAATATGGTAATAGGATCACACATATTGATAATTACCTTAAATGTAAATGGATTAAATGCACCAACAAAAAGACATAGATTATACGGCTGGGAGATTAAATCATTTTCATGTATTCACTTCAACGTGCCACATCACTCTGCCTGACCCCTCAAATTGCATGTAACTCTTTTATATTGCTAGGTTAACCATGTTCACATTATGGCTTGCAATTGTAACTATCTTTTATTTTCTGTCTGGCTGTTGATTGTGAAAAATGATAAACATATTTATGTTTATATAACTATTACTCACTTAATACCATGATTCATCAACAGAAACATAATAAAAATCTACATTACCAAAACTACCATTTAATAGAAAACCCTGGAAACACTTTTCAAAATCCAATGAGGATAAAATCCAGATGAATATTAGAATTATCTTGGGAGTTCTTGAAAAATACACATGCAGGTATTTTCTTTTTTCTGCAAAGCTTCAGATATATTTATAATGAACAGCCATGTTTAAAATCAACTGGACTACCTGATGATCTTTTACTTTTATATAGTTGAATCACTTTTTCTCTTTCATATTTAGTGCTCCATTTCATTTAATTTATGTCTTCCAATTTCTCTCTTTTTTTGTTATTATTTCTCAAACCTTTATCAAGTGTGTGTGTGTGTTCGTGTGTGTGTGTGTATGTGTGTTATTTGCTCAGTCACGTCCGACTCCTTGCAACCCCACAGAGTATAGCAGGCCAGGCTCCTCAGTCCATGATATTTTCCATGCAAGAATACGGGAGTGGGTTGCCATTTCCTTCTCCATAATCAAGTGTGGTATACATATATATAGATAGTACATATAATATTTATATATTTTAGAAAACATGAATTGTTGCTTTATTTAAAATTTTGTTTTTTTCTTCCATTTCTTTGACTTAGTATGATAGACTGCTATATTTCTAATTTTTGATAAATAGATACACAACAGGAAACAAAACTTTACTGTATAGCACAGGGAACTATAGTCAAATCTTGTGATAACCTATAATGGAAAATGTCAAAAATAATATATTTATACATATAACCCTGACTCACATGAAACACTGTAAGCCACCTATACTTCAATAATGTACACACACATATATATTTAAAGAAGAAAAGACACATCAATATATAAACATGTAGAAAATAGTAGGAAAATGGAAAAGTTATGCCATGCAAACACTAAGAAAAAGTAAACAGTAACAAGATATTTTGTTGTAGAAATAATTTTTAAAAATGAAGCAAACATTTTTTTCATAATGCTAAAATGTTGAATTCACTAATAAATTATAAAGGACAGAAACGTATGGGACTAGCTGAAGCAGAAGATATTAAGAAGAGGTGGCAAAAATGTATAAAAGTACTGTACAAATAGCGTCTTAATGCCCCTGATAACCATGACCGTGTGATCACTAACCTAGAGTCAGATGCCCTGGAGTGTATAGTCAAGTCGGCCTTAGGAAGCATCACTATGAACAAAGCTAGTGGAGGTGACTGAATTCCAGCTAAGCTATCTCAAATGCTTAAAGATGATGTTCTTACATTGCTGCAGTCAATATGTCAGCAAATATGGAAAACTCAGCAGTGGCCACAGGACTAGAAAAGGTGAGTTTTCATTTCAGACGGGCAATGCTAAAGAATGCTAAAGAATGTTCAAACTACCAAACAGTTGCACTCATTTCACACAGTACTAGCAAGGTAATGCTCAAAATACTTGAAGCTAGCCTTCAACAGTACCTGAGTCGAGAATTTTCAGATGTGCAAGCTGGATTTAGAAAAGGCAGAGGAATCAGAGATCAAATTGACAACATCCATTGGAAAATCAAGGGAATTCCAGATCCGCACCACTGACTATGCTAACATCTTTGATTGTGTGGTCAAAGAGATGGGAATACCAGACCACCGTACCTGCCTCCTAAGAAATCTGTATGCAGATCAAGAAGCAATAGTTAGAACCAGATGTGGAACAATGGACTGGTTCCAAATTGGGAAAGGAGGACAAGGCTGTATATTGTCTATCTGCTGCAGTTCAGTTCAGTTCAGTCACTCAGTCATGTCCAACTCTTTGCGACCCCATGAATCACAGCAACACAAGGCCTCCCTGTCCATCACCAACTCCTGGAGTTCACTCAAACTCATGTCCATCGAGTCGGTGATGCCATTGAGCCATCTCATCCTATGTCTTCCCCTTCTCCTCCTTCCCCCAATCCCTCTCAGCATCAGAGTTTTTCCAACAAGTCAACTCTTCACATAAGGTGACCAAAGTATTGGAGTTTCAGCTTTAGCATCAGTCTTTCCAATGAACACCCAGGACTGATGTCCTTTAGAATGGATTGGTTGGATCTCCTTGCAGTCCAAGGGACTCTCAAGAGTCTTCTCCAAGACCAGAATTCAAAAGCATCAATTTCTTCAGCGCTCAGCTTTCTTCACAGGCCAACCTTCACATGCATATATGACCACTGGGAAAACCATAGCCTTAACTAGATGGACCTTTGTTGGCAAAGTAATGTCACTGCTTTTGCATATACTATCTACGTTGGTCATAACTTTCCTTCCAAATAGTAAGCTTCTTTTAATTTCATGGCTGCAATCACCATCTGCAGTGATTTTTGAGCCCCCCAAAATAAAGTCTGACACTGTTTCCACTGTTTCCGCATCTATTACCCATGAAGTGATGGCACTAGATGCCATGATCTTAGTTTTATGAATGTTGAGGTTTAAGCCAACTTTTTCACTCTCCTCTTTCCCTTTCATCAAGAGGCTTTTTAGTTCTTCTTCACTTTCTGCCATAAGGGTGATGTCATCTGCATATCTGCAGTTATTGATATTTCTCCCAGCAATCTTGATTCCAGCTTGTGCTTCTTCCAGCCCAATGTTTCTCATGATGTGCTCTGCATATAAGTTAAATAAGTAGGATGACAATATATAGCCTTGATGCACTCTTTTTCCTATTTGGAACCAGTCTGTTGTTCCATGTCCAGTTCTAACTGTTGCTTCTTGACCTGCATATAGGTTTCTAAAAATGCAGAGTACATCATGTGAAATGTTGGGCTGGATGAAGCTCAAGCAGGAATCA
>SJYV01038869.1:248232-291372 GCA_006410875.1 Neotragus pygmaeus
TGATCTGCGAGAATGGCGTTGAAGAATATATACTATTAAGTAAGAAACGAATCACCAGTCTATGTTTGATACAGAATGCAGGACGCTTGGGGCTGGTGTACGGGGATGATCTAGAGAGACGTTGTGGGGTGGGAGGTGGGAGGGGGACTCGGGACTGGGAGCTTGTGTGCACCTATGGTGGATTCGTGTCGATGTATGGCAAACCCAATAGAGTATTGTAAAGTTAAATTTAAAAATAAATAAATTAAAAAAAAAAAAAACTTAACATTCAAATACCTAAGATCATGTTATCCAGTCCCATCACTTCATGGCAAATAGATGGGAAACAATGGGAACAGTGACAGACTATTTTCTCACACTCCAAAATCACTGTGGATGGTGACTGTAGTTATGATATTTAAAGACATTCGCACCTTGGAAGAAAAGCTATGAGAAACCTTGATGGCATATTCAAAAGCAGAGACATCACTTTTTCAACAAAGATCCCTAGAGTCAAAGCTATGGTTTTTCTAGCAATCATGTGGGAAATGGATCATAAAGAAGATGAGAGCTGAAGAATTAGTGCATTGATGTTTTCCAATTGTGATGCTGGAGAAGACTCTTCAGAGTCCGTTGGAGAGCAACTAGATCAAAACAGTCAATCCTAAAGGAAATTAATCCTGAATGTTCATTGTAAGTACTGATACTGAAGCTGAAGTTCCAATACTTTTGCCACTTGATGTGAAGAGCTGACTCATTGGAAAAGACCCTGATGGTGGGAAAGATTGAAAGCAAGAGGAAAAGGGGGTGACAGAGGACGAAATGGCTGGATGGCATCATCGACTCAATGGACATGAGATTGAGCAAACTTAAGGTGATAGTGAAGGACAGGGAAGCCTGGCATGCTACAGTCCATGGGCTACCAAAATTCAAATATGACTGAGTGATTGAACAGCAAGAAAAACAAAAATATATAAAAATTCAAATTTGTTAAAGTTTAATGTGCATAAAACAAAAGAATATAATGGGAAAGGACCAATTTTCAAAGCTGGGGAAAAAAAAAGAAAGAAAACAATTCTCTTAGTAAAGAGTAAGGAATAAAAGAAGCATTAACTTATCAATGAGAAAAAAATCCAACATAATTAACACATTAACCTAATTGACATATTTGGAAACAGGACACCTAGTATCTGAGATTTCACTGTATTTTTAAGCATTTATTGAGCACTTAAACATTTTACGTAAACTTGCAGAATTGAATTTTTAATTAGATGTTTTTACTTGTTCCTCTTTGTCATATTGTTTATATTTTCTTCCTTCAGAAGTCTACTTTATCTGATATATATCCAATCTAAATGGTTTTTATTAGTTTAGTGTAACATTTTCCATTCCTTCACCATTTAGCCACTTATAGAATAATATTTGAAGTAAGATTTTTATAGACAGCATTATTTGAATAACACTTTTTTAATTCACTCTATCAATCTCTATTCTTTAACTGGTGTGTTTATAATACTCATATTAAATATAATAATTGATAATTTAGAATGAAAACTGACATTTTATTGCTTATTTTCTGTTTGCCCGTTTGTTTTTTTTTGGTTCATCTGTCTCCTCATCCTTGTTTTGCTCTGGATTATTTAAACATGTTTTACATTCTATCTTGTTTCATAAATAATTCTTGAGTATAGTTCCCCCCACCAGGTTTTTCTAGAGATTGAAATATACATATGGAGCTTATTGCCTAAGTCCTTTCATCCTCTTTTTATGGTATATATCTCCAATGGCACTACCTTCCCTTATATTCAGAACAACGTCAGACAATTTTACTCATTAGTTTTGCTTTTAACTTGTACACAATACAAAAATCCAAAGAGAAAAATAAAATTTTATTATTTTGCCCATTCATTTACCCATTTACCATTTATTTTGCTCTTTTTCCAGTTATGCTTTTATGCTTTTATTTCATTTCTTTTTATTATATACTTTATTTCTTTTCTACATAAATAGATTTCTTTGATCATTCTTATACAGCAGGTATGCTATAGAGGCAGTGGCTTCTCAGGTGGCTCTAGTGGTAAAGAACCTGACAGCCAATGCAGAAGACATGAGAGACTTAGGTTCGATCCCTGGGTTGGGAAGATTCCCTGGAGGAGGGCATGGCAATCAACTCCAGTATTCTTGCCTGAAAAATTCCACAGAAAAATGAGCTTGTCAGGCTGCAGTTTATGGTGGCACACAGAGTTAGACATGATTGAAGTGACAGCATGCAGGCACACAAGTGCTAGAAGCACATTCCATTAGTTTTCCTTCAAGTGAAATTATATTTCACCTTCGTCATTGAAGGATATTTTAGCTGGACATAGAAGTTCAATGGCCATGACTTTTGAGTTGTAGTTCTTCCTGTCAGGATATTTGAATATCATGTCTTTTTCTTCTGGCCTTTGTGGCTTGTGATGAGAAATCTGGTGTCATTTGAATTGTTTTCTAAAGAAGCAGTTCAGCTTGGAGCATTTTGTCCTCAAGGGTACATTTGACAATGTCTACAGTCATTTTTCACTGTCAAACTGAGGAGTGAGGCCAAGCAAACTGATAAACATCCTTAACAACCCAGGACTATTTCCCTCAAAAAGAGTTATCTGGCTCAATATGTCAGTAGTCCTGAATTGAAAAATCTTGCCCTGTTGGTAATGCTACTGTCATTTCTGTCTGGCTGCTTTCAGTATATTTTGTATTGTTGTCTACAGTTTTCAGAAATTTGATTATGCTATTTTTAAACATATTTTTTTTGTTGTTTATTTTGTCTGGTACTCACTCAACTTCTTAAATTTCTGATTTATACATTTCACCAAGTTGAAAATTTAGTCATTATTTCTTCAAACATATTTTCAGTACTATATCTGTTCACATTCGACTCCAATAGCATAAATATTAGATCTTTTTAAACTGCCCTGCAGATCCCTGAGTTTTAATTTTTCTTTTTTTCTTTTACTAAGTTTTCTCTCTTTTGCTTAGGTTGAGTAATCTCTATGGCTCTATCTTCTGTTTTATTAATTTTTTTTCTATCATCTATATATTTTTGTACTTTTATTTTTTAACTCTTAAATTTCCATTTAATTCTTTTTGAGTTCAGGTTTTGGAAACTTTTTGTGTTTCTTCCAAAAGTATTTATAATTGCATTTTATCTGATAATTTCAGAATAATGATCACCTCATTGTTTTGGCCTGCTGATTGTTGTTTTTGCATTTGAGCTGAGATATTCTTGCTTGGTATAACAAGTAACTTTGGGCAGTATGTTCCACCTTTTGATGATTATGTCCTGGGCTATGGCTCTTTTAAAATATTTGACTTTAGCAGGTATTTGACTTGTTTAGTTTAAAAATTCACATTCTGGTTCATTTCCGTAATGAAGTGAAGTGAAAATTGCTCAGTCATGTTGGAGTCTTAGCAACCCCATGGACTGTAGCCCACTAGGCTCCTTTCTTCATGGAATTCTCCAGGCAAGAACACTGGAGTAGGTAGCCATTCCCTTCTCAGGGAGATTTTCCCAACCCAGGGATCGAACCCAGATCTCCTGCACTTCAGGCAACTCTTTACCACCTGAGCCACCAAGGAAGCCCAAGAATACTGAAATGGGTAGCCTGTCCTTTCTCAAGGGGATCTTCAATTCAGTTAATTCACACAGTCATGTCCAGCTCTTCATGACTCCATGGACTGCTGCATGCTGGGCTTCCCCTATCCATCACCAGCTCCCGGGGTCTTACTCACCAAGAATTGAACTGGGCTCTCCTGCATTGCAGGTGGATTCTTTACCACTGTGCTACCAAGGAAGCCCTGGTTTTCATAATACTTGACTCAAAATGATATTATATATATATATATATATACACACACTATGTATAATTATAACATATGGGGTCTTCTGAGGTGGTAGACTGGTAAAGAGTGGCCTGCCAATGCAAGAGATGGAGGAGACAAATGCTTGATTACTGAGTAGAGAAGATCCCCTGGAGTAGGAAATGGTAACCCTCTCCAATATTCTTGCCTGGGGAATCTTATGGAGAGAGGAGCTTGCTGGGCTGCAGTCCAGGGGATCACAAAGAGTCAGACAGGACTGAGTGACTGGGCACAAACACATTTTATATATATATATATCTGTCTCTTATACACATCTAGATGTGTATAAGAGACAGACATTTTATTGCTTATTTTCTGTTTGCCCGTTTGTTTTTTTTTGGTTCATCTGTCTCCTCATCCTTGTTTTGCTCTGGATTATTTAAACATGTTTTACATTCTATCTTGTTTCATAAATAATTCTTGAGTATAGTTCCCCCCACCAGGTTTTTCTAGAGATTGAAATATACATATGGAGCTTATTGCCTAAGTCCTTTCATCCTCTTTTTATGGTATATATCTCCAATGGCACTACCTTCCCTTATATTCAGAACAACGTCAGACAATTTTACTCATTAGTTTTGCTTTTAACTTGTACACAATACAAAAATCCAAAGAGAAAAATAAAATTTTATTATTTTGCCCATTCATTTACCCATTTACCATTTATTTTGCTCTTTTTCCAGTTATGCTTTTATGCTTTTATTTCATTTCTTTTTATTATATACTTTATTTCTTTTCTACATAAATAGATTTCTTTGATCATTCTTATACAGCAGGTATGCTATAGAGGCAGTGGCTTCTCAGGTGGCTCTAGTGGTAAAGAACCTGACAGCCAATGCAGAAGACATGAGAGACTTAGGTTCGATCCCTGGGTTGGGAAGATTCCCTGGAGGAGGGCATGGCAATCAACTCCAGTATTCTTGCCTGAAAAATTCCACAGAAAAATGAGCTTGTCAGGCTGCAGTTTATGGTGGCACACAGAGTTAGACATGATTGAAGTGACAGCATGCAGGCACACAAGTGCTAGAAGCACATTCCATTAGTTTTCCTTCAAGTGAAATTATATTTCACCTTCGTCATTGAAGGATATTTTAGCTGGACATAGAAGTTCAATGGCCATGACTTTTGAGTTGTAGTTCTTCCTGTCAGGATATTTGAATATCATGTCTTTTTCTTCTGGCCTTTGTGGCTTGTGATGAGAAATCTGGTGTCATTTGAATTGTTTTCTAAAGAAGCAGTTCAGCTTGGAGCATTTTGTCCTCAAGGGTACATTTGACAATGTCTACAGTCATTTTTCACTGTCAAACTGAGGAGTGAGGCCAAGCAAACTGATAAACATCCTTAACAACCCAGGACTATTTCCCTCAAAAAGAGTTATCTGGCTCAATATGTCAGTAGTCCTGAATTGAAAAATCTTGCCCTGTTGGTAATGCTACTGTCATTTCTGTCTGGCTGCTTTCAGTATATTTTGTATTGTTGTCTACAGTTTTCAGAAATTTGATTATGCTATTTTTAAACATATTTTTTTTGTTGTTTATTTTGTCTGGTACTCACTCAACTTCTTAAATTTCTGATTTATACATTTCACCAAGTTGAAAATTTAGTCATTATTTCTTCAAACATATTTTNGGAGGATGAAATGGAAATAGTACAAAATAGTTATCTTGGAATGTGGACAAGTGTGTTTTCTTGAGATATTTATTAGAATTGTTTTGACTGTATTGAATGTCCATTTGAAATTTTTAGCCATCTTGGAATCTATTTGATTAGCACACATAAAAGAAAAGTTTTTTCAAAGGATCACAAACTCAGGAAATTAATGGTGAATGACTGAAGTTATTAAATGTAGTGTTAAATGCCTGAATGAAATGAATTTATGAAAATTATCTAATTATAGTTCACTTTGTTTTATGTGGGCCAATAGAGCCTCAAGTAGGGCTTCTGTCTGAATTATTTGTTTTTAGTCCCAAAGGAGATTATGCTAAAAGCATATTAATAATTCATCTATCTGTACCTTCATTGAAACATTTATTGAATTACTTGTTAAGTCATACATTCAATTTTTTCTGTGGCTACATATAAGATTACTGTCAAATAGTCTTTGCAAATTAAATTCATAAAGTGAATAATGACAATGGTACGATTTTCTTCCTGAGCAGCTATATTTTTGGCCTAGAATTTTTTTGTTTAAATGGTGGAGTGGATTACAAATAATTATTTAAAAATAAGGAAATGTGGAACTCATCAGGAAATAAGTAAATTCACATACTATACCACCTGGAGAAATAACTTTTAAGAAGAAATGGAATTGATCCATCTTTAGATTTCATTTTATGCAAGAAGAAGCATACTTTACTGAAATATAAGATTAATTATAAATTCTAAAATTGATTCAGGAAAGTAGACTAGCTTGTGTATATAGGACACTCATGTCAATTTAAAATCAAGCACTCTAATATTGATTTTATTTTTTATTTATTTTTAAAGGTTCAAAACACATCACCTTGTTATCAAAAAATGTATCAGATCAGACAAGTTGAGCCATATTATTCTGTTCAAAGGAAAAATGAAAAAAAAATAAGATTTCAATATACATGAGATGTAATATATGAATTTTATCTTAGTAACTTTAGTGAAGAAAATGGGAAGTTCCAGAAAAGAAGAAATAAACAATCTTGAATTATAGAAAATGAGGCCTGGGAAATTATTGGATTATTTATATATCTTATCACAGAGTATGAGAGAAACTTTGATATTCTGAAATGACTAACAGTAAATTAGACAACTTGGAAAACAGTTACATGTTTTTATTTTTGAAATTTTCTAAATATTTCAAAACCTATTTTAGGGAAAATTTCAAACATATATGTCAACATAGAGATCATTATATATTATACATTTATCAGTTATCCAGCTTCAATGATAATCAAACCATGGTCAATTTATCTAGACTATTACAAAATTTTTAGAGATACTGTTATTAATGAGAGAGTTTAGTAAAGAAATTCTTAATTATGTATATTAAGAACATGCTTTGCTAACAGGCCACTTTGCATGTCATTCGGTACTTATAATAACCCAGAACCATAGCTTCTTATCTTACAGAGAAGAAGCTGTAAAAGCTAGTGCAACACTTCAGGTCCTCTTGAGTTCTTAAGATCTTTGTTAAATATCTTGCCTCAGCTTTGTTCCAGCTGGGTTTGGACTTCCACACAGGTGCTAGTTGACAGTACTTTTCCTAATGCCTATGTCTCAGATCTTTTTCCTCTTTCTCATGCTTCTCTGTTGCCTTTGTCAAACCTTAATTGAAGTCTATGCATTCACAATAAAGAAAGACATGGGCCAACTTCTGGCTCATAAGAGATATGAAAGTGGTAATTTTCCCCTTTGCTTCTCTTTAATGAATAGTCTTATGGTGCCATTGACTTTGCTCCCTCCAGTACAATTCCATATAACCGAACAACTCATTTAAGTTGTTCCATCTTGATTATGTATCTTCCTTCTGGCTCACCCTGCATCACCCTCCTCATCCATCACTCTTGTTCTCTAGGATTGATATCCATCATGAAGTAACAGACTACAAACCCTTGTCTTAGACCCTCTGCTCTGTGAAACTCAGGCTAAAGCATCAGTTAAATAAGAATTTTGCTTATGTTTACTCAGTTATTGTGAGACAGAATTAACATTTAAACTAAGACTTTTCTTTTTTCATATCCAATGCTACTTAGGATCATGAGTGGGAACCAACTGTACTTGTATATCAGATTGCCATGGATAATATGGCCTGCTTTCCAAAGAATATTACAGAATATTAGAGTAAGCCAGAAAGAAAAACACCAATACAGTATACTGACACATATATATGGAATTTAGAAAGATAGTAATGATGACCCTGTATGTGAGACAACAAAAGAGACACAGACATAGAGAACGGACTTTTGGCCTCTGAGGGGGTAGGAGAGGGTGGGATGATTTGAGAGAATGGCATTGAAGCATATNTACAGATTTCTGGGCTGTGTTCTGCGGTCGACTGGCGACAAGTTCCGTGAGACAACAAAAGAGACACAGACATAGAGAACGGACTTTTGGCCTCTGAGGGGGTAGGAGAGGGTGGGATGATTTGAGAGAATGGCATTGAAGCATATATACTATCATGTAAGAAGCGAGGCGCCGGTCTATGTTCGATGCAGGATGCAGGATGCTTGGGGCTGGTGCACGGGGATAATCCAGAGAGACGTTGTGGGGTGGGAGGTGGGAGGGGGATTCAGGGTGGGGAGCTCGTGTATACCTGTGGAGGATTCATGTCGATGTATGGCAAAGCCAATAGAGTATTGTAAAGTAAAATTGAATAAATAAATAAAGAAAATTATTAAAAAAAGAATATTAGATAAATTTTAAATTTTTGATATGGAAAAGTGGGAGTTATTTACTCTGAGGCCATATATATATATATAAGTATCAAGCCATTGCTGTGTGTCCATCACTGGGTGGAGAGTGGTGATAAATTACTGATTGGGAGTTGTTTTGTGTGATCAGGTCCTGTTAAGTTGTAGACTTTATCAGTCAATCCATCTCTAAATATTAGTACCTGTAGGCTACTTTCCCTTCCATTTTTCTGAAGGGACCTTCAGAGACCTTCCATTTCTCTGAGGTAGAAACCTTCAACACACAGTCTGGCAGAACAAATCACTTCTGCTGAACAGGGAGAGCTGAGAGTCTTATTCATTCCAGATTTTCATATAATATTTCTGTTTCAGTATAGAACTTTCCCTTCACAACCTTCCTTTCTTGGTATAGCTAAGAGACTGGAGGCAACCTGGTTTAGTTTTTCTGGATGATAAATATCTTATCTACTATGAGTTTTTGATAAGAGAATGATAGAAGGGACATGGATGTGTAGTACCTTATGGCATGTATTTTAATTAATCTATTGATTCTCACCCCATATTTCCTCTTCATTAGTTGAGGTGATTGGAGCTTCACATCCTTAATTTATCTTTGAGTTTCCTTATTTTGGAAGCATCTTCTGCCTGTACAGAGAGATTTTACCACTCTTTGTCCTGCAAAAGATATTAATAATGTTACTTCCTTGTTCATCTTCCAAAAATTAGTTATCTCTCATCCATACTTATTCATTTTGCACTTGTGATACTACACCTTTTCATTCACTAGCAGTGATTATATTGCAGCTTGAGATAGATTAGCAATAAACGCACATATTTAACCTGCTTTAGCTGATAGCTCAGTGTTACATTACCCATAGTCTATTCTTTGCTTTCTTTTAAATCTACCATTTTTTTATTTGTCAGTTTTTCTTTCAGTGTCCATAGAGGATAATATTTACAAGTTAATGTTTTATAACATATAATTATTTTCTATTTAGCCATAAGAGAATTCTAGGATTTGACTCACTGGACATTTTTTAGAGGGAAATTAAACATTTGATAACGTTTGAAATAGAATAATTCATTCATCAATTAGTATGCACCAAATTTAATCTAGCTTTTGGTTTGTAGTGGTGAAAAGAAAAAGAAAAAAAGAAACCTTGTTTGTTAGAGAAATTTAAAGAAAACAGGTATGATTTTAAGAATTGTAGGTAAACGCAAGCAATAAAATATAGGGCCAGGGCAAAATGAGAACATGAATTCCTTGCAGGCTAGGGTAAACACTGGTTTTATTCTTAATGTAAAAGAAAAATATTGGGATATTTTAAGCAAAGGAGCAAAGTGCAATATTGGATTGGACTACCAAGACTGGGTATACCAAAGCCTCTTACATTGCCGTCATAATGATATAGATGCTTTGGATTTGAGAAAAAAAGATAACAGTATATAAGAGTAGAAGGAGAAAAAAAAACATGACTGATTAGAATTTGTTATGGTTTGGACATGAGGAGTGATGAAGACAAATTTTCTAATAATTACTTTTAGTCCTTTGCCTTTGATAGAGATTGAGAGCTTTTATTTATTTATTTTTTAATTTGACTTTACAATACTCTATTGGCTTTGCCATACATCGACATGAATCCACTATTATTTATTTATTTATTATTATTAAGTTAAGAAGGAATGTCAAAAGTCCTGGCATAAGTGGCTACAAGAATATGAAAATAGTGGGAGAGGTCAAATTTCTGATCTTGAGATATTTGCATAGTGATGTCAGGAAGACATTTGGATGCTAAAGAGTGAGTCAAGAAATAGAGTGTTCAGAGTCATCAGCACACTTATGATTCTCAAATATATGAAAATTGGTTAGATTTTCTGAAAGGATAAAGAGGGAGGGGATGTGGTGGTTAAATTGCTTCAGTTTTATAAGAAAGATTCATGGAGAAAAAAAAAAAAGGGCTACAATTTTTAGAGTTCTGATGAAAGAATAGTGACCAATAAAGGATTTTGAGAGGGAGAGAGAATAGTAAGAAAGAAGAAGAAGAAGAAAAAAAAAGGTACATTATGTTTCAAGATGGAAAGAACAGTCAACACTGCTGAATGATGCTGAAAGTAGGGACCAAAGCTACCTATTGGATCCTTGGCAAGAGGTATGTGAATACAGTGGTATAAAAAGTATGCACATGGAAAAGAGTTGAAAATGATAATAGGAGTAAGTAATTGTATATATTGATGTAAAAATTAGTTTTGGGAAATGTGTTTAAGATGTGATGTACTACAGCTTAGTTTATCAGTGGAAATTATCCAGTTGACAGAGAAAAGTAAAAATATTAGAGTGGGAGTAACTGAAAGAACAAATGGTCTGAGAAAGCAGGGTCTACATTCAGAGAAGCTGACCCCTAATTAGAGCAGGGTCATTTTCACAGTTGAAAAAAGAAGGAGAAATTAAATATTGGTGATGGTGGTAGAAGGTTATGTCTTTTATTTTGATCGTAAAACCCTGTATAAAAGTTATCTAACTTGTTCAAGTTGGGTATAGAAAGATACAAAAGTATTACTGATGGTTAGAGAATAAATAACAGTATTTCTGTGTGCAGTTTATGTGCCCCTCTGAAGCTGGTCATAAAGAAATGTTATTGAATTATACTCATCTGTTGGAATGAACCTCAATCTTGAGTAGTATTTCACTGAGCATGTGTGCAGAGATCAAAAGCAAACAAAAGGAAAACAAAAGGAAACTCGAGTGATTACTTTCATATAATTACATGCTTTTATCTGGTAAGTACAATGAATGGAGTGAGGCTTACTGACGTTAGTTATGTGCATTAACTATAGATATGGAAACAGTAGTGAGAAAGATTAAAACAAGGTGGTATAGAAGCAGCAGATATATAGAAATGAAGGAAACGAAATTCAGTAAGTTAACGGAGAATTCCAGACCAGACATCTGATCAAGTGAATTTGAGTTCAAAGTGAGTTTGGCTGATAAGAAGTAACTATAGAAATATAGGCATTTGGGCTCCTGATTTTACCTGTGGCTTCTGAAGCTTGATAGAGTTTGGGCATTTGCCCTGGGAGTAAGTATATAAAATGGAATAGAGGCCAAACAAGTGAAGTCAAAGTTTCATGGTAGAAAAGGCCAAAGAAGTGAGAGTTTAGGTGTTGAATTCACAAAGATGTGTACTGCTGTAAGAAAAGTAGAGTGACTGGTGTTGGGTGGAGATGAAGGAAGTGAGAGTGGATTAAATAACTATGATCCTTCTGAGGAGCCCGGCGGCTGCAACTCCTGCGATGGCACGCCTGATGGCGCGGCTGAGAGGAGCAACCCCATGTCCAAGGTAAGGAGCTGCAGCTGCGCTTTGCTGAAGCAGCAGTGAAGAGATACCCTAGGTCCACAGTAGGTGTGGGGAGAGGGTATCAGAGAGCAGACAGACTGAAACCACAATCACAGACGACTAGCCAATCTGATCACACAGACCACAGCTTTGTCTAACTCAGTGAAACTAAGCCATGCCATGCAGGGCCATCCAAGAGGGTTGGATCATGGTGAAGAGTTCTGACAGAATGTGGCCCACTGGAGAAGGAAATGTCAAACCAATTCAGTATTCTTATCTTGAGAACCCCATGAACATTGTGAAAGAGCAAATAGATAGGACAATGAACTTGTGTGCACCTGTGGTGGATTCGTGTCGATGTATGGCAAACCCAATAGAGTATTGTAAAGTTAAATTTAAAAATAAATAAATTTAAAAATAAAAAAAATAAAAAATAAAAATAAAAAAAAGAAAGATGAACTCCCCAGGTCGGTAGGTGCCCAATATGCTACAGGAGATCAGTGGAGAAATAACTCCAGAAAGAATGAAGGGATGGAGCCAAAGCAAAAACAACATCCAGTTGTGGATGGGACTGGTGATAGAAACAAGGTTCGATGCTACAAAGAGCAGTATTGCATAGGAACCTGGAATGTCAGGTCCATGAATCAAGGCAAATTGGAAGTGGTCAAACAGGAGATGGCAAGAGTGAACAGGGCCATTCTAGGAATCAGTGAACTAAGAAGGACTGGAATGGGTGAATTTAACTCATATGACCATTATATTATATCTACAATTTTGGGCAAGAATTCCTTAGAAGTAATAGAGTAGCCATCATAGTCAACAAAAGATTCTGAAATGCAGTACTTGTATGCAATCTCAAAAACGACAGAATGAAGGCAAACCATTCAATAACACGGTAATTCAAGTCTATGCCCTGACCAGTAACGCTGAAGAAGCTGAAGTTGAACGGTTTTATTAAGGCCTACAAGACCTTCTAGAACTAACATCCTAAAAAGATGTCCTTTCCATTATAGGGGACTGGAATGCAAAGGTAGGAAGTCAAGAAACACCTGGAGTAACAGGCAAATTTGGCCTTGGAATACAGAATGAAGCAGGGCAGAGGCTAATAGAGTTCTTCAAGAGAACACACTGGTCATAGCAAACACCCTCTTCCAACAACATAAGAGAAGACTTTACACATGGACATCATCAAATGGTCAACACTGAAATCAGATTGATTATATCCTTTGCAGTCAAAGATGGAAAATCTCCATACAGTCAACAAAAACGAGACTAGGAGCTGACTGTGGCTCAGATCATGAACTCCATATTGCCAAATTCCAACTTAAATTGAAGAAAGTAGGGAAAACCACTAGACTATTCAGGTATGGCCTAAATCAAATCCCTTATGACTATACAGTGGAACTGAGAAATAGATGTAAGGGACTAGATCTGATAGAGTGCCTGATGAACTATGGAAGGAGATTAGTGACACTGTACAGGAGACAGGGAACAAGACCATCCCCAAGAAAAAGAAATGCAAAAAGCAAAATGACGGTGTGAAGAGGCCTTACAAGTAGCTGTGAAATGAAGAGAGGTGAAGCAAAGGAGAAAAGGAAAGATACATCCATTTGGATGCAGAGTTCCGAAGAATAACAAGGAGAGATAAGAAAGCCTTCCTCAGTGATCATGCAAAGAAATAGAGGAAAACAATAGAATGGGGAAGTCTAGATATTTCTTCAAGAAAATTAGAGATACCAAGGGGACATTTCATGCAAAGATGGGTTCGATGAAGGACAGAAATTGTATGGACTTAACAGAAGTAGAAGGTATTAAGAGGTGCAGAAGAACTGTACAAAAAAGATATTCACAACCCAAGTAATCACAAAGGTGTGATCATTCACACCCATCTAGAGTAAGGCATCCTGGAATGTGAAGCCAGGTGGGCCTTAGGAAGCATCACTATGAACAAAGCTAGTGGAGGTGATGAAATACCAGTTGAGCTTTTTCAAATCTTAAAAGATGATGCTGTGAAAGTGCTGCATTCAATATGTCAGCAAATTTGGAAAACTCAGTAGTGGCTACAGGACTGGAAAAGGTCAGTTTTCATTCCAATCCCAAAGAAAGGCAATGCCAAAGAATGTACATACTACCGCACGATTGCGTTCATCTCACATGCTAGTAAAGCAATGCTCAAAATTGTCCAAGCCAGGCTTCAGCAATACATGAGCCGTGAACTTTCAGATGTTCAATCTGATTTTAAAAAAGGCAGAGGAGCCAGAGATCAAATTGCCAACATCTGCTGGATCATCAAAAAAGCAAGAGTGTTCCAGAAAAAAAAGCATCTATTTCTGCTTTATTGACTATGCCAAAGCTTTTGACTGTGTGGATCACAATAAACTGTGGAAAATTCTGAGAGAGATGGGAGTACCAGACCACCTGACCTGCCTTTTGAGAAATCTGTATGCAGGTCAGGAAGCAACAGTTAGAACTGGACATGGAACAACAGACTGGTTCCAAACAGGAAAAGGAGTACTTCAAGGCTGTATGTTGTCACCCTGCTTATTTAACTTGTATGCAGAGTACATCATGAGAAATGCTGGANATGACACCACCCTTAAGGCAAAAAGTGAAGAAGAACTAAAGGGCTTCTTGATGAAAGTGAAAGAGGAGAGTGAAAAAGTTGGCTTAAAGCTCAACATTCAGAAAACTATAATCATGGCATCTGGTTCCATCACTTCATGGGAAATAGATGAAAAAACAGTGGAAACAGTGTCAGACTTTATTTTTCTGGGCTCCAAAATCACTGCAATTGGTGATTGCAGGCATGAAATTAAAAGACGCTTACTCCTTGGAAGGAAAGTTATTAGCAACCTGCTACTGCTGCTAAGTCGCTTCAGTCGTGTCCGACTCTGTGCTACCCCATAGACAGAAGCCTACCAGGCTCCCCCTTCCCTTCGATTCTTCAGACAAGAACACTGGAGTGGGTTGCCATTTCCTTCTCCAATGCGTGAAAGTGAAAAGTGAAAGTGAAGTCGTTCTGTGGTGTCCGATTCTCAGCGACCCCATGGACTGAAGCCTATCAGGCTCCTCCGTCCATGAGATTTTCCAGGCAAGAGTACTGGAGTGGGGTGCCATTGTAGATAACATATTAAAGAGCAGAGACATTACTTTGCCAACAAAGGTCCATCTAGTCAAGGCTATGATTTTTTCCAGTAGTCATGTATGGATGTGAGAGTTGGACTATAAGAAAAGCTGAGCACTGAAGAATTGATACTTTTGAATTGTGGTGTTGGAGAAGACTCTTGAGAGTCCCTTGGATTGCAAGGAGATCCAGCCAGTCCATCCTAAAGGAGATCAGTCCTGGGTGTTCATTGGAAGGACTGATGATGAAGCTGAAACTCCAATACTTTGGCTACCTGATGGGAAGAGCTGACTCATTTGAAAAGACCCTGATGCTGAGAAAAATTGAGGGCAGGAGGAAAAGGTGACGACAAGGAATAAGATGGTTGGATGGCATCACCAACACAATGGAGATGGGTTTGGGTGATCTCCTCCGGGAGTTGGTGATGGACAGGGGGGCCTGGCGTGCTGCAGTTCATGGGGTCACAAAGAGTCCGACACAACTGAGTGACTGAACTGACTTGATCCTTCTCAATCATAAAATGTGATGGTGTTGACTTTTAACTTTAATTGCATTAATTATATAATGTATTTTCTCACTCATAATTATTTTTGAGTCAGTCTTCAATAAATATTTAATAAATTTGATTATGCAAAATAACCATATCTCTTTGTTTTGGTTTATCATCTGTAAAATGGAGATCAAATTGTACCAAAGGCACTTCAAGAACTCTTTCAGTTCCAGCCAGCATCAGCCCATGAGCTTGTGTTCCAATATCAAATTTGCTAAACTGTCTGTATTACAGCATGACTGTGAATGTTTGTCTTGTGCATGTGTGCAAATGTGGTAGGGAAATAAACTTGAAATCAGCCAGCTTGAACAGCATAAGATCTGCAAACGGGGACAGTTTCTGTGGATGCTGCTAGGCTGCTCTTCCTGTTCTGACTTTGGAGGTGGTATGCTACTTCAGGAAGTAAATTTTTTACTAAATTTGACATTGCATTTTAATAAAAGGAAATATGATTAAAAAGACATCTTTTCTGAAGACTGTGACCAACAGTTTCTCATTTTTTCCTAAAAAATTAAATACAAATTTAAGGTGAAAAAATTGTTTAAATTACAGAATCATAATGAAAATTCTATAAAGAAAATTATGTCTAATTAATTAATACTTTAATAGCATGCATAGCATTATAATTGAAATAACTTCTTTCAAATCTATTTCTTTGATATCAATTTTTATATAAGTTGTCATGTCTTTGAGAAATAAAAATATGTATATTGTTACTCGCATGCAGGGTATCAATAATAAGCCCTTATTTTAATACTCTGTTTTCTTAAACTACTTGATCTACAGAGTTCAAGTGTCAAAGAAAGTAATGAACTACTTAATATGCACAGGATTTGGCTGACATGAAAATAAGAAAATGAAACTTTTTAAAAATGAAGTTTGATTTTTAACAATCATATATTTTTAAAATCATATATTAGTTTCACAAGTATCACATAATTATTCAACACTTTTATAGATTATGCTCCATTTAAATTAAAAAATATTGGCTATATCCCTCATGTTACATAATACATACTTGTAGATTACTTACTTCGTACATAGTAGTTTGTACCTCTTAACCCCTCTAGAGCTATCATGGTCCTCTCCCTTTCTGCTGGTTTCACTGGTAACCACCAATTTGTTGTGAATATCTGGGAGTTATTTATGTTATATTTATTCTTTTTTATATATATTCCACATATATGTGATAGCATAGTATTTGTCTTTCTCTGACTTATTAAACCAAACATAATACCTTTTAGGTTCATCTGTGCTGTTTCAAATGGCAGAATTTCATTCTTTTTATGGTTGAGTAATATTCTATTGTCTATGCATACTTGTATCACAACTTGTTTATTCAACTGTTGTTGAATACTTAGGTTGCTTCCATATCTTGACTATTATAAATAATGATGTTATAATTATTTATATATTATTATATATATTTTCAAATTAGTGTTTTCCTTTTCTTCAAATAGGTACCCAGATGTGGAATTGTTGGACCATACGAGAGTCTGAGTGAACTCCGGGAGTTGCTGATGGATAGGGAGGCCTGGCATGCTGTGATTCATGGGGTCGCAAAGAGTCGGACACGACTGAGCCATTGAACTGACCGATGATTGTTCTATATTTAGTTTTTTGAGGGACCTCCATACTGTTAACCATAACAGTATAATTGTTATACTGTATAACTGTATAATTGGCTGTACCAATTTCAAATCCTACCAACAGTGTACTAGAATTTCCTTTTCTCTGCCTCTTTCCTAACATTTACTGTTTGTTGGCTGTTTTTGATAGGTCTTCTGAAAGATGTGAAGTGATATTTCACTGTGCTTTTGATTTACATTTCTCAAAACTGACCTTTTATTCCAGATTTTACATTGCAGTCCCCTTCATGGAACCCTACCTTGTCATGTCAAAGGGACTTGCATAACTCAATGAAGTTATGAACTGTGCCACATAAGGCCACCCAAGACGTGTGGGTAATGGCACAGAGTTCTGACAAAAATTGATCCACTGGAGGAGGGTCTGGAAAACCACTCCAGTATACTAGCTGTGAGAACTCCATGGACTGGATAAAAAGGCAAAAAGATTTGACACCTAAAGATGAACCCCTCAGGTCAGAAAGTGTCCAATATGCTACTGGGAAAGAGTGACAGACACCACTAAAGCTCCAGAAAGAATGAAACAGCTGGGTCAAAGTGGAAATGATGATCAGTTATGGATGTGTCCAGAACTTATGAAGCATTCCAGAACAGTATGAAAGTAAAATCTGATGCTGTAAATAATAATATTGCATAGGAACCTGCAACATTAAGTCCATGAGTCGAGGTAAATTGGATGTGGTCAAGCAGAATATGGCAAGAGTAAAATCAACATCTTAGGAATCAGCGAACTAAAATGGATGGGAATGAGTGAACTTAATTCAGATGACCATTATATCTATTAATGTGGTCAAGAATCCCATAGAAAAATGGAGTAGCACTCACAACCAACAAAAGAGTCTGAAATGAAATACTTGGATACAACCTTAAAAGTGACAGAATGATCTTGATTCTTTATAAGGAAAACCATTTAGCATCACAGTAATCCAAGTCTATGCCTCAACCACCAATGCTGAAGAAGGTGAATTGATCAGTTCTATGAAGATCTAGAAGACCTCCTAAAATTAACACCAAAAATGATGTCTTATTCATCATAGGGGATTGGAATGTGAAAGCAGGAAGTCAAGAGATGTCTGGAATAACAGGCAAGCTTGGTCTTGGAGTACAAAATGAAGCAGAGCAAAGTCTAATGGAATTATGTCAAGAGAATGCACTGGTCATAGCAAACACCCACTTCCCACTACACAGGAGACAATTTTGCACATAGACATCACCAAATGGTCAATACTGAAATCAGATTAATTACATTCTTTGTAGCCAAAGATGGAGAAGCTGTTTACAGTCAGCAAAAAAAAAAAAAAAAAAAAAAACCTGGAGCTGACTGTGCCTCAGATCATCAGCTTCTTATAACACAATTCAGGTTTAAACTAAGCAAAGTGGGGAAAACCAATAAGCAAGTTAGATATGAATTAAATTAAGCCCCCTTATACACAGTGGAGGTGAAAGATGGATTCAAGGGGTTATATCTAGTAAACAGAGTGCCTGAAGAACTAAGGACAAAGGTTTGCAATATTGTACAGGAGGCAGCAAACAAAACCATCCCAAAGAAAAAGAAATGCAAGAGGAGGCTTTACATATAGTTGAAGACAGAGAAGTGAAAAGCAAAGGAGAAAGGGAAAGGTACACCCAACTAAATGAAGTTTCCAGAGAATAGCAAAGAGGTCTTCTTCAATGAACAATGCAAAGAAACAGAAAAAAAAACAACAGAACAGGTTAAGATTAGAGATCTCTTCAAGAGGAAGATGGGAGGGAGGGACAAGAAGGAAGAGAAATATGTATATCTATGGCTGATTCATTCTGATGTTTGACAGAAAACAATAAAATTATGTAAAGCAATTATGCTTCAATTAAGAATAAATAAATTTAAAAAATAAAATTGAAAATATCAAAGGAATATTTTATCCGAAGATGGCACNAGAAATATGTATATCTATGGCTGATTCATTCTGATGTTTGACAGAAAACAATAAAATTATGTAAAGCAATTATGCTTCAATTAAGAATAAATAAATTTAAAAAATAAAATTGAAAATATCAAAGGAATATTTTATCCGAAGATGGCACAATGAAAGACAGAAACAGTAAAGATCTAACAGAAGCAGAAGAGAGCAAGAAGAGATGGAAAGAACACACAGAAGGACTGTACCAAAAAAAAAAAAAAAAAGATCTTAATGACCTAGATATTTACGATGTGGTCTCCCATTCAGGAGCAGACATTCCGGAGTGTGAAGTCAAGTGGGCCTTAAGAAGCACTTCTACCAATAAAGCTAGTGGAGCTGATGGAATTCCAGCAGAGCTATCTCAGACCCTAAAAGATGACACTATTAAAGTGTTGCACTCAATATGTCAGCAAATTTTGAAAATCCAACAGTGACCACAGGAACAAAAAAGACCAATCCTCATTCCAGTTCCCAAGGAGGGCAGTATTAAAGAATGTTGAGACCACTGTACAATTGTACTCATCTCCCTGCTTGTAAGGGTAAGCTCAAAATCCTCCAAGCAAAGCTTCATCATTATGTGAGTCAAGGTCTTTCAGATGTTCAAGGTGGGTATAGAAAAGGTATAGGAACCAGAGATCAAATTGCCAACACCCATTAGATCATAGAAAAAGCAAGGGAATTTGAGAGAAACATCTACTTCTGCTTCATTGACTACACTAAAACCTTTGACTGTGTAGATAATAACAAACTGTAGAAAACTCTTAAAGAGGGGAATACCAGACCACCTTACCTGACTCGTGAGAAACCTGTATGTGCATCAAAAAGAAACAGCTAGAACCCAGTATGGAGAAACTGATTCCTTCAGGATTAAGAAAGGAGATTGACAAAACTGCTTGTTTTCAGCCAGTTTATTTAATATATAGGCACAGCACACAGGTTGGATGAGTTACAAGCTGGAATCAAGATTGTCAGAAGAGATATCAACAACCTCAAATATGCAGATGATACCACTCTAATGTCAGAAATAGAAGAGGAACCAAAGAACCTCTTGATGAGGGTAAAGTAGGAGGGTGAAAAATCCGACTTAAAACTCAATATGGAAAAGAAGAAAAAACACAAAAAAACAAAATCTAAGACAGTGGCATCTGGTCCCATCACTTCATGACAATTGGAAGGGGAAAAGGTGGAAGCAGTGACAGTTTTCCTTTTTTGAGCTCTAAAATCACTGCAGATGGTCACTGAAGCCATGAAATCAGAAGACGATTGCTTCTTAGCAAGAAAGTTAGACAGTGGGTTAAAAAACAAAGACATAATTTTACCAACAAAGGTTTACATATCAAGGCTATGATCTTTCCAGTAGTCATGTACAAAGGTGAGAGCTGGACTGTAAAGAAAGCAGAATTCTGAAGAATTGATGCCTTGAACTGTGGTGCTGGAGAAGACTCTTGACAGTCCCTTGGACAGAAAAGAGATCAAACCAGTCAATCTTAAAGTAAATCAACCCTGAATATCATTGAAAGTATTGATGCTGAAGCTGACGCTCCAATACTTTGGCCACTTTNATGCCTTGAACTGTGGTGCTGGAGAAGACTCTTGACAGTCCCTTGGACAGAAAGGAGATCAAACCAGTCAATCTTAAAGTAAATCAACCCTGAATATCATTGAAAGTATTGATGCTGAAGCTGACGCTCCAATACTTTGGCCACTTGATGTGAACATCTGACTCTTTGGAAAATAAGATCCTGAAGCTGGGGAAGATTTAAGGTAGAAGGAGAAGAGAGTGACAGAGGATGAGATGGTTGGATGGCATCACCGATTCAATGAACATGAACTTTGGCAACATTGGGAGATGGTGAGGGACAGGGAAACCTGGCATGCTGCAATCCATGGGTCACAGAGAGTGGGATATGGCTTCCAACTGAACAACAATAAAATACATTTCAGTGCAATATAGTAGATTCACCTGATGAAAATTAATTTTCAAACTTGGACTGCAATATTATTTAAAAAGTACTCTTCGTTTAATTATTCTGTGGATATTTAAATGTTTAAAGTTGTTCAGGGAAATATTAGGCAAATAGTTTAACTACCCCTTCCCTTCTGACTCTGGCTGTCACAAGCCTGCCTCTCTACCTCTGGGCTGAGTGGGACCCGTACACAGTGGCAAGCTCTCCTTTTGTATTCCTACAATCTTTTGTTCTGTGAGCAGGCCAGGTTATTAGGTTAGAGCCNGCGGGGACACAGACACACACAGTGAGGTCATCACCGCAGTCAGGGGAGAAGGGCCCTGGCCGCCACCCCCCAGCCACAGCAACTCCTTCCTCCAGGGCAGGACAAGTCATGTCATCAGCCAGGATCCCCATCTGGCCATCAGCCAGAGACGGAGACAGAGAAAGTTCTGGGCTCCCTTTCTGTTCCTATGAATACTTTAGCTTGTACTAGGAAGGAATGGTAGTATTGTCATTCCCAGTGTACAGATGGGAACACTGAGGCCTTGAAAGGCTACTGGTTTGATCCAGATGACACAACTTCAGCTAGAACCTCAGTCTTGTATTCACAAGGTCCAGATAATACTTCCCATTAAGTATAAACTACTTAATGGGAAGATTTTAAAGGAAAAGCAGGACTTCCCTGATGGTCCAGTGGTTAAGACTCTGAGCTTCCACTACAGGGGGTATAGATTTGATCCCTGATCAAGGAACTAAGATCCTACAAGCCACAAGGTATGGAATGAATGAATGAACAGTAAAAACGGTCAGCACAGTCAAACTGCTAATAGTAACAATCATCTGTTTGGGCCTCCCTTANGCTTCCACTACAGGGGGTATAGATTTGATCCCTGATCAAGGAACTAAGATCCTACAAGCCACAAGGTATGGAATGAATGAATGAACAGTAAAAACGGTCAGCACAGTCAAACTGCTAATAGTAACAATCATCTGTTTGGGCCTCCCTTATCTGGAAGCAAGTACAAACTCATCTGTTTAGAATTGTAAGGAGACAAAGTACCTCTCTAGTCTCGCGTTTGCACCTTGGTTTCCAACCCTTCCCAACAAATAAAACCTCAGTTGCCTAACTCTAGCCAGGTAGTGGCTCGGACAATAAGAGGACAGAGCAAACACCAGGCTAAAGCACTTAAAGACAAGGCCAGAGGCTATGCCAGCGGGGCTAGGGGGGGTCCCGATGGAAGTGGGGATGGGATGGAGGCAGCCTAACACTGTTAGTAACCACGGTGGGTGTTTGTCATGGTTAGAAGACAGGTGGTCCCTGGAATTTTCCAGGCCAGAATATTGGAGTAGGTAGCCATTCTCTTCTCCAGGGGATATTATCAACCCAGGGATCAAANTACATTCAAAGAGAATGGGCTGCCTTTCTGGGTTCCTAGTGTCCTCCACCAGTGTTCACAAGTTGTTTCATAGAAGTTTCTCAGCATTCAAATGATCATTGGATAAATTTGGGGGGGAGAAAGCAGTCTCCCCATCGTATTCCTCTGCCATTTTGGCCAAGAGAGAGTCTCTGGCAGAGGCATAGGTCGGCAGTGGCCTGTTGCAGGGTCTGGGGCACTGAGTGCAGCAGTGTATGCATAGAATCTCTTGAAGGAGGTCACCATTATCTTCATTACCTCCACCATAGTTTGGCCTCAGGTCAAGCAGAAGGGAGCTCTGCCCATTGATGGAAAACTGGATTAAAGATTGGCTGAAAATAGCCCCACCCATCAGAACAAGACCTAGTTTCCTCCTTAGTCAGTCTCTCCCATCGTGGGCTTCCCTAAGCCTCTAATCCAACAGAAGGCAGACAGAATAAAAACCAGAATTACAGAAAACTAATCAAATGGATCACATGGACCACAACATTGTATAGCGCGATGAAACTATGACACATTCCTTGTAAGGCCACCAAAGAAGGACGGGTCCTAGTGGATAATTCTGACTAAACGTGGTCCACTGGAGAAGGGAATGGCAAACCAATTCAATATTCTTGCTTTAAGAACCCCTTGAACAGTATGAAAAGGCAAAAAGGTATGACGCTGAAAGAGGAACTCCCCAGGTCGGTAGGTGCCCAATATGCTACTGGAGATCAGTGGAGAAATAACTCCAGAAAGAATGAAGGGAAGGAACCAAAGCAAAAAAAAAAAAAATACCCAGCTGTGGATGAGATGATGGTGGTGATATCACCCAGATGTGGTGATAGAAGCAAGGTCCAATGTTGTAAAGAGCAATGTTGCATAGGAACCTGGAATGTTAGGTCCACGAATCAAGGCAAATAGGAAGTGGTCAAACAGGCGATGGTTAAGAATGAACATGGAATTTTAGGAATCAGTGCTCTAAAATGGACTGGAAAGGGTGAATTTCATTCAGATGATGAATATATCCACTACTGTGGGCAAGAATCCCTTAGAAGAAATGGAGTAGATATCATAGGAAACAAAAGATTCCCAAAATCAATACTTGGAGGCAGTCTCATAAAAGACAGAATGATCTCTTTCTGCTTCTAAGGCAAACCATTCTATGTCACAGTAATCCAAGTCTATGCCCTGACCAGTAATGCTGAAGAAGCTGAAGTTGAATGGTCCTATGAAGACCTAAAAAATCTTCTAGATCTAATATCCAAGAAAGATGTCCTCTTCATTATAAAGGATTGGAATACAAAAGTAGGAAGTCAAGAGGTATCTGGAGTAACAGGCAAATTTGGCACTGGAGTATAAAATGAAGCAGGGCAAAGACTAACAGAGTTTTGCCAAGAGAATGCACTGGTCATAGCAAACACCCTCTTCCAACAACACAAGAGAAGGCTCTACACACGGACATCACCAGATGGTAAATACTGAAATCAGATTGATTATATTATTTGCAGCTGAAGATGGAGAAGCACTATACAGTCAGCAAAAACAAGACCAGGAGCTGACTATGGCGCAGATCGTGAATTCATTATTGCCAAATTCAGACTTGAGTTGAAGAAAGTGGGGAAAACCACTAGACCATTCAGTTCAGTTTAGTTCAGTTCATTCGCTCATTCATGTCCAGCTCTTTGCGACCCCATGAATCACAGCATGCCAGGCCTCCCTGTCCATAACCAACTCCAGGAGTTCACCCAAACTCATGTCCACCGAGTTGGTGATTCCATTCAGCCATCTCATCCTCTGTCGTCCCCTTCTCCACCTGCTGCCAATACCTCCCAGCATCAGAGTCTTTTCCAATGAGTCAGCTCTTCACATAAGGTGGCCAAAGTACTGGAGTTTCAGCTTGAGCATCATTCCTTCCAAAGAAATCCCAGGGCTGATCTCCTTCAGAATGGACTGGTTGGATTTCCTTGCAGTCCAAGGGACTCTCAAGAGTATTCTCCAATACCACAGTTTAAAATAATCAATTCTTCAGTGCTCAGGTTTCTTCACAGCCCAACTCTCACATTCATGCATGACTACTATAAAAACCATAGCATTGACTAGACGGACCTTAGTCGGCAAAGTAATGTCTCTGATTTTGAATATGCTATCTAGGTTGGTCATAATGTTCCCTCGAAGCAGTAAGCATCTTTTAATTTTGTGGCTGCAAACACCATCTGCAGGCCTGAAATATGATGCTGTGAAAGTGCTGTACTCAATATGCAAGCAAATTTGGAAAACTCAGCAGTGGCCACAGGACTGGAAAAGGTCTTTTTTTATTCCAATCCCAAAGAAAGGCAATGCCAAAGAATGCTCAAACTACCACACAATTGCTCTCATCTTACACACTAGTAAAGTAATGTTCAAAATTCTCCAAGCCAGGCTTCAGCAATATGTGAACCGTGAACTTCCAGATGTTCAAGCTGGTTTTAGAAAAGGCAGATGAACCAGAGATCAAATTGCCAACATCCGCTGGATCATCAAAAAATCAAGAGAGTTCCAGAAAGACTTCTATTTCTGCTATTGACTATGCCAAAGCCTCTGACTCTGTGGTTCATAATAAACTGTGGAAAATTCTGAAAGAGATGGGAATACCAGGCCATCTGATCTGCCTCTTGAGAAACCTATATGCAGGTCAGGAAGCAACAGTTAGAACTAGACATGGAACAACAGACTGGTTCCAAATAGGAAAAAGAATACATCAAAGCTATATATTGTCATCCCTCTTATTTAACTTCTATGCAGAGTACATCATGAGAAATGCTGGGCTGGAAAAAGCACAAGGTGGAATTAAGATTGCTAGGAGAAATATCAATTACCTCAGATATGCAGATGACACCACTCTTATGGTTGAAAGTGAAGAGGTACTAGAAAGCCTCTTGATGAAAGCGAAAGAGGAGAGTGAAAAAGTTGGCTTCAAGCTCAACGTTCAGAAAACTAAGATCATGGCATCTGGTCCCATCATTTAATGGGAAATAGATGGGGAAACTGTAAACAGTGTAAGACCATTCAGGTATGACCTAAATCAAATCCCTTACATTATACAGTAGAAATGACAAGTAGATTCAAGTAACTATATGATAGACAGAGTGCCTGATGAACTATGGATGAAGTTTCATGACATTATACAGGAGGCAGTGATCAAAGTCATCTCTAAGAAAAAGAAATGCAAAAAGGCAAAATGGCTCTGAGGAAGCCTTATGGGTAGCTAAGAAAAGAAGAGAAGCAAAAGGCAAAGGACAAAATGAAATATATATCCATTTGAATGAGGAGTTCCAAAGAATAGCAAGGAGAGATAAGAAAGCTTTCCTCAGTGATCAGTTCAAAGAAATAGAAGAAATCAATAGCCTGGGAAAGACGAGAGATCTCTTCAAGAAAATTAGAAATACCAAGAAAAGATTTCATGCAAAGATGAGTAAAATAAAGTACAGAAATTGTATGGACCTAGATGGGGAAACAGTGGAAACAGTGTCTTTAGATTGTGGGGCTCCAAAATCACTGCAAATGGGGAATGCAGCCACGGAATTAAAAGACGTTTACTCCTTGGAAGAAACATTATGACCAACCTAGATAGCATATTGAAAAGCAGAGACATTACCTTGCTGATGAATGTCTGTCTAGTGACGGCTATGGTTTTTCCTGTGGTCATGTATGAATGTGAAAGTTGGACTGTGAAGAAGGCTGAGCACTGAAGAATGGATTCTTTTGAATTGTGATGTTGGAGAAAACTCGTAAGAGTCCCTTGGACTGCAAGGAGATCCAACCAGTTCATTCTGAGGGAGATCAGCCCTGGGATTTCTTTGGAAGGAATGATGCTCAAGCTGAAACTCCAGTACTTTGGCCACCTCATGCGAAGAGTTGACCTATTGGAAAAGTCTATAATGCTGGGCGGGATTGGGGTCAGGAGGAGAAGGGGACGATAGAGAATGAGATGGCTGGATGGCATCACTGACTCGATGGATGTGAATCTGAGTGAACCCTGGGAGTTGGTGATGGACAAGGAGGCCTGGTGTGCTGCGATTCATAGGGTCGCAAAGAGTCAGACACGACTGAGAGACTGAACTGACCTGAACAGAAGCAGAAGATATCAAGAAGAGGTGGCAAGAATACACATAAGAGCTATACAAAAATGATCTTCCTGATCCAGATAACCATCTTGTGATCACTCACCTAGAGCCAGACATCCTGGACTGTGAAGTCAAGTGGGCCTTGCAAAGGGCCTTACAAAAAAAGTGAGCCTTATATATAAAGCTAGTGGAGGAGATGGAATTCCAGTTGACCTATTTCAAATCCTAATAGGTGATGCTGTGAAAGTGCTGCACTCAATATAGCAGTAAAGCTGGAAAACTCAACAGTGGCTATAGGATTGAAAAAAGTCAGTTTTCGTTCCAATCCCAAAGAAAGGCAATGCCAAAGAATGTTCAAACTACCACACAATTGCTCTTATCTCACATGCTAGCAAAGTAATACTCAAGATTCTCCAAGCCAGGCTTCAAAAGTACGTGAACATGAACTTCCAGATGTTCAAGCTAGATTAAGAAAATACAGAGGAACCAGGGATCAAATTGCTAATACCTATTAGATCATGAGAAATGCCGAAATGGGTGAAGCACAAGCTGGAATCAAGATTACCAGGAGAAACATCAGTAACCTCAGATATGCAGATGACACCACACTTNTAGTGACTAAGTCTATAATATTCAACAGGGTGCATCCAGAGGTTAGCATAGTACTTGGAGCAGTACTGTGCTTTCTATTTCTTTGTTGTGGATATATGTAGATTTAATGTACACGTGAACAGAAAATGACAATGGAAATGATAAATTCTGGTGCAAACCAGCATTAGAACCTGCTGTGTCTGGGATTTACTGTTGGCTAGTCACAAATATTCAGGAATCAAAAAGCATCCAGGAAACACTGGTTTATTTTGGACTCACTAGGAAAGAGTATGTTTGCNGAAAATGACAATGGAAATGATAAATTCTGGTGCAAACCAGCATTAGAACCTGCTGTGTCTGGGATTTACTGTTGGCTAGTCACAAATATTCAGGAATCAAAAAGCATCCAGGAAACACTGGTTTATTTTGGACTCACTAGGAAAGAGTATGTTTGCATGCATTCTACATTCTTCTTCCGGTTTCAACCGGCTCTGTTTTTTTTTTTTTTTTTTTTGACTACAGGTGTTGATTTACCACCTACAAGTATATCTCATGTGGCCAGTACAGAACCCAAGTGTTTATAGAGGGCAGGCAGTAAAAATGAGGGAAAAAAAAGAAAAAGAAACTGTGGTGGATAAGAGTCTATGCTCCATCTCAAGGAGCATACGCCTTCAATGGCAGTTGACCTATACCGTGGAAATGCTAATCCAGTAGTGCTGGATCTTTTGCATGTCAAGAGTAGTTGAAATAGCTCTCTATTTTAATGCACTGGCAAATAAATTCCCAAAATCAAAAACAGTGCCTCATCAGAGACCAAATAGAACACATCTGTAACCTAGACCAACACATGATCACTGGTGAAGTCCTATTTTTCATCCTTTTTTTGTGTCTCATCTTTAACTTCCCATCCCTTATTGTGCAAATTTTAAATGTGTAAAATGCAAAGAGTTTCCTTATCAATATTAATAATACACAGTTATCTTAAATGGTTGACAAAAGGAAGTTTTCACCCTGATCTGAGCTGTTGCAGTATTTGTGAAATAAGTGTACCAGTTACTCTGTCAAGTAGTTAACATCAGTTGTTTCTCCTTATATTGCACTTCTTAATCATGTTTTTTCTCATGCCCTTAGTATTGTCTGACTTGTGGTTTCCTTGTTGAGGAGAGTAAAAGCGAAGGAGAGGCCTGCACTGCTTGTTGTATGAAACAGAGTGCCGTGGGACACCTGTATAGAAGAGCCAACATAGACTAGGAAGGGGAAATATTGACCAAGTCCTATGTTTCCTGCAGGCTGGTCAAATTCCTAATCTTGGTGTGTTCAAGAAGGCAAAATAACTTTAGTGAAGGTTGTCATTCAAGATTATTGTATGGGATGGGGCTTGAAATAGAACACATTCCTTAGATTCTTTACAACACTGAGATTTTCACAAAGGAAATCAATTTTCATTTGTAGCTCAAATTCTAGAAATTTCCTTAAGTCTAGGTCTAAATATCAATGTTTAAACTTCCTGAACTGTAAAGGTCTGAAATAATTTATGATTGCCTTCTGTTTATGGTAGTATTTTGTTCATGACAGCTGTGCATGTTTAGGATACTAAACACATAGTAAGTGATCAATAAACACTTGCAAAATCAAATTTAATTCACAGCTACATATCTCAGCCTACCACATACACATATGGTCTTAATTTATGTTGGAGTCAGAATATTTAAGAACAGATTAAATTAAAGTACCACCTGCCAAATTTCTAAAACTACGGGGAAACAGATTTATAGAATAATTGGAATAGAAGATGAGAAAATAAGCACAGAGGACAAAGACCAGATTTTACTAAATCCATTTCAATTCAGCACATATTAATGAATTTCTAGTCTGCAGACATTCAGTGCTGAGGTGATGTGAAGGTGTTTAAGGACAGTCTGGCCTAAATTGTAAAGATGTAATTTTTCCCTTTGTCCTCATGATTCCAGAAACTACAAGCAAAGTGTTCATAAAGCTAGAACTATATGAGAACATTAAAATCACTGGATTAATATTTACCACATCCAAGTAAGAACAGTCATGAATGTTATCTCTCAGGGATACGGTGATATTACCATTAATGCTTTAACAAGTGTAAAATTGTATTCAATACAGAACCATGGGAGTTGTGAAGTCTGTGAACCAAATGGAAGGGTAAAAGTGGTGGTAATCACACCAGAGCATCCTGAGAGGCCATATGACATGACACTTTGAGAGCAGTCCTTTTCTAAAGAATGTGAGCTTGATTAGATCACAGCCTGCCCAACCTTATGACAAAACAGAAACACAACTCTGTCATGTGTAGTAAGGCAATCAGTCTTTCCTGCATGTGAATAGGCCAATCATTCCTAAAATGATTTGCATTCAAAAGGAGAATTCTTATCTTAACCTGTGGCTGAAGTGGGTGATAGTCTAACTAGAGAGAAGGTCAGTCCTAGTAAGGTTCCGTGTGTTGGGGAATGCTGGTATGAGAGGATAATTTTTAGTGCTATTAGAGGTGTTGATATGCACATTGATGCATAGAAGCCAGATATAGTGGAAGAAAAATAATGAAAAATGCTGATTAGGAGCTCAGAGAAAGGAATGGAACATTTGTGCTCAACAATAAAATGCAATACTCTGTTAATCTATTTCTTGGCTGTCCTTACTGTGCTGGTTTTTAAAATACAGTTTTGTTCCTCATTTAATTCCTTACACTATATTTCTTCCCTTCTCATCACTTTTCCTGTTTTGACACTAACTTTAATTCTGAATAGATTCAACTCTGCCAGGACCTGAATATGAGATACAATGTCAGCATCAAGAGAATCAATGTTTTTTGCTTCATGTGAAATCAAGAAGGTTAGATATGGATAGTACATATTAGAACCATTCCCAGTAAAGGTTCAGGAAAAGATGTCTGTCAAAGCAATGCAGAGAATTTCTGAATTTCTGGGATAGAGAAATGCCCCATGCCCTTTAATCCATTCCACAGGTTCAAATATGAATGCATATGTGTATATATGGGCTTCCCAGGTGGCTATGTGGGTAAAGAATCTGCCTGCAATGCAGGAGAGGCAAGAGATATGATTCAATTTCTGGGTGGCAAAGACCCCCTGGAGGAGGGCAAGGCAACTCACTCCAGTATTCTTGCCTGGAGAATCCCACGGACAAAGGACCCTAGCGGGCTACAGTCCATGTCACAGAGCCAGACACAACTGAAGCAACTGAACACGTATGTGCATGTATATATAACATATATTAGATCCATTAATGTATATTTGTCAAGAGAGCTTTCAGACTTAAATGACTCTTTGTTAGTTATTTGTCAGTGATGTTCAAATTATAAATATAACTTCACTTCAATTCTAGAAATAAGAGAAATTTAAAATGTTTTTGTCCCAATATCTAGCCATGAACTTAAAAAACAAATTTATGCAAACCTTACCATCTATAACATCTTGTAATTCTATTTTCCATCTTGTCACTTTACTCCTTTTGTCACTTCTGCATAATGGAAAATCTTGAGACTATAGTCTACCAAACCAGCTGAGCTTCAGTTCTGTTAACCAATCTCCTTTTCTTTTTCAACTTTTCTTTCCTTAATTTTACCTGGTGGTTATATTTGATTCCATATATTTGGGCTTTTTTATGCTTCATAAAAAATCTTTCACATTTTAAAACGGTGTGTTGACGTCAACACGTATTTTTTTTTTTTGGATATTTGATCTATTTTCATATTTTGTAGTTACAGGATAGCCACTTTCTTAAATGTCACCTCCATTCTTGCAGACACACAAAAAAAGTTGGCCTGTCATTGGTAAGATGCAATTTACTGTGGGTGAAGTCTAGGTCATGAAATGAAGCAGCATGCTTACCTAGTGGGACTATACAAACTAAGGGTGGCTATAATAAAGAGGGAAAATATAGATTTTCCCAGGGAGCAGCTTGGTTTTTGGTGTCTGTCTTGAAAAGAACCACAGTGGAATACTTATCCTTTCACTCCACAGGAGATGCACCCTCTCCTTCAACACAACCATCATCTATGGAAATAAAGAAATGAGCTCAGGCAGGGAGTGCATGTGGCCAAACCCTATAGGGTGCCACTGCTTTCTGGTGGCACAGATTTAATCTCTAGGCACAGAGCTGCTGATTTTATTTAGAGGAGCAGTTGTTAAGAGCAGAAGGAGCTGTTGGCACCAATGGCGACCCTCTCGGCCAAGCATGATTTCCAACTGTCCTGAATTTAGGAGGAAGGGAAAAAGAGCCACAAGAAGGAAAAAGGGGGAGAGAGAGCATGGTAGCAGATCTACTGAAGAGTTGGACTGTAGCTCACACAGAGGAATTCCATTAAATGAACTCATCCGTCATCTTGCCTTTTATTGATGAGTGGCATTGCTTGGTGGCAAGTGACATAGCAGAACAAATAGCTTCAGAGTCCTGGCTCCTGTTCCACAGCACACACAGACGCGTGGGCCCCCAAACAATGAGTCATTACTTATTACATCCATTATTAACTCAGCTCAGCCTCATTAGGCTTAGAAATTGAGGAGAGGAAAAAAAAAATCAGAAGCTAAGTAACACCAAGTACCCACACATTTAGGAGGAAGAGGGTGATGTGGGAGAGACAGTGAACAATTGAAGGGCAGTTAAAACCAGCAACTCAGCAATTGTGACATTTTCAAATCCTGAGAGTCATGGATAGTTGATTGTGTGTTTTCCCTTTTCTGACATGATTCCACTGAGGACTACATTTTAAAGTAGTAGAGTCGAAGTTAAGAATATAGGAAGTACATCATTAATACCAACCCTTCAAGATAAAGTTTATTAGGAAGCAGTGTAGTCCTTTTAGTGAGGGATGCGAGATTGCTATATGCTGAAACTCACATGCATTGTCACAGCTTTGAAACGGACTTCTAGAAGTAACAGGAACATCCTGTTTTTGCTGTAAAGCAGTATGCCTACTAACAGTATTGCAAGAATGCAGGGGAATATTTTTCTTATTGTTGTTGCTCCTACATCAGTCTGCTGCTACTGCTAAGTCGTTTCAGTTGTGTGCGACCCCATAGTCAGCAGCCGACCAGACTCTGCAATCCCTGGGACTCTCCAGGCAAGAACACTGGAGTGAGTTGCCATTTCCCTCTCCAATGCGTGAAAGTGAAAGGTGAAAGTGAAGTTGCTCAGTCGTGTCCGACTCTTCGTGACCCCATGGACTGCAGCCTACCAGGCTCCTCCATCCATGGGATTTTCCAGGCAAGAGTGCTGGAGTGAGTTGCCATTGCCTTCTCCACTACATCAGTCTATACTGTCTCAAAGATGATGCTGTACCTAAAAGTAAACATGTTCTTTGGAGTTTAATTTGTCTAACACAGAATTAAGATATTTAAAAGAGAAAATATGTTTTATATTTTAGCAATGCTTCATGGTACTGGAAATACCATAAAGAATTGTAACTAGTTCTTTGGAAATTTTGTCTTCTGGGACAAAATAGAGACTCATGTTTACAATTTATGGAAGCATCTCTTCTTTTACTGTTAACCATGATTAAATATAATGTTTCACAGGACTCCATGTCAGACTAATTGACCAACTCTGTCAGCTAAGCTTCTTAGTTAAGTCAAAAAATTGGCTCTATGTTTCTCCCTGAATATTAATGAAATTTAAAAAATGCCCTTGTGGCCATGACTTCTTGATCCTTAATACATAATCAGTATTATTCCTAGGCTTTCACAAACTTTGTTTTTGAATGCAATCTTTAAAGATTTCAGTCTTTTGAGACAGCATAAGAATACATTAGATTTCTTGAATATTCTTTCTCATTTGAATTGCTAAAACAATTATTTTCTATGAGACAGTTTTTAATGTTTATTTTGCATCATATATACAATAGATTGTTCAGTTGAAGTATGTTTACAGACTGACAATTGATTAAGTTGCAAAGCTACTGAGAGAAGAGAAAAAAATTCAAATCCATGTTATTTAAGACAAGTGTTAAATTTCTTCCTTTCTTGAAATTGCTATTTTGCTAACATAATATTTTGGAAAGGAAACAAAAGCAAAATGGTCACCAAAATTGGTCTAATAAGCAGCTAAATAAATGAATATATATTGATGTTAACTTTCCCTCTGTGGTTTTTCTATGTCTAAGTTTAATCATGTATAGAAACTAATTAAATGTTTCTAGAATGTGGAATTATATACACTAACAGATTGTAGGATACTGAGTTTAATTGCACATATATTTGAGATCTATTTTAATATCTCATAAAAATAATTGATTTATTCCATTAAAACAATCATCTATCTAATATGAAGTTATTTCATATGCATTATAATTATGAAATTATGAACAGTGAAGCCACACTATAACTCTCCTCTTACCATATAAATGGATGGTATTCCTATCCTGACATTAGTATTATAGAAGATAAAAGAAGAAGATCAGAAACAGAAAGGAGGGGGAGGAGAAGAAGGAGAGAGTGAAAAACAGGAAGAAGAGATATATATTTTAGTTTGTCTTGCTAATTTTGAAATTTAAGTTTTGATTATAATATTTCTAAAAAAATACTAAATCTGTTATGTTGTTCTCCTTCAAACTGAATTAAGCATTTATCTGTTGGCCATGGTTTGGGTGAAGGCATCTAGCAAAGAAGAATGGATTATATATAAATGATATTCACATTTTTTTTCTTGAACAAATTCTATTTCAAAATATGTTCATAGTTATTCATTCATTTATACTTTTATGCTAGAAGGGATAGATCTATCAGTTTAATGTATCTGTAAGACTACACTGTTATGTTTTCTCCCTCTGGAATAACAGAATAAATCTATCTTTTCCATAAAATATCCTTAAAACTATTCAAAGATAATTATAATGTCTTTCAACATATTTCTATTTTTCAGTTTCCACACGCTCAGTTTGCTTGATTCTACTGCATAGAAGAGTCATATCAAATCAAATAATCATAGAAAGAATATAAATGTCTTTGAAGTAGGAATGTGACAGCAACTTTGTGGCTTCATTTGCTTTCTAATCCACCCTTTTGCCCAGGAGACTCCTTCTTCTTTGTTCTTCTATTTTGATGGGACTGGACACAAAGGACAGCAAATATTTTCTTAATGTAGAGCTATTTCTCTGATGATGAAGTTATGAGCCCTAGAAAATACCACTGACAACGTTTTTTTCCTACAGTTGGAAGTTTCTCTACTAAAGAACTGGTTTTTGTCCAATTCATCTTATTTCCCACTAAAAATTGCTGCAATGTTTTCTTTTCCAGTGCAGCGGAATTTTCTGTGGATTATTGATGAGAGGTGACCTTCTCCCAATAAAATACCTTCTACTGCAGAGCAACGCTGACATTTGTCTTCATTTTTCACATATAAGAACCACTAGTTTAGAAGTTGACTTGATTTTCTCTTTGTTGCCACTTCTTCTTCAAACTGACCCTGAACTGAGCAAGACGAGGACACAAGAAAATGTGAGTATATTTCACTACCATGTAATCAGTGATCTTCTGATTCTGAGCATTATCTCCCATCAAGTTTAAATCTCTCTCTTGCAAGTGAACTCACCTTCCATCCTATATACCACCAAAGACATCCAGTGGTTGCTCATGTTTCTCATAGCTTATGGATCTCAGTTCCTATGAATTTAATGAGACTTGCTTGCCAGCCAACCACCACTCCACCACTTTTGAATATTCAGGAGATAACTCAGTTTAAACCCCTCCCTGAAATTCCTTCTACATATTTTCTAAGATTTATAAACCATTTGGTCTCAGATATTCTTACGAATCCTTTTGACAGTTGTTCAGTCACTAAGTTGTGTCTGACTCTTTGTGACCCTCTCTGTCCTTCACTATCTCCTGGAGTTGGTTCAAATTCTGTCTATTTAGTGGATGATGCTATCCAACCATCACATTCTGTCACCCCCTTCTTCTCTTGCCCTCAAACTTTCCCAGCATCAGGGTGTTTTCCAATGAGTCAACTCTTTGCAACAAGTGATCAAAGTATTGAAGCTTCACCATCAGTCCTTCCAATAATATTCAGGGTTGATTTCCTTTAGGATTGACTGGTTTGATCTCTTTGCTGTTCAAGAGACTCTCAAGAGTCTTCTCCAACACCACAATTCAAAAGCCTCAATTCTTTGACTCTTAGCCTTTTTTATGGTCCAACTCTCACATCTGTATATGACTACTGGAAAAATTATAGCTTTGACAATATGCACTTTTGTTAGCAAAGTGATGTCTCTGTTTTTTAATATGCTGTCTAGGTATGTCATAGGTTTTCTTCTAACTAAAGAGAAAGAATGTTTAAATTTCATGGCTGCAGTCACCATTCATAGTGAATTGGAGACCAAGAAAATAAAATCTACCACTCTTTCCATCTGTTCCCTATATATTTTCATGAAATGATGGGTCAGATGCCATGATCTTAGATTTTTGAATGTATTGACAGAGTCTTCTACTTTGTCAAGAATGTTCTTAAAGCATCATTAATTCTTCCAAGCAGAGCTTTTCTATGTCTTATCCTTTGTCTATGGGGCACAGGACATCAGTCTCCTGGCTTCTGGGTCTAGTGGAAAGTGCATCCTTTGTTGAAATACAGCTAATCTGATTAGGATAGCATTTAATGTATGTCACTGCCTGATCTGACTTATACTTTCACTACCCTTGCTATTTAGGTTAAACTAAATCTACTCTGCCAAAATGAATGTCAACATTTTTTCCACTTTAAATATATTTTCCCTTTAAATTCCAAATAGAAATGCTAGATATTTTGATGTTCATTATAACTAAGCTCATGCATTTTTTTTCCCCCAGAGGTACTGACCTATGGAAAAAATAGGAGATTTACTCACCTCAGTAGAGAGCTGTAGAAGCATAGGACAAAAAAAGATTCAATGTGTGATTGAGTGGGTTTTTGAATGGGACTTAAAAGCCCTATAGAATTAGCCACAGGCAAGAATTGAATAAGAACTTGTTTGCTGATATGACTGAGGGATGACAGGTAATCTCACTGCCCAAATGTATGCATATTTCCTAAACTACCATGCTGATATTAGAGAATCATTCCTTTGAGTGCTATTTCTAAAGTGCCTCTGTAAAAATGCAAATACCTAGAAGTAATGGAACATTAAACCATTTATAGTCATTTAAATTTTTTTAGGCTTATAACATTAAAACAGATCTAGAGTAAATCCAGGAAAATAGTGTATATAAAAGAATTATTGATTTAGAAGATGGAAAACAGTACTTCAAAGAGGGCTATGAGAACTTTGAGATGGGAGATAGTTTCACATTGGAGACAACAATACCTCCATAGGGCAATTTAAGGATCAGTAGGTAAAAAGCAGCAGTGAAACAGTATCAAAAAAATATGTTTCCAAAATTTGCCAAATTCACCCAAGATCTATAGAGTTTTATTTTTATTTTTTTAAATAAGGAATTGTTATTAAGGTTATGAGTGTCCTGGAACAAATTCCCCAGGAATACTGAGGTATGACTGCAAATTTGGAAAACACAGCAGTGGCCACAGAACTGGAAAGGTTAGTTTTCTTTCAAATCTCAAAGAAAGGTGATGCTAAATAATGTTCAAACTTCTGCACAATGGCACTCATCTCACACACAAGCTCCAAGCAAGGTTTCACATTTGCATTTTATGACTCCTTTCTTCCATTTGCCTAACCTATACTCCCCATCTTCCAATTCCTGTAACCACCAAACTGATCCCTGTGACTATGAGCTTTTTTCACTTTCCACATGCAGATGAGATCATATAGTATTTGCTTTTCTCTGTCTGACTAATTTGCAAAGGAGGTCATGATCTAAGTCACAGTCAGCTTCTGGTCTTGTTTTTGCTGCCTGTATAGAGCTCCTCCATCTTTGGGAGCAAAGAATATAATCAATCTGATTTTGGCATTGACCATCTGGTGATGTCCATGTGTAGAGTCTTCTATTGTGTTGTTAGAAGAAGGTGTTTGCTATGACCATTGTGTTCTCTTGGCAAAACTCTGTTAGCTTTGCCCTGCTTCATTTTGTACTCCAAGGCCGAATTTGCCTGTTACTCCAGGTATCTCTTGACTTCCTACTTTTGCATTCCATTCCCTATAATGAAAAGGACATCTTTTTTTGGGGGGTATTAGGCCTAGAAGGTGTTATAGGTCTTCATAGAACTGTTCAATCTCAGCTTCTTCAGCATTACTGGTTAGGGTATGGACTTGGATTGCTGTGATATCGAATGACTTGGGAATGAACAGAGATCACACTGTCATTTTTGAGATTGCACACAAGTATGGTATTTTGGGCTCTTTTGTTGATTATGATGAGTACTCTACTTCTTTTAATGGATTCTTGCCCACAGAAGTCAGCAAAAACAACTCCAGGAGCTGACTGTGGCTCAGATTATGAACTCTTTATTGTCAAATTCAGACTTAAGTTGAAGGAAGTAATGAAAACCAAAAGACCATTCAGGTATGACCTAAATCAAATCCCTTACAAGTAAACAGTTGAAGTGACAGATTCAAGGGATTAGATTTGATAGACAGAGTACCTAAAAACTATGAAGGGAGATCTGTGACATTGTACAAGAGGCACTGATCAAGACCATCCCCAAGAAAAAGAAATGCAAAAAAGGCAAAATTATTGTCTGACAAGGCCTTACAAATAGCTGAGAAAAGAAGGAAAGTTAAAGGGAAAGGAGAAAAGGAAAGATATACCTATTTGAAGGCAGAGTTCCAAAGAAAAGCAAGGAGAGATAAGAAAGGCTTCCTCAGTGATCAACGCAAAGAAAGAGATGAAAACAATAGAATGGGAAACTACAGATATCTTCAAGAAAATTAAAGGAACAATTCATGCAAAGATGGGCATAGTAAAAGACAGAAATGGTATGAACCTAACAGAAGCAGGAGGTATTAAAAAGAGGTGGCAAGAATATACAAAACGGCTATACAAAAATCTGCATGACCCAGACAACCACAATGATAGGATCACTAACCTAGAGCCAGACATCCTGGAATGGGAAGTCAAGTGGGCCTTAGGAAGCATCACTATGAACAAAGCTGGTGGAAGTGATGGAATTCCAGTTAAGCTATTTCAAATCATAAATAATGATGCTATGAAAGTGCTGCACTCAATATGCAAGCAAAGCTGGAAAACTCAGCAATGGCCACAGGACTGGAAAAGGTCGGTTTTTATTCCAATCCCAAAGAAAGGCAATGTCAAAGAATGTTCAAACTACTGCATAATTGCACTCATCTCACATGTTAGCAAAGTCATACTCAAAATGCTCCAAGCTGGACTTCAACAGTACATGAACCATGAACTTTCAGATGTTCAAGCTGGATTTAGAAAAGGCAGAGGAACCAGAGATCAAATTGCTGACATCTGTTGCATCGTTCAAAAAGTAAGAGATTTCCAGAAAAAAGCACCTACTTCTGCTTACATCTACATCTACTTACATCTGCATCTGCATCTACATCTACTTATGCTAAAATCTTTGACTGTGTGTATCAATTTTCCACAAACTGTGGAAAATTCTTAAAGAGATGGGAATACCAGACCACATTACCTTCCTCCTGAGAAATCCATATGCAGGTCAAGAAGCAGCAGTTACAACTGGACATGAAATAACAGACTGGTTCCAAATTGGGAAAGGAGTACATCAAAGTTGTGCAATATCACCCTTCTTATTTAACTAATATACTGAGTACATTATGCAAAATGCCAGGCTGGATGAAGCAGCCTGGAATCAATATTTCTGGGAGAAATATCAATAACCTCAGATACACAGATGACACCACCCTTATGGCAGAAAGTGAGGAAGACCGAAAGAGCCTCTAGATGAAAGTGAATGAAGAGAGTGAAAAAGTTGGCTTAAAACTCAACATTCAGAAAACTAAGATCATGGCATTTGGTCCCATCATTTTATGCCAAATAGATGGGGAAACAATGGAAACTGCAAGAGACTTTTTTTTTTTTTTCGGACTCCAAAATCACTGCAGATGGTGACTGCAGCTATCCCATTAAGACACTTGCTCCTTGGAAGAAATGCTATGACCAACTTAGGCAGCATATTAAAGCAGAGACGTTACTTTACCACAAAGTTCCGGTAATCAAAGCTATGGTTTTTCCAGTAGTCATGTATAAATGTGAGAGTTGGACTATAAGGAAAGCTGAACACCTAAGAATTGATGCTTTTGAACTGTGGTGCTGGAAAAGACCCTTGAGAGTCCCTTGGATTGCAAGGAGCTCAAGCCAATCAATCTAAAGGAAATCAGTCCTGAATATTCACTGGAAGGACTGATGCTGAAGCTGAAACTCCAATACTTTGGCCTCTTGATGCAAAGAATAGGCCCACTGGAAAAAACCCTCATTCTGGGAATGATTGAACAACTGAACTGAACTGAGTTCTTTTCATTTGTCTTATATGCTCACTGTGAGAAGAAATGTTGTTCTTTCCTCTTTTTCACTGTTATTTCATCAGGGTCTTGAAGTGATTTGGATATAAAGTAGATGAATGAGTGTTTGTTGAATACATGAAAAAAAAAAATCTGCCTGTCCTGCCCCAATTCAATGCTTAAGCTTGCTGGTCCTTTTATACTCTGAATAAGCATATATTATTTCAGACAAAATAAGTTTTAACTGAAATATCTTCCTTGTCCTTCTTAAACAGTAAATTTTGTAGGCAATTAAGACTGAGAAAACAAATTTGAATGAGATTTTATGAAAGTATATAAATTAAAAAAATGACAATTTTGGATAATTCTCAAAAGCAGAAATCTTAGTCATTAAAATTTCTAAAGTAATATCTTCCTTGAAGCATTCTCAACTCTTTTGGGCAACTATAAACTTGATTGGCCAAGACACTAAAGAGCATTGTGCAAATAATTATGGTTCATTAGGAGATTCATGGTCTAGTGCTTAACAGTGAAAATTTATTATTAGGTGACCTCAGTTCTCTTTGCACCTTTTTAAATAGGTAATATGTCTCATTTTTGCTTTCTTTGCCTAAAACTTAGTAAAACACTATATCTGCAACTCTCTGCCAGTTTACCACAATATTTCTACTGTAGCACTTGAAACTTCCAAAGTTTCTTAAAGTTTTTAGTTTATAGAAAGTAAAAAGCATTACAAAATTATATATAGCAAATCCAACTATTTTAAAAATAGATGTGATTTGTGATAGAAAAGATCATCTTCTACAAGCCCATATCTTAAAAAAATTCTTAATAGTCCATCTTTTTTTGCATTTTGTTTGATTTCTGAGACCAATTCCTTATCTACAAAATCAGGATATTAATGCTTACTTTTCAAAGTTATTGTGAAGGTTCATGACAATTATTATAAAGCACTTGGCATTTATAAATATGTTTTAGCATTCTTATTCTGTGCTGTGATGTGCTGTGCTTAGCTGCTCAGTCGTATTCAACTCTTTGTGACAACATGGACTGCAGCCACCAGGCTCCTCTGTCCTTGGGGACTTTTATGTTAGTGATTATTGTTTTATAAATCTTCCTCATGATTTCATAAGTTTTATTATATTAGTAAAGGGACTCTTTTTTGTTATTCTGAGGGTAGAAATTGATTTAGATATTTGATTTAGATATTTTTGGAGAAATTTGAGGGATACAAAAATATTCATTTTCACAAAAATGTATAAAATTCTATTGATTGAAAAAAGTGTAGCACAATGTGTGAGTTAAGGTTTATGAGGGCAAAATGAGTACTACAGCCCAGGAGACAAAAATCTCACAGAGTTCTGAAGAACTGCTCCAAAGAGGCAGGTTGAAGGTAAGCATTGTACATGACTTTAGTGAAGAAGGAGAGCACATGCAATCAAGCACACATTTTGACAGAGGTTTGCTGCTAGTCACAAGGAGCGTATGTCACCATTAATAATGTTAGTGCTTTTCTAGATATGCAAGAATTTGAACTTGTAAAATCACCTCAAAATATGAGTCTGAAAGCCTTTTCTGCCAGTTTTTCCCAGAGCACAGAGTACCTCATTCCTGATCTCCACCCTGAAATTTTAGGATGTCTTGAAGCTTAGAGGCTGAAGCAGCCAGTGATTTAATGCTTGAAAGGGCAGATGGCAAGTGACAATTTTTCATTGGCAATACCTACTTGCTTTGTTCTTGCTACAGCACCAGGTAAATAGTACTTATTTTTAAGAAACACTGTTATTCATGAAAAAGATACTAATATTTATCCCATAATACAAAGGGTGTAATAAACATTCAAAGGGACTGACAGTATAGAAGTGCAAATGACATGTCACTGGACAGGGAACATCCCTGACTTTATACTGGAAGCAGGAATAGGGCACACAGCCCACAGGCTATTTTTGCAAAGGTGAAAGAATAATTAATCATTTGATGTTTGGTATGGTGTATGAGGCAGGATAAGGGAAGCAGCAGATATCAGAGGGGAAAAAAGTATTGCTTAAAACCGTACTTTCACTGTATGAGAGAAGCATAACGACTTTTTGTTTAGATAAATCCCTTGACTGACTGATGTGAATACAAAATGGGAAAATCCCAGAGAAGAATCTGGTGCTTTGGAATATGGATTTCTATCATATGATTTAAAATATTCTCTGTGCCACATTGTGATATAATCTTTTCTTTGCAACCTCCCAAAATTTTAATAAAATCTGTAACACAAAGTCATACATCAGTGTGGTATTTTGGGAGACAGTTGCATCTAGTGTGGTACGGGAGTGTCAGAAGAGAAAAACACAGATGAAGATGGTAAATGANCTCTGTGCCACATTGTGATATAATCTTTTCTTTGCAACCTCCCAAAATTTTAATAAAATCTGTAACACAAAGTCATACATCAGTGTGGTATTTTGGGAGACAGTTGCATCTAGTGTGGTACGGGAGTGTCAGAAGAGAAAAACACAGATGAAGATGGTAAATGAGACTAAGAACCCAACAGAAAACATTGGAGTCATAAAATATATAAGGAAGTGGAAGGGTCAGATTTGAACTTGAGAAAAAGTTATGTAAGTGATTTCTATGGATGGGAGTCAGGCATACCAAGTTGCAATTGTCCTGGTGTATCAGTGGTAAATTGTCCTGGTGTATCAGACTAAAGCAATGAGTATGCATATAAATTAATGAGCAGAGAGATCAAAGAAGGAAACGTCAGTAAGACATAATGTCAAATGTGACTGAAGTTTGCAGGATGAGAAACCACGTGAATGGATTTCAGTACCAAATAGATGTGTTTGAGCAATCGCCAGGAGAATTAACTAGCTTGAAAGTTAAAAATTAAGAAATTCATGATGAATGCTGATCATAATATTATATCTGATTGCTTCTTTTCATGGTGATTTTCTTTCAGAAGAGTATTAATTTTAACTCTCTGTTCAGAGCCAAGTCTTTATCAATACTTCCTATGGTACCGACATCCCATGGTCTATTCTTATTTGTAGGATTGATTTTATNTGCTGATCATAATATTATATCTGATTGCTTCTTTTCATGGTGATTTTCTTTCAGAAGAGTATTAATTTTAACTCTCTGTTCAGAGCCAAGTCTTTATCAATACTTCCTATGGTACCGACATCCCATGGTCTATTCTTATTTGTAGGATTGATTTTATTTATTAAAAAAATATGATTCCTCTCACTTCTTCTACTAAAGTTTTTTCTAAGACTGGTATCCAAAGACAGTCTTTTCTTCTTCCTTATTTAAATTGTTTAGACTATAAGCTACTTTAAGTATTGTTCATTTGTTCAACAAGAATGCTTCGGCTTACTTGTCTAGATTAGTCTCTGTCTTTACTCAAAATCACTGAAAGTATCAACAAAGCACACTACTGCTAGTACCACTTCTGACTCTTCTTCTATTACTACTACTCTATCTCTAAAGGAAGAAATGGCAGAGAAGTTATATTCATAGAAACAATGGCTACACAAATTCTAAAGTCAAAGAAATATGTACTTCTTTAGATTGAAGGCATAATAATAGCTAACCCAATAAGAGGAGAGATCTTCCCAATCTTGAACCATTAAATCCTGGAGAAGGCAACTTTAAAATGGGGACAATTTTATTACCAGGATTGTAAGGGATAGACGATGTCTCTAAACTCCCTGACATTCAGAAGAAGGAAAGAAAATAAAGAAAAAATAAAAGAGAAGGAAAAGATGAGTTGTAGGCAGTGGCAGAACCAAGAGTGATTAGTGTTAAGAAAAGATGAACAGACAAGAAGGCATATTTGCCCTGAAAGTAGATG
>SJYV01038877.1:0-13699 GCA_006410875.1 Neotragus pygmaeus
CTGGTGTGCTGCGATTCATGGGGTCGCAAAGAGTTGGACATGACTGAGCGACTGAACTGAACTGACTGATATGTATACACACACATATACATCGTATCGAAACTTTCTATTGTCATGGTCAAAAACACATGAGAAATACTGATCTAGAAACTATTATGATAGAAATGTCAGTAACAATGCCAAGGAAATAATTTCTCTAAAATATATATATAATTCAATCTATTTGCAACAGAAGTATTTTCACCATCATCATCAAGTGTTAAGAAAGCAGTCTCATGCATGCTTGGCCACATAAGAATGAGCCTTGGGCCTAGAACACTTCTCTGTGTGGGTGCTCAGTCACTTCAATCATGTCCAACTCTGCAACCCCGTGGACTATAGCCTACCACGTTCCTCTGTCCATGGGATTCTCCAAGCAAGAATACTGGAGTGGGTTACCGTGTCTTCCTCCAGGGATTTTCCTGACCCAGGATTCAAACCCATATCTCTTGTGTCTCTTGCATTGCAGGCAGGTTCTTTACCTACTGAGCCGCCCAGGAAGACCAGAGCACTTCCTTACCAAGGGACAAAGAATCCTTATAGTCTGTGCTAGGTTATCACGTCCTGTGGGATTATCTTTCCTTGCTTCAGACTCACTGTGTATTCCCTTGTTCTATTTAGGCATATACACCAATGGCCCTCACCCATGTTTCCTGCCTGCTTTGTCTATTTCAGACCCCAGAGGAGAGGGGCCAAGGTCTTTCTACTTCAGTAGGAAATGGGCGAGTACAACAATATTGCCTGTGCTAGCTTGCTGCAGAGTAGATCCACAGGCCATGGGGGACAGACACATTGCAAGGGGCTGGATCTTGTGCATTCTTTCTCTCCTCTTGCAATAATTAAATGCTGTACCACCTGAGCCTGGGGTGAAAGTGAAAGTGAAGTCGCTCAGTCGTGTCCGACTCTTTGCGACCGCACGGAGTGTAGCCTATCAGGTTCCTCCGTCCATGGGATTTTCCAGGCAAGAATGCTGGAGTGGCTTGCCATTTATTCTCCAGGGGATCTTCTCAACCCAGGAATCGAACCCAGGTCTCCCGAATTGCAGGCAGATGCTTGGGGTACCTGATGTCTATTCTCAGCAACCTCAAATCATGGTCTGGTTTCTTCTTTGTGTGGCACTTACTGCCTTTTAACCTTGACTTCATAGCCTGCCCACTTAGGCAATGGCAAATATCAAGTATATCATCAAATAAGATTTAGTAAATGACTATTCAATGTGTAGAATACAGACAGAATTGAGTCTTGTTAAAACAGAGTTATATAAAGGGTTCAGCTTCCTGATTGTACAAAATCCAAACATCTGAATCTTGGCTAGAACAGAAGATAGGGCTCACCAGATCAGGCGTCTACCTACAGAAATACTTACAGTTGGTTAATTTACAAAAACAGTTACAAAAGTCAAATCACATTCAGTGCCCTTCAACATCATGTTCAAATACAATAAAATATAAAAAATATACACTAGTTCTCATGCCAGACTCCAGTGTTGACTCACTAAGGAGCTGTTGATCACCTCTAATGTGTGTGGTAAAGGAAATAGCATGATCAATATTCAATCCTCTTTCCACATCCATCATTGGAGAATTTTCTGAAGTGATAAAATAATAATCAATTAGCGAACATTATTCACTGAACACCTAATATATCAATCAGGGAAGAACTTTCATAGGCTGAAAGTGTCTCATATACTAAGGTTTATGGTTAATTCAAGTCTGTGCTTCTGAAGTTAAAGAGGAAGAAAACAAGTAAAAACACTGCTTCCTATATCAAGAGACTTAAACATTAGTAAAACTTAGTAAAGAAGGAGAATTTCTCAGCAGTATAGAAAACTCATTGTAGGGAGACCATACTAGGTGAGAAGAATAAGAAAGAATATTCAAGTTTCTCATAGCAGTGAAATTGTTCCCTAAATGCGTATATCAGCAAACATTTAATTTGTTCTAATTCTAGGACTGTTTTTTATCAAATGGCTGTGCTTACCACCCTCTAAAATCAGTATTCTTTGGTGCAAATAACAGTTTTAAAGTATATCAAAATCTAAATCAGAAGACTGTAAGAGGAAAAATTATCACCTAAGAAGCTGGGTGAGCAGGTTTTGAAAACTCATAGTCATCCCTTCGGGAAGAAACAGGGTAATTTAACTGGAAAAGATGCTGGTTGAAAGGGAGATCAATATGTAATTTTAGCTAGATTGCTTCCCTGTTGTCCTTTGGGCCAATGCCAGAGAAACGCTCTGCCTAACTTGGGACAATGGGTCAAACCAGAAACACAGCTTTGCACCTGAAAGAGAAAATGAAGCTGGAACAGACAGTCTGAGATAGTCTGGGATTCCATTAGAGTGTCAGTCATGAATAAGGTGAGATGCAGTTTCTATGGCTTTGAGATAGTTTCACCATCACCAAGTCTCCCTGGGCAAATTCACTGATGCATTTATGATGAAACTTCTCATTTTCTGCTATGTTTTCTCTCTTGAACCTTAAAGCAAATTCATCTTTTATCAGTTCCACACTTCACTGAGTGTCATGATCTGGAAGAGACAATAAAATACTGGCTAGTGCTGCGGTCCATGGAGTCGCAAAGAGTCGGACACAACTGAGGAACTGAAATGAACTGAACTGAGTGCTGCCCCCAGAGAGGACGCTGAACCTGTCTTCATTTCAGGAGACCATACTTACGGGAATTGATTTACCTGCCAAGACCACTGTCTATTAAAAAAAAAAAAAAATCAAATCATCTTGAAGCAAAGTGGAGCCAGAAAATTAGAAGCTGTCATCTAAATGTAGACACTGTCCTCAAAGACTAGTAGGAAGAAAGATAAGACAGTATTGTCAAATTCAGAAAAGCAAGAATGAATAATCATCCATTCTTTCTTGAATTTTATTTATTTTTCATTAAATTTTATTTTAAAATATTTTTCAGTGTTTATTTTGCCCTCCACTTCTAGGCAATAGCATTCACATTATTTTAAATCCCACAGATTTTTTTAGAGAGATAAACAACATTTAAAAATAAATCTTCTCAAGACTATACTTCATATTACTGGGATGAGTCTCTGTGTTGGGGTGGGGGTGGGGAGGTGTGAACAGTAGGGTCAGGAATATCATTATCTAAGATCTTAACCATCAACATAATAGTACTTTTACGTTGAGCTGCTGCTGCTGCTGCTGCTGCTGCTAAGTCGCTTCAGTCGTGTCCAACTCTATGCGACCCCATAGATGGCAGCCCACCAGGCTCCCCTGTCCCTGGGATTCTCCAGGCAAGAACATTGGAGTGGGTTGCCATTTCCTTCTCCAACACATGAAAGTGAAAAGTGAAAGTGAAGTCGCTCAGTCGTGTCCAACTCTTCACTACCCCATGGACTGCAGCCTACCAGGCTCCTGCGTCCATGGGATTTTCCAGGCAAGAGTACTGGAGTGGGGTGCTATCACCTTCTCTGACCCACATACTGAGGGGCAACTAAACCTGTACCACAACTACCTTGAGGCATACCTTTAAATCCAAAAGTTTTAGTCCTAGTACTCCAGTGATTTACTCTCTTGTTAAAATTTGTTCTTCCCCAACCAGTAAAAGGGGGTTTCTTCCTTATTGAGAAAAGATTTCCAGATCAATATATTTTGATTGACAGTCAACGATTTTTACCTCTAATTAGACAAATATTAGGAGAACACAGTGAAATTAGAAAAAGACCTGGAGAAACCCGCACAACTTAAATTGGAAACATAGCATGTCACTGGCCCATCTATTCAATAAAACTTTTATGAAGTCAGCTGTCTTCAGAAGACTCTACAAAGGAGATACAGTTATTATAAGATCATTTTTTGATTTAACATTAAAATCTGCCAAATAGCATGACTATCTCTGAACGGAAATCTAAAATATTCTTTCCCAAGCAATAAATGAATCCAGAGTGCTACATTCCTAAGTAATAAAGAGTTAATATCCCTCAGGTAACTTGTTTAGAAGACATCATTGGTTGCATCTGCTTTCTCGTCCCTGATTTCTGAAATCTGCTCAAGTATCCACCCCTAGGCCAATGAGCTCATGAACTTGAAGAGAAATTGACCACACACACAATTTGAGGGTTGGCCCTCAGTGCTCCAATATAGTGCAGTTTCCTTCCCATGACTGGTTCAAAAAGTAACCCTAACCCAACAAGCTCACAGCATTTCTTTGGTGAAGGTTATTGATTAAATAATTAGGCTAGTGAGATATGAGGGGAAGTTTACTAGACAAAGTGGAAAGAAAGTTTCTCTGCCTTTGAGAAAGGCAGAAAAGACAACCTTTCAGATGGTGACAGCAGCCATGAAATTAAGAGAGGCTGGTTCCTTGCAAGAAAAGTTCTGACCAACCTAGATAGCATACTCAAAAGCAGAGACATTACTTTGCCAACAAAGCTCCATCTAGTCAAAGATATGGTTTTTCCAGTAGTCATGTATGGATATGAGAGTTGGACTATAAAGAAAGCTTAGTGCCAAAGAATTGATGCTTTTGAACTGTGGTGTTGGACAAGACTCTTGAGAGTCCTTTGGACTGCAAAGAGATCCAACCAGTCCACTCTAAAGATCAGTCCTGAGTGTTCATTGGAAGGACTGATGCTGAAGCTGAAACGCCAAAGCTTTTGCCACCTGATGCAAACAATAGACTCACTGGAAAAGTCCCTGGTGCTGGGAGAGATTCAAGGCGGGAGGCAAAGGGGACGACAGAGGATGAGATGGTTGGATGGCATCACCAACTCAATGGACATGAATCTGAGCAAGCTTCAGGAGCTTGTGATGGACAGGGAAGCCTGGCATGCTGCAGTCCATGGGGCTACAAAGAGTCAGACATGACTGAGTGACTGAACTGATGAAGTGAAACCTAGTTCTAGTCTTGTGACAAGACTGAGAGGAAATCAACACAAAAAGGATGAAAATGCCAAGAAGGTCTCAGCCAATCAGACCAAGCTCTGGTTAAACGAGGCCTAACTTCCACCCTAACTAGAAGTATCTTGGGGTTCTTGAGGACCAGTCTGAGTTGAATCTGCATTTACTTATGACCTAAAATACTCTGTTGCTGCTGCTGCTGCTAAGTCGCTTAGTCGTGTCCAACTCTGTGCGACCCCATGGACGGCAGCCCACCAGGCTCCCTCATCCCTGAGATTCTCCAGGCAAGAACACTGGAGTGGGTTGCCATTTCCTTCTCCAAGGCATGAAAGTGAAAAGTGAAGGTGAAGGTGAGTTCATTCAGTCGTGTCTGACTCTTAGCGACCCCATGGACTGCGGCCCACCAGGCTTCTCCATCCATGGGATTTTCCAGACATGAGTACTGGAGTGGGGTGCCATCGCCTTTTCCTAAAAATACTCTAGCACATATAATTAATAGGGTTCTCTTTCATATTTAAGACAATTGTATAACTAATCATGTTTCACTTTTTCTGATAGGAATTCAGAGTCAAATTTGAAACTCAGTCACAAAAATGACATAAGCTGTGTGGTGTACATTTTCAGTCCCTTTAATAAGGTCCATTTTTCCCTCCTGCCTATTTTTTTTTCTGGTTTTTCATCATTTTCTTTATAATTTTTAACTTTTATTATAAGCCCATAAAGATTGCTTGCAGAATAGGTTGAGATATAAGTAAATTAATAAAGTAAAATACAATAAATTACAGAATAAGTGCAACTTTCTCAGAAGACCCACAGTACAAACACAAGCAAGGAAAAATCAAAGAAATAATTAAAGATATTTTACAAATCAGAAATGTTTACTGAAGAAAGCATGTTCTGTTCATTTCCCACATAAATGAAACTTATTATTATATTTCATGTAATCGACCAGAAGAAATAAAATTGGTTTTATATAATTTTTGATGCTCTAAATAGAATTCAAATTACAAAATAACAGAATCAATAGCCTAAGAATTACTGGAAAATGTCTCATGTTATATAGCTCATCTTATTTTTTCTTATTCAGACCATTTCACTTCATTAATCTAATTAATTTATACTAAAATATGCCAAACCTGTTGCATTTAAATTTACATTAAAGTTGTTTGTTTTCCAAAGAATATTTTTCTCTATAATTGCGTTTTGGAATAAATACATGTTGCCTGTTATACATTTTTCACCATTTTGATAGGCATATACTTTCTTTTCATAAGTATGCATAGCATGGAAATCATGGTGCATTTTACACCTTGAAATACATATTAAATATTTGATGAGAGTGGTGCAAACACAATTTAAATATATATATGAATTTATAGTAAGTCTGGTGGAAAAGCAATCAGCTCTGCTTAATTTTATCATTTTCTTTGTGATTATAAATCCAAATTGTATTCCTATAGGATTAACCCTTAAGAAGTAAGACAAACTGTCAACCAGACCAGAGGGAAATGTTTGTCAATCCATATAAGGGCTAGCAAATATGGTTTCTCTACAAAAAAAAAAAAAAAAGGATAAAATATTTTAATACTTCTTTAGTACATTGCTGCTGCTACTACTGCTAAGTCACTTCAGTCATGTCTGACTCTGTGTGACCCCATAGACAGCAGCAGACCAGGCTCCCCCGCCCCTGGGATTCTCCAGGCAAGAACACTGGAGTGGGTTGCCATTTCCTTCTCCAATGCACGAAAGTGAAAAGTGAAAGGGAAGTCACTCAGTTGTGTCCGACCATCAGCGACCCCATGGACTGCAGCCTAAACAGTCTCCTCCGTCCATGGGATTTTCCAGGCAGGAGTACTAGAGTGGGGTGCCATTGCCTTCTCCTCTTTGGTACATTAATGGCTTACAAATCACAGAATTGGTTGCTTTTAGGAAAAGAGGAAAGCACACTGAAGAAAAAAATAATAATAAATTCCCTGGCTCTAAGAGTACAAGGGCTTCCCTGGTGGCTCCATGGTAAAGAATCCGAGAATCCACCTGCCAGTGATGGAGACACGGGTTGTATCCTTGGGTCAGGAAGCTACCTTGGAGAAGGAGACGGCAATCCACTCCAGTATTCTTGCCTGTGAAATCCCATGGACAGAGGAGACTGGCGGGCTATAGTCCATGCAGTTGCAAAAGAGTCAGACAGAAGTTAGCAACTAAACAAGAGCACAAACTCCCACCATTTAGAATCCCTTTTTTTTTTTTTTCTATTACTTTCATCACTAAGATGCTCAGGATGATCACTTAAATTTTCAGTTCTCCTGATATCATGAAAGCAAGATTTGATTAAGGGAAGAAAGTAGCACGGAGAGATTGGACAAGATGGAAATGCCATAAATTTTGCCTATTTCCTCACTGAGCCCATGCCAGCTAAGAGGTGTGCAAACACAGGTCAGTGCTCACTATTTCTGCCTAAGTCATCCATGTCTGCTGAAGACTTAGCAACCAAGCCAACTGCAGAGCTTCTAGGCCACCTTATTAGCCTCTCACTGCTCTACTTGCAGTGCTCAATGTAAATGGCTTCTTTGTTATGTGGCTGCTTAAAGTCATTTACAAATCAAAATTCATGAAAAATTTCTCTTGTTATCGTGTCCGACTCTTTGCGACCTCATGGACGGTAGCCTACCAGGAGGCCTACCAGGCTCCTCCCTCCATGGAATTCTCCAGGCAAGAGTACTGGAGTGGGTTGCCATTTACTTCTCCAGGGGATCTTCCCGACTCAGGGATCAAATGCTGGTCTCCTGCATTCCAGGCAGACACTTTAACCTCTGAGCCACCAGGGAAGTCTTATAATTTGGAGATATGTGTCAATTATAACTATAAAATTAAATATAAACAATTTTAAAATCTGCAACCATTATCAAAGTGTATCTAGAAATGAATTTCATTTAGTGGCAATTATATATGTGTATGCATGCCTTCATTAGACGGCAGCTATCTTTAACAAATTGGCATAAATGGCAAAAGGAACTCGGATTTGTTGCTGCTTGTCAATCAATCAAACACTAATTTAAGGACCTATTACATGGTTCAGGGCACTTCAACCCCCACAAACCTTTTCACCCTGTTTTCCATCATTAACATGCTCTTCGGTAGCTTCATGGAAGGGTCATATGGGGGTTCATGAGTAAGACTAGTGCTGTAAGGAACTAGAATCTGGATGTGAGCAAATCACAGCACACACCCACGCAAAGTCTTCTCTGCAGACAGACACTTAAATCTCTTTAAAGAGATTGTTTTTAAATTTAAATGACTTGAGCAAAGCAAGTAATGAAAGACTCTAGCAGCAGGGCAAAGTTCAGAGTCTGAGGTCTCCATGCTGCTGCTGCTGCTAAGTGGGGTCAATCATGTCCGACTCTGTGCGACCCCATAGATGGCAGCCCACCAGGCTCCCCCGTCCCCGGGATTCCCCAGGCAAAAACACTGAAGTGGGTTGCCATTTCCTTCTCCAATGCATGAAAGTGAAAAGTGAAGTCGCTCAATTGTGTCCGACTCTTCACGACCCCATGGACTGTAGCCTACCAGATTCCTCCATCCACGGAATTTTCCAGGCAAGAGTACTGGAGTGGGGTGTCATTGTCTCCTCCATACTTAAACCAAAGTCTCAAATCAGCTTTCTTATGGAAACAATAAGAATGGAGAAGCTATTCCCCATACGCTCTTATACCCCAAAGCACAATTTCCTCGCTCCCATTTCCCAAAGCGCCCACAGACCTCTCTGGTCTCAGAAACAGTTATTCTGAATTGGTCTGTGGTTTGGGAATTGTGGATAACTTTTTACTCATTATAGTATTTACTTGTAACATTCATTCACCTATTTTCTTACTCTGGTTTTTCTGTGTTAGAATCATTGTCATAGCTGTCCCTTATTTACTAAGACAAATAATTCAAACTGACAAGAACTTTCAAACTCCAGCAGAGGAGAGATTATGCTTTAGTGACCAGCTGTGAATTCCTGTATATGGATATTCATAAGAACAAGTAATTCCAATTTTTCTCTTTAGTATGTTTACTCTAATGGGGGGATAAATACTGACAAAGAAATGTTACATACGAATTCAAAGACCTAAGATCTAATGTGCAATTTATTCTTGTCTTGCAATTCCTTCCCATCTGGCCCTAAATCCCTAACAATGACTTAAAAAGCTTTCAAGAAAAAAAACAAGAATATTGACAACTTTCTGAAATGCTGCCCTTAGAGTCCATGCCATTGATCGTTTATTCCCCAGCCCTATGCAGCTATAATCACAGAATGCCACAGAAGACAGGATTGACTTCTGAGTCAGACAGCCCTGGATTAGTATTCCAGCGCAGTCTTTCTACAGTGTGTTTATCTGCTCTAAACCTCAACCACATCATCTACAAGTTGGAGGCAATAAAAGCACCCACTTCAGAAGGTGCTGGAAGCTTTAATGGAACAACTCACATACAGCAGCCATGTCTGGCAGAGAGTGCTCAGTAAACATTACTCCGTTCTCCCAACCCCTCTACAATGCCTAAACCATTGCTAACCAGGGCAAAACTGCAGATTAGGAGAGAGAACCTCTCGTGTAAATGGGATTCATAACTACGACTGTCACGGATTCAGTATCAAACACGTGTAATTGCTGGTGCATTGGCCATGCATGCTAATAGCACCAAAGCTTTCACCTCATTCCACTTGTCACCTTTGGACTTTCTGCTGTTCTGATGGAACATACTTTCTCAGATGAAAATGGAGTTTGTTTCCTTGGACTGCACTTATCCTACCTCTTGCCAATTATTTTCCCAAGGTAGCAGGAAAATGCAGCCTTCTCTCTCAAATCCTTCAAGGATGGCTAGAGTCCATCTCCAAATGAAGAAATTATCTGAAAACTCTGAGTAATGCTGCCATCAAGAAACTCCTATCTTGCTCACCAATTGGGCTCTGTGGTTACTAGGAAAGATAACATTTCCAGAAACAGCATAATCTAAGCAACAACATTTTGCAAAACATACTGTTAAAATTGTAGGCTACACTTATGGAAGGCCAAGATATGTTCAACTTAAATGTATTATGTTCCAAAATACCACGTGTAAGCCACATATTTGGAACTCAAAATGTGTTTTCCCATAAAATATTATACAATGATTTAGTCCTTCTGTCTGTCATACATAAACTACTATAATTCATGATGTAATCCACCTGAGGTAGAGTACAGACATACTGATNAAGCCACATATTTGGAACTCAAAATGTGTTTTCCCATAAAATATTATACAATGATTTAGTCCTTCTGTCTGTCATACATAAACTACTATAATTCATGATGTAATCCACCTGAGGTAGAGTACAGACATACTGATGTGCACAATTAGTCTCTATTTGTGTAACTCACTTCTCCTCAGCCTTCAGGTTTAAATTTGTTCATCTGTTCAACACAAGAATATGATATGCCAGAATGGCTGTGATCCAAAAGTCTACAAGCAATAAATGCTGGAGAGGGTGTGGAGAAAAGGGAACCCTCTTACTCTGTTGGTGGGAATGCAAACTAACACAGCCACTATGGAGAACAGTGTGGAGATTCCTTAAAAAACTGGAAATAGAACTGCTATATGACCCAGCAATCCCACTACTGGGCATACACACTGAGGAAACCAGAATTGAAAGAGACATGTGTACCCCAGTGTTCATCACAGCACTGTTTATAAGAACCAGGACGTGGAAGCGACCTAGATGTCCATCAGCAGATGAATGGATAAGAAAGCTGTGGTACATATACACAATGGGGTATTACTCAGCCATTAAAAAAAATAAATTTGTATCAGGTCTAATGAAGTGGATGAAACTGGAGCCAATTATACAGAGTGAAGTACAGAAAGAAAAACACCAATACAGTATACTAACGCATATATATGGAATTTAGAAAGATGGTAATGATAACCCTGTATGCAAGACACCAAAAGAGATACAGATGTATAAAACAGTCTTTTGAACTCTGTGGAAGAGGGAGAGGGTAGGATGATTTGGGAGAATGGCATTGAAACATGTATAATATCATATGTGAAATGAATCGCCAGTCCAGGTTCGATGCATGAGACAGTGTGCTCAGGGCTGGTGCACTGGGATGACCCTGAGGGATGGGATGGGGAGGGGGGTTCAGGATGGGGAACACATGTACACCCATGGCAGATTCATGTCAATGTATGGCAAACGTATTGTAAAGTAATTTGCCTCCAATTAAAATAAGTAAATTTATGTTAAAAAAAAAAAAAAAGAATATGACATGCATCACCTGCTGCTAAATGCCAAACACCCTTCTAGATAGTCTTTACACCCTTCAGATGTAAAGACAAGACAAAGCCCTTGCCTCATCATGTTTACAGACAAATGGGGGAAAGAGACAGAGAACAGATAAGCCCTATATAACTTCAGGTATGGAGAAGTGCTATGAAAGATTTTTTTAAATCTTAGATTTGTTCTGAGGAGCTGACATTAAAGCAGGCTAAAGTGGGAATGGTAACAAGGTGACTATCAGGGATAAGCATTCCAATTAGAGGGAACAGCAGTGCAAAATCCTTAACTGGGCTTGGTAGTTAGAATGTTCTCAGAACAAAATATTTATTTTAGTTCAATGCCAAAGGAAAATTGTACCAGATTGAGTTAAATAGGCAAGGAAGACTATTCAAGACTATTGCAACAGAGAAATGAGACTTACCTCTGCTGAAACAAAAGGTGGGAGGGTTTTTAAGCATTGTGGTGAGCTTGTGGAAAAGTACTGCAGTAAGTTAGGGAAGAGGTGGATCAATCTGATTATACTATCTGTCTTTGCTAATTGGTGCTTACCTTTCACAGAAACTGAGAGATAAAGGTGCTATCTTCGTTGACAGGATTATATTTCAAAAGGATGGCTCTCAGATTCTTAAGGTGGCTTCCCCAGTGCCTCATTGGTAAGAATTTGCCTGCCAATGCAGGAGACATGAGTTCAATCCTTGGGTCAGGAAGATCCTCTGCAGGAGGAAAGGGCAACCCACTGCAGTACTCTTGCCTGGGAAATTCCACGGACAGAGAAGCCTGGCAGGCCTGACAGGCTACAGTAGATAGGGTCACAAAGAGCTGGACACGACTGAGCATGCATACTCACACAAGTCCTTAAGAAAGACATTTCTGGTTGCAGAAGATCTCAAAGGGGCAGAGAAAGAATTTACAATTGCAATTTTTCTAAAGTAAATGCTTTAAAGTTTATCTAATTGTGATTTTGATTTGCATTTCTCTGAGGATTAGCAATGTTAAGATTTTTTATGTGCCAATTGGCCATTTGTATACCTTCTTTGCAAAAATGTCTATTCAGGCTTTCTCCCTATTTTTTTTTATTGAGTTCTTTGGGTTTTTTTAGTTGAATTGTATGAGCTGTTTATATATTTTGGATTTTTACCACTTATCATTCATGAAATTGAAAGTCACTCAGTTGTATCCAACTCTTTGCGACCCCATGGACTGTAGTCCTGAATTGTCCAGGCCAGAATACTGGAGTGGGTAGCCTTTCGCTTCTCCAGGGGATCTTCCCAACCCAGGGATCAACCCAGGTCTCCAGCATTGCAGGCGGATTCTTTACCAGCTGAGCCACAATGAATGTCCAAGAATACTGGAGTGGGTAGCCTAACACTTCTCCAGCAGATCTTCTCTACCCAGGAACTGAATCAGGGTCTCCTGCATTGCAGGCAGATTCTTTATCAACTGACCTATCACTCATACCACTTGCAAATATTTTCTCCCATTCAGTAGGTTGTCTTTTCATTTTGTCAGGGGTTCCCTTTGCTGTGCAAAAGCTTTGAAATTTACTCAGATCTCATTTGTCTATTTTTGCTTTTATTTCTTTTGTCTCTTAAGAGACAAATACAAACAAAAAAATTATGATTTATGTCAAAGAGTGTTTCACTCATATTCTCTTCTGTGAATTTCATGGTTTCAGGTCTTATATTTATGTCTTTGATGCATATTTATTTTATTTTTGTATATGGTGTAAGGAAATATTCTAATTTCATTCTTTTACATGTAACTGTCCAGTTTTCCCAGCACCACTTATTGAAGAAACTGTCTTTTCTCCATTGTTTATCCTTGTTTCCTTTGTTGATGATTGATTTTGTTGTTTAGTCACTAAGTCATGCCCAACTATTTTGCAACCCCTTGGACTGATGCTCACCAGGCTCCTCTGTCCATGAGATTTCCCAGGCAAGACTATGGGAGAGGGTTGCCACCTCCTCCTCCAGGGGATCTTTCTAACTCAGAGATGGAACCTGTATCTCCTGTATTGGCAGGCAAATTCTTTACCACTGAGCCACCAGAGAAGCCCTTGTTGTTGATTCAGTTCAGTTCAGTTAGTTCAGTCACTCAGTCGTGTCTGAGTCAGTTGTTGCAACCCCATGAATTGCAGCACACCAGGCATCCCTGTTCATCACCAACTCGCGGAGTTCACTCAGACTCACATCCATCAAGTCCGTGATGCCATCCAGCCATCTCATCCTCGGTCGTCCCCTTCTCCTCCTGCCCCCAATCCCTCCCAGCATCAGAGTCTTTTCCAATCAGTCAACTCTTCGCATGAGGTGGCCAAAGTACTGGAGTTTCAGCTTCAGCATCATTCCTTCCAAAGAAATCCCAGGGCTGATCTCCTTCAGAATGGACTGGTTGGATCTCCTTGCAGTCCAAGGGACTCTCAAGAGTCTTCCCCAACACCACAGTTCAAAAGCATCAATTCTTCGGCGCTCAACCTTCTTCACAGTCCAACTCACATCCATAC
>SJYV01038878.1:0-102968 GCA_006410875.1 Neotragus pygmaeus
AAGGCAAAGGGGCCTCGTTCTGCACAAACTGGGCAGGTTTGCCTCTCTGCTCTCACCAGCTTCTGCAGCTCCTTTGTCTTCTCCAGCAGCAGATCCAGCTTGGGCTCCAGAATCGCCTGTTCCTGGAGGGCTTCCTGTTGCTTCTGTACCATCAGTTCTTTCTTCAAAGCCAGCAGCTGGGACTGCTTCAGCTTCTGCTGGAGGAGCTCAGTCACTCGGTCCACATACCTGGGCAGGGCATTCACGTAAGTGTTCGGTGTCTCTGGGCAGCCTGGGTGTCCCCATCCAACTGCTGGAACAGGGGAGTCTCTGTTGGCCGCTCAGCCTCCACATCAGTCCTTCCTTGTATGGAATGCCACTCCCACTTCCCCATCCTATGCAGGAGGCAGATTCTGCCTGCATATTTCAAGCCACCCCATCTTGCCCCAAAGAGAACCCCCAACCCCAGTTGGGGTGGTGCAGTTATGGGAGGCAGGGATGAGGTCCAAGGGGTCACGGAGAGGAGGAAACAAGGAGGCGCAGCCGCCCAAGATGGCAGCGCCCTGCAACATGCCCAGGAACAGCCCAACAGCAAGGGGAAAGCCAGACCTTGGTGAGGCCAGGATCATAAACAGGTGCTGCATTCGAAGACTGGTGAGCCGGCCAATCAGATCCTGCAGTGCCGACACCATGGTGACCATCTTTGCCTTGGTCTGGCCCTGCAGGATGGCTGGAGCCAGCTGGAACTGGCTCACAGATAGGATGTCTGCCTCCTCACTCATCTCCACTGCTCTCTGGGACAAGAAGATTTCGAGCTGAGGACAGAAGAGGATTTGGTTCAAACTGAGAAAAGAACTCAGAAGCTAGGCCCTCAGCCTGCTCTAAATAAAGAAAGAGGTAAGGGTTGGATTCTGGAGGAGGCACAGCAGGGGACTGCACGGTGTGGTATAGTCCACGGTGTCATATAGAGCTGGACACGACTTAGCAAGTGAACGGGGCTTCCCTGGTGGCTCGGACTGTAAAGACTCTGCCTGCATGCAGGAGACCCACGTTCGATCCCTGGGTCAGGAAGAGCGCCTGGAGAAGGGAATGGCAGACCACTCCAGTATTCTTGCCTGGAGAATTCCATGGACAGAGGAGCCTGGTGGGCTACGGTCCAGGGAGTCACAAAGAGTCACACGACTGAACGACTAACACACACCTAGTGACTGAACAACAGAGGAGCAGGTATTTCCTCTGAGCATTTTTATTGCTAGAAACTCACCAACTATAAGGCGGGAGTCTGGGGCAGCCGCCACCATCACCTTTCAGCCCCTCATTGCTGCCTCAGGCCTTACCTAACTCAGGACCACACCCTCCTCCTCCCAGACTATGGATCAGATAACTACGAAGCAGAGAATTCAAGGGGCTCTCTCTGCTGAATGAAGGTATTTTCTCTCCATGGGAAAAATGAGATTCAGGGAACAGAAATCCATGTTTGAGAAGGCCTAGATTAAGAAAAGGCTAGGCAGAATCTGAGAACCAGTCACATGTCTTGTCACTTTTATTTAACCATGGAAACCTGACCTGGACTGGTGAAGACCTTCTAGGAGGCCCTCCCCTGCCAGCAGGCCTGAGACGTGGACAGACTGAGACATCAACAAAGGCAGGCCCCCAGCTCCCCAGTACCACAAAGACAGTCCAAGAACACCAGCTTCTTACTGTGGGCTGCCAGACACCTCAGCCAGAGATGACATGAAGCACAAATTGCTCCAGAGCCCCAACAGCTCCCCGTTCCCTTCAGCTTTCTGAGCTCTTGTACTCCCCCAGCTCCCCTGTTCGGCCTCCTTGCTCATCACGTGTGCAGGACACACTTCTGCCTCTAAGCTTCTGTGTTGCTCCCCCTGCCTGGAAGGCTCTTCTGCCGGACGTGGGCGTGGCTCTCTCTGCACCCCCTGCAGGTTTTGACTTACTGGTCACCTTTGCAACATCTTGACCACTACATAAAAACAGGCCTTCCCAGCAACCCCATCTCCCGTTCCAGCTCTCCTTCTGCATGGCCCTAGGTTAACCCCTAACATGCTGCGTATTTCACTTGTTTACCTCGTTTCTTGCCTGCGCTCCCTCACTAGACTACAAGCTCCGGGAGGTCAAGGATGCTGCCTTGTTTTCTGCTCATCTCCTCAGACAGTGCCAGGGGTTCAGGAAGGATGATAAACACGATAAACACTGCTAAGTGAAGACGTGCTCAGTTGCTTCAGTTGTGTCCAACTCTTTGCGACCCTATGGGCTGTAGCCAGGGTCTTCTGTCCATGGGATTCTCTGGCAAGAATACTGGAGTGGGTTGTCATGCCCTCCTCCAAGGGATCTTCCTGACTCAGGGATCAAACCCATGTCTCCTGCGGCTCCTGCATGGCAGGCGGGTTCTTTATCACTGAACCACCGGGGAAGTCCGTTGAATGAATGGAATAAATGGGAAGCATCCTAATGCTCCAGAGTGAATGGGAGTGCCCCTGCTCTGGAAAACTGAAAGCACTCAGCATCCTTCACACAAACAGGAAGGTCAGGTCAGGCATCTAGAGCAATACTGCCTATGCTGGTGCCAGGCCCCGCACATCATCCAGAGACAAAAGTACCTCCATGAGCTCATCAATGAACTGATTCCGGGTCTCGGGGTATTCAAGAAGTGTCAGAGCATCCGGGCCCCTGGCAACACCTTCAGGAGCTGCCAGGAAGAGAGAGAAGTGACAAAGTGGCTAAAGACTAGGCAAGACCATCGGTTTGAGAAGTCCTGGTGCATTAATATGGACACAGACACTACACTAAAGCCACTTCCTGTTCCAACCCAAGAAGGAAGGGTCACCCTTTCCCATTTGTCGCAGCCCTAATCAGGTACCAAGAGCCAACTGCAGTCTGTGAGGAAGACCAGAGCTGAGTTCCAAAGACCCGAGAGTTCCTTCACTTTGGTGGGCATCAAGTCTCATCCTGCACTGCCCTCTAGTGGCTCAGATCACGGTCACAGCCTCTCCACTTGTGAGGAAGGGGGGCCAGGTCAGGCTTCAGAGCCTGTCAGCCCTCTCGGAACAACCCAGACAAAGGCTGACCCACATTCAATATCCAAAGCATTGAGAGTTTTTAGGCTTCATTTTAAGAACTCCTCTCTATCCACTACACTCACATCATCAACAAGATTTTGGAAAAAAAAAAACAAAAACAAAAACAGGTAACTGTATGAGAAGTGCAGTCTTGGCAGTGTACTTTTTGTTTGCTTCTAGAGACACAGGGGTACCCTCTGCCAGGGGTGCAGGGAGCAACACACTCACCCTGGGTTCCGGCTTCCAGCACGGTGATCTGCAGAGCAGTGGCATCGTCTCCCCAGTCTATCTCATCACCCCCAGCTTCCTGGGTGGAGAGCAAAGAACCCCTGCACTGTTGGGAGAACTTTTCCAAGCAAAGGGAACCAGTATAAACTAAAGCCCTCAATAAACCCATTGATGTGCATTTCAACTGTATGAAGGACCTCCAGCCCTGATGGAGGTGGCAAAGATGGCAGTGTGGGCCCATGCATATAGGTACCACCTGCCTATACCCCTACACCTGCCCCAAACACCAAGAGAAAGAGGTCAAAACTCTAACATGTCACTTTGGAAACTCTACCTCCTCCCAAACTATATGAGGCCCAAGAGCTGTGAACTTCAAGTGATGTCTTTGAAAAGAGAGAAAACTTTTTTTTTCTTTGGCCACACTGAAAGGCACCCGGGATCTCAGTTCCCTGACCAGGGATTGAACCCTTGGCCCTTGCAGTGGAAGCGTGGAGTCTTACTCACTGGACCACTAGGAAATTCCCAACATGTTTCTTATCACCAAAACAGCAATCACAGAAAGTCCTCAAGAGAGATGGACTGAGAGAGCATCCCAACCTTTGAATCCGATTCCAGGGAGATGCCCCAGTCAATTCCAGCAGTCTGCGCAGAGATGCCAGAGTCAGCCCCTTGAGATGCCACCTCCAACCCAAAGTCACCCCAGTCAATCTAGAAGGGAAAAAAAGTGTTAGTTCATAGAAGATGGGTGAGAAAAAGGGGCCTGCCTTCTTCTAGGTCTCAGTAGGGAGCAACGGCACACTGTTCAAACATAGTGGCCTCCAAGCTTCCCAAAGGAGAGTCTGTCTTCAGAGAGCTCAGGGGACTGAAGGGCTCCCAGTTCAAAGCTGACCAGCCTCCTGGGCCTCTTCAGCGCTCATCTACCCTATGGTCTCAAGAAAGCCAGAAAAAAGGAGTAGGGCCTTCTGGGCCCTTCCACCTACAGTCTCTCTCACAGGAACACCCCTTTCTTCCCTCTGGACTCTGAGTTCAAAGGGGACAGGGGAGGACTGAACCATGTATGAAGGGAGGAAGCGGTTCTCACTCGGCCTGTCTTACCGCGTCTTCTTCCACCTGCTCAGGGGGCTCCTCAAGGTGTGGCCTCTCCACTGCCGAGGGCTCCGTGCCCGTCCTCCACTCATACACCGTGCAGTTCCCCCGCGTCTGCACAAACCGCAGCATCGGCAGCACCTGCTCTGTGGGGCTGCAATGGAGCATGCCGCTGACCCTCCTGCTGCCCACTTGTGAGCTGGGCCTGGCACCCAAGTGTCTCGTTGGGGAAAGCACAAGTGGAGAAGAGAGCTCAGCCGGGGAAGCAGCCCCTCCTCCACCGGGGAGAAGCCAGGGCCCTCAGTACCTTTCGCACACAAACCCCACACAGGCCTGGTACAGGTCAATGGCTTCGCTCAGGGTCTGGGCCGCCGCCCCGATCTCGGCCAGCTGACTTGGTAGGTCCTTCACCAGGGCCAGTAGTTCTCTTCGGACATTGTCCCCCTAGAGAGGATCCATGAGGTGGGCTTAGACAGAAGTGGTGGGAAGTGGAGTCCAGTGCATTAAAGAAAATGCCTGAAGACTAAAGATGAGCAAGAAACTGGCCCAAGAAGGGCCCAACCAGCAGAGAAGGAAAGCCCTCCCCAGAAGCAAAGGCACTGGGCCCAGGAAGACAGACAGGTCCCCGCCGCAGGAAACCTGGCCTGCTCACCGTGATGCCGTACTGCTTGCAAGAGTGGTGGAACTGCTCCCTCATCTCGGCAGCCCCCGCCTGGCCCTCCTCCTCCTTGCGGCTGTATTCTTGCTGCAGCTGCTGGCACTTGGTGATCTGCTTCTTCAGGGAGGGGATCTCATAGTTGACGTTCCGAACCAGGAGGCTGGAGAGTTCCACTGAGAAAGATGGGCGCAGGAAGTTCACTCCAGACCCCCAGACCTAAGGCAGGCACGCCCCAAGGACATGCGCAAATATACCCTGGCTTGGTGGCGAAGAGCACAGGGGTTGACCTCCCAGCTCCTCCCCTTCCTGGCTGTGGAACCGAAGAGTCATTTAACCTCTCCAATCCAGTCCTCAACTATAAAACAGGGGTAGTAATATTTATCATGAAAATTAAGAGAATTCATATAAAACACAAGTATAATTCCTTGCATTTAATAAGTGTTAATATTTGGTCAATATTAGCTATTATAATTATTTACACTGGTAGCAAATACAACCCAAACTACAGTCAGCCTTTTAGTTATTCTCTCGGGTACTTGATACAGGCCCCAGGTCAACCTGTGCCTCTTCTGCCCAGTGGAGCAGAGGGGTGCCGGGGGTGCTAGTCATCAAGAGGTGACTGGCAGAAGACCCGTAAGCACCTGTACAAACGCCCACAACCTGCCCAGTGGTCATCCTTCTCCCAACACTCATTGAAATTTATTTTCCCACGTCACAAACATCTACACACCAGCCTCTCCCCCCACATGAACTGTACCTCCTAGAAGGCCAGTGTCTCAAAATTCGAGGAGGGAGCCTCCCCGTGGACACTGGGACTTCCAGGTTGGGCCCCTTACCTAGGTAGGTGTTATCCTTCTCATACAGGGCTACGATCTCCTGCCAATCCTAAGAAAAGAAACAGGAAGTGAGCCAGGAGAGCAGCCACATCCCAGCTCAATCCCCCAACAGGGATCCCAGTCTCTGCATCCTCATCCTCCTTCATAATGCTGGCTGGACCACCCACTTTAAGAGTATGGTGCCAACGAGTGATTCCCAAAGCAAATGTAAACCCAGGGGTAGGGGTCACAAAGAGTTGGACACGACCGAGCGACTGATACTTTCACTTTCAGGATCTACTTTTGGCATAAACTACGGGGACAGAGAAAGTTGAGGAAATATTCCACAGGGGCGTCTCCAGTGGATCCTCAGACAGCCTCTGACCCCCTGGACTGGATGCCTCCGGCTGCACATTACCATTGCCACCCACACTTGCCTTCATTCGCTGTGAAGAGTACCGGCCGAAAATATTTTTTGTGGAGGCTTCAGTGCCTTTGAGAAGCTCCACGATTCTTAGGCAGTGGAAGTAGTGAATGTCTGGAAAGCAAAGAAAAACAAAGACTGGAAATAACAGTCTCTAACCCACCACTGCAGCCACCACATATGGCTGACTCGTGTATATGCCAGTAACTTTAGAGGGTACAGCTCTCCCCTTCATCATTTTGTGTTGAAATAAACCAGCCTCTATACCCCAAATAAAAGCCTCTCTTTCTTTAGAGGTCAGTCCTATGACTAAAGAAAAGGGAACCTCTCAGCAGATATATACCACCCCAGGAAAGATGGGGGTCCAGTAAGGCAGCCCCAAAGCACTCACAGGATCCAGAGAGTAGCTGGGCGATCTCTTGGCTCTCTGGCATGTCCTGGATGGCGGCATTGATTTTCTCTCGGATGGTCAATACCAGACTCTGCCATTTCAGGTTGCAGTGCCTTCTGTCTACCAGCCAGTCTATAGCAGAAACCCAAATCATAGCATTCCCATGGCCAAAACTGCATCACTGATTCAAGTGAAATATGCTAAGGCATTGGCTAAAAATTGTACTCATATTGGTTAAGGTGTGGGGGTCACAGGAAGATGAGAATGAAGACAGGCTCAAAGGAATCCTTGGGGCTAAACAGATTCCAGCAACCTAACTTTATCCACAATGTGACTTTTATAAAGTAACTGCTTCAACATAGGGTAAAGTAAAACTTTCAATTGGTCCTGACATCAAAGTGCCACTTTGGACCACTCTAAATTCTCCATGGATAATTATATTTTTCTTACTGACAGAGGATGCCACTCAATTTCTACTTTCTCAGGGCTGGGATTAACCATGACAATGAAAAATACAAGACGGTTACACCAAATACCAGATGAATGAACAACTGCAAAGCCCCTAAGGACTAAATAACACTGGTCTACTCTTATCAGCGAAGCACCATCCTGCACACATGAATACCAATGTGACTGATCTCCTGGATTCTGGGCCAGATCTGTTTTTAGTTGAGCATATAGGTGAATGACAGCCATGCACATTTCCTCACAGGAGAGAGCTAAGACCTAGACTTTGTGGTCAGCTGGTCCTGGCTCTAATTACCAACTTTCTTGGGCAAGTCTCTCAACCTCTCTGTGCCTCAGTTTCTCTACATGTAAAATGGGGATGATAAATATACTGAGTACAAATGGTAGAACACTGAACATTGTGCCTGGCGCATGGCAAGGGCTCAATGAACTGTAGTGATCTTCATTTTCATAATGTTAAGCACATAAAACAGCACTTGGTATAGAATAAACCCTCAATAAATGGTTGGGTTTTTATCGGTCCTTTTCAGGACCAGTAACAAGCATATACATCAAGAGTGTACAGGTCCTGAAGAGCTGGGACAAATCCGAAATGAAGTTAAAGACGCTCCACTAAGTGGCCACCTTGCCCTTGTTAAAAACATCTGCTAACTGGTCAAATGCTGGGAGCCCACACTAGTTATCAGTTATATCCCCATTGCTGCACTCCACTAAAATCTCCAAAAACAAAAATTATGTACATGTCACAGAAGTAGAAGCAAAGGGATGACACAGTCAAACAGATGTCATTTTAATGACACAACTGGCATCAAAACAATTAATTCAAAGACCATTTAAAAATCCAGGAGCTGTGCACTGCCCTAGAGGGGTCAGAGTGAAGAGGCCCTTCCCTCCTCTAGAGAGGAGGTATATAGACGCGATACAGACAGCAGGGAGATGGCCTGGCCACTAAAAGGTTTTTCTTTTCAACTGGACCTAGGTGCCTCTTCCACCTAAAGTCAAAGGAAAAAATAAAAAGGAAGAAAGTTTTTTTTCCCAGCGTAATACAATACTGGAACCTGACAGACTTGGGTTCTAACTTCAGATCTGCCATTCAGCAGCTGACCATCTTTAAGGTAAGCCTTCAACTCTCTTCTGTCCCTGAAATACATGATTGACAACATGTTATATACGTTTAAAAGAAAACACAGGTGAAGTATAGACTCTATGCATGGTTCCTTCCCGCTCCTTTTACTGAGGCAGGTCCAGCCACAGATGGGAGCACAGAACAGAGCGAATGGTTGGCGGGTCCGCTGTTGGTGACAGAGGGCCAGGGGGCCAGGTCTCCCCTTGACAGCTAGGTGAGCGGGGGCGCCCCTCCTACCGAGTAGCTTGCTGGTCTGGATGTCGATGGGCACGTGCTGATGGTCCTGGCGGGAAACACGGCGGGGAAAGGTGCGTGAGTGCTGCGAGCGGACAAGCAGCTCGCGCGCTCACTTTATCCCCCCAACTGCCACGCTGTGGGGCCAGCACAACGGGCCGGGGAGGGAGCCCCCCGGAGAGAGCCTGAGGAAGCATGTCAGGAAAGAAGCGGCTGAATTCAGCCCAGGGGCCCCAGGGCAGCCCCCCATTTCCCCAGCTGCTGCTCCCCCACCTGCATCTTTCCTCCACTTCCGTTTCCGGCCTCCGACCGGGACACGCCCCGCCTACCACTAATCCGGTGCAGTTGTGGCTGAGCCTCGGGTTAGGCTCACACGGGTCTTCTCGGGCCACGTCACCGCCTTCCTCAGAGCCAATCGGGAAGCGCGCTCCATCCCAGGCCTCAAGCCCCACCCACCCCGGGGTTCCGAGTGGCTGAGCCCGGGAAGGGCGGGAGAAGAGGAGCCAGCCAATGGGAGACCCCAGGCGGGCTCAAGACCTGGCAGGAGCAGGGGCTCCAGGAAAGGGCTGCAGAGGCGGCAGAATCCCGGCAGGCGGCGCCCTGGAGCTGGATTCCGTCGCTCCCGGCCAGACAGGCGCGGAGCCCTCTGCGTAAAGATTAACGAGTCTGCCCACAGGGCCCTAGCGCCTACTGAGGAACCTTGAGGTCCTTGATGTTTAGATACGCTCAATCGTATCCGACTCTTTGCGACCCCATGAATAGGAGCACTCCAGGCTTCCCTGTCGTAAACCATCCCCCGGAGTTTGCTCAGACTCATGTCCATTGAGTCGGTAATGCCATCCAATCATCTCATCCTCTGTCGCCCCCTTCTCCTCCTGCCGCCAATATTTCCCAGCATCAAGGTCTTTTCCAATGAGTCAACTCTTCGCATAAGGTGGCCAAAGTATTGGAGCTTCAGCTTCCGCATCAGTCCTTCCAGTGAATAGTCAGGGTTGACTTCCTTTAGGATTGACTGGTTTGATCTGCTTGCAGTCCAAGAGACTCTCAAGAAGAGTCTTTTTAGAAACGCCCTACTTGCCTTGCTTTACCGTGGATCATGGTTTAAAAGACTTTTGTGGCACATTACCTTCTCTCTGAATTTATGTAATAGACAAGTGTTGAACACCTGCTACGTGTTATGTGATTAGGGCAGGGATCGGGAGGGAGGAGGGTCAAAGGAGGCATCCCAAAGATAACACCTAAATTGAGTGTTAAAAGAAGAGCTGCAGAAAGAGGGAGATGTGGGAGTGGTGTTCAGGGTGGAGTAGACTGTACAAAGCTTTGCAGGCTTCACAACGAGGTGCAGGGAAAAACAGGCGGGAAAGACTAGCAAGATAACTACAGGAGTCCCGCGTATAATTAAAATGCCCTTGTTAAAAATTAGGAACTGGAGTTCCTTGATGGTGCAGTAGATAGGGATCCACTTGACACTGCAGGGGACCTGGATTTGATCCCCGGTCTGGGAAGATGCCACATGCCTCAGAGCAACTAACCTGTGTGTCAAAATTACTGGGTCTGTGCCCTAGAGCCTAGGAGCCACAACTACTGAGCCTGTGAGCCTAGAGCCTGTGCTTCGCAACAAGAGAAGCTACCACATTGAGAAGCCCTGCACCACAACTGGAGAGAGTAGCCACCACTCTCTAAAGCTAGAGAAAGCCTGTGGGCAGCAACAAAAACCCAGTGCAACCAAATATATAAATATATATCTATAAACTGCATAGGTCTCACACTTATGAAGCCAGCCCTTCAGACAGGCCAGATTCTGTGCTGTGAAATGTTTGAGGCAGAGGGTGGCTGGAGAAGGGACTGTAAAGGCAGAATGGTGGTATCATATCATATCATCTCAGGAAGGAACTTGGACTTCACCCCTGCAGGGAGAGAGGAACCGCTGGAGGGTTTCAAGGCTTTGAGGCTTGAGGCAAAGAGGGACCTGTACAAACTGACTACAGAGACTGATGGATTCGTGGGAGGTAAGGCTGAAGGCAAGGAGACCGTTAAAAGGTTATTATGCAAGAGTTAGAGCTTGACCTGACACAGAGGCATGAGGAGGAAGAGAAGGACTGGATTTCAGAGATGGTTTGGAGGAAAATGGACAGGACTTGGCAGTTGGTTGGCTGAGTGGGTGGGGAGTGGGACAACAGGATGACTGACACATAGGTGGTTGAGTGGGAGTGCCCCACCTAATTCAGGGATGCAGGATACTGAGCATCCTGCAGGGGGTGAGGAGGAGGGCATCTCAGCTTTGAACTTGTAGGGTTGGTGGCCCAGGGAGACTCCCCTGTGAGAAGTGTGCAAGAGGCACTTGGGTCTGCAGCTCTGGAATTCAGGGGGCTAGAGATACAGCTTTGGAGAGCTGTAGGCTGACTCATCTGCGGTCCAGGTTGTGGCTGAAGCTGAGGGAGAGCATGAGATGGGTCCAGAGTGCAGAGGAGAGAGGGTGGGCAGGGGATCTCACAAGGCTGGATGTGCCATTTTGCACCCTTCCCCTTCCAGGTTGTTAGCTCCTCAAGGAGGTTCTGCTTGACTCTTTCTAAGTGACCCTCCTCCGCTACCACCTCTGCCCAGCACATCACTTGGGGCTTAGTAAATTTTTTATTGAACTGTGTGATGTGATAGGGCAGTGAGAAGACCTAGATTCCCGCCCAATGAGATCTTGGACCATTTCGATAAGCTCTCTGCTAGCCACGGTTTCCTCAACATGGAGATAAAACATCCTGACCATCTCAGGGTATTTCTATTTACAAGCTTAAATAAGCAAACCCATTAGATGTATGTAACTCTTTGTAGTTTACAACATACTTTCATAGATTTTTTTTCTCATTATTTGCAAACTCTCTGTGTGTCTATGAAACATTAATCATTGTTATAGAAGGGGTTGAAAGTCTTCCATAAAAATGGCTCATAGGGCAGAACTAAGAGCCTCTTCAGGGCTCTCATGGGAATTTGGTTCCCATTGTAGAGTCCTGACTCAGGCTATAGGAATGGCTGGAGCTTCCCCATGATTAAACAAACTTACTGGGTTCCAACCATGTGTTCCTAGCTCCCTGGGACATCCCAAGAAACATGTCCCTGCCCCACCCTCAAGGTGCATCTCTCCTCCTTGAACCAACAGGCAGGGCAGGGCAGGGCAGGATGAGTCTGGAAGGCCCAGCCCTGGTAAGGTGGTGGAGGCAGAGACCACCAGCACTTCCCCCCCACCCCCTTGCAGCACCCCAGGTGACTCATGCGGAAAGAAGGGTGTTTGAGAACAGCTCTGGCCGAGTGCTAGTGTCAGGGTGGTGGCCCCAGAGAGTGTAGGGGTGCGGATTTTGTGCAGTATCTGCACTGTTTGTCCTTTTCTGAGGCCATAAGAGGCTCAGGGCCAATGGGCAGGTAAGCACACAAGTTGTCTGGCCTCTAGGGCATCGAGATCCTTGGGGCTCCCATCCTCTGGAAAGTGGCAGGGAGAGGCTGTGAAAGGCTCTGACTGTGAATCTCAATTCTCTGCTGATTTAGCAGGTGGGGTGCTGTCAGGGGAGGGGTAGCATAAGGAAGGTGAGAAAGAAGATTGGAGGACTGCGGAGGCTTTAGACAGGAAAGCACAGGGCCCCGGGGTGCTGTGTACGCAGGCTGCCTTGCCATTCTTTGTTGTTAGCTTGCTTATTAAGTGATAGTCTGTGCCGAGTGCCAGTGTAGATCTAAATGTTTTACAAGCCTTATCTAATTTGATCCTTCCAAACAACCTTATAATCTGGGTACTGTTATTAGCCAGGTTTTAAAGGCAAGGGAGCCAAAGCTCAGGTAATTAAGTAACTTGTCCAAGATCATAGAGCTGGTAGTTGGTGAGGCTGGGATCCAAACCCAGGCCTGTCTGGCTCCCCAGCCCGCATTCTTGTTCTCTGTGGGATGTGGTTTCTCCGGCAGCCCTGCCTGCTGCATTCACGGAGCTGGGCCACTACAGCCGCAGGCCTCTCCTTCCCTCCTCTTCGGCCTGATTCCCACTTTCTCCCCTGATGTTGTGTCAGACAGTCAGCACCCCCACCTTGGCAATTCTTGGCCTTTACCAAAGTTCTTTCTTACCACGCCCCATTCTGGGCAAGAAGGTCCATTGCACATGTTCTTGCAATATCTATAAAAGGAAGGCTTACCCTTGACATTCAAATAATCCATTTATTTTATTTACCATATGTTTATGACTTTATGGTCCATGTCTTATGTGTGTTTGCTCACAGCAACACTGACTGTGCTCTGTGTGTGTGTGTGTGTGTGTGTGTGTGTGTGGTGGGTCTGCCTGCTGGGCTGAAGGCCCTGAAAACTCAGCATTCTCAGCTGGCCTCTTGCTGGTTGCAGTGTAGTCTCTGGGTTGGTCTTTGCAGTCTGTCTCCCCAGCTAGTCAGTGAGCACCTTGTGGGCAGGGAGTACAGGCCTGTTCATCTCTGGGACCCCAGCCCCTGGTATGACCCTGACACTAAAGTGTCAGGTGCTTAATGGGTGCTTGTGGAGGAAGGAGAGAAGATGCAGCAGGTGCAGGGAGGTATTTAGTGGTAAGTGGGGACCATGATCACTTGGTCTGGGGGGAGGGCTGTGCACGCCCCAGTTCTTTCCTTCACCCCTCCCCCTACAGCTCAGGACCGGGAGTCACTTGGAGCTCGAGGGAGGAATTTGAAGCGAAGATATTAGGGCTGGTTAGCTTCATAAGTTAAGCATAAGCCAGAAGGCCCATGAGGTGCCAGTCAGCTGGGTGGTGCTCTGGGACCCATGATAAACCCTGGCCACCATGCCCTCTCCTTCCCTTCACCTTTGTTAGTCGTCTAAGGGAAAATAACTCACCGGGGAGTTTCATGAACTGGGTTCAAGGTGTCATCTTCTGAGGATTGCCCCTGCGTTCCATGGTTTCTTCATCCCCATCATGGCAGGTGGAGGGAATCTGCTCTTTCACGGGAAGGAAAACCAAACCCAATGCCACACCTCTCGCCTCTTTAGCCTCCCTTCCCATTCTGTTCAGTGTTAGTTACCCTCTATTTGTCAAGCACTATTTGCCAAGATGGGCCTTCCAGGTGGCTCCGTGGTAAAGAATCCGCCTGTCAATGCGAGAGAGTCAGGAGACGTGGGTTCAGTCCCTGGATCGCGAAGATCCCCTGGAGTAGGAAATGGCAACTCACTACAGTATTCTTGCCTGGAAAATTCCATGGACGGAGGACCCTGGAGGGCTACAGTCCATGGGGTCACAAAGAGTCAGATGTGACTGAGTGACTGAATACATTTGCCAATGTGTTGGAGACCTTAACATGAAGACATGGTCTCAGCCCTCCAAGGAAATGACTGTATGATATGTGAGAGGCCCACCACATTCTAATTCCCATGACAGCAAATCCAGGGCCTAACTCTGTGCTCATACATAGTGCTTAAAAAAATCCATACAGACAAAGTAAGAGGGATGCTTAGAGGGTTAAAGAAACAGAAAAGGGGGAGTATCCCTCTCAACTGGGGGGTAAAGGCATGAGATGGGGATGGAAAACCATCAGAGCAGACTCCTGGGAGAAGTAATACTTGAGCTGAGTCTGGTAGGATGGGAACGAACTGTGGGAGGAGGGAGAGGAGGGAGGAGAGGCATGTAAGTGATGGGTGTCATTCGAGGAAGAGGAAGTAAGTAACATGGATAAAGCACAACGGTGGGAGACGGCATGGCTGTTCCACAAGAAGTCTATTGTGGGATATGTATGGGAAGAGAAATCAGGTTGAAGAGAATGGCAAGATGAGACCATGAGGAACACTCAGGTCCCTGACGAAGGGTTGAAATTTTATCCTGTAGATCAGATTTCCCAACTAATAGGCAGCCGCTATCTGTCAAGCTATAGAGTTGTGCAAAGAGCCCAAGAATCCATAAAAGCAGTTATATTATTTTAGTGCTAGAAGGACAACAGTGGGCAGGTGGAGACGTTTTTCTGTGCTGCAAAAGGATCTTTTAAGAGAATAGGAACCCAAATGGCCAATACATGTGTGAAAAGACTCTGTCTTACTAGAAACTCAGTGTATGGTTAACTGGGGCTGCGGTAACAACTTATCACCAAACAGTGCTTTAAGGGGCTTCCCTGGTGGCTCAGATGGTAAAAAATCCACCTGTAATGCAGAAAACCTGGGTTTGATCCTCAGGTTGAGAAGATCCCCTGGAGGCGGGCATGGCAACCCACTCCAGTATTCTTGCCTGGAGAATCCCTGTGGACAGAGGAGCCTGGTGGGCTACAGTCCATGGGGTCCCAAAGAGTCAGACACGACTGAGTGACTAAGCACTGCACTGCACTTAAGGTGCTTTAAAATAATAAAAATGGGACTTCCTTGGTATTCCAGGACTAAGACTCTGGGCTTCCAATGCAGGGGCCTTGGGCTCAATCTTTGTTCAGGGAACTAGATCCCACATGCTGAAACTAAAAATATTGCATGATGCAACTAAGACCCGGCAGAGCCAAATAAATAAATAAGTAAATATTGAAAAATAGAATAAAGACTTCCCTGGTGGTCCAGTGTTAAGAATCTGCCTGCCAACGCAGGGGACGTGGTTTTGATCCCCTGTTTGGGAAGACTCCACATGCCTCAGAGCAACTAAGCCTGTGAGCCACGACTCCTGAGCCCACGCTCTAGAACCCGTGAACTGCAACTAGCAAGCCCTCATGCTGCAGCTACTGAAGCCGTGTGCCTGGAATCCATGCTCCACAACCAGAGAAGTCACCGCAGCGGGAAGCCTGGGCACCGCCTCTGCTCATTGCAACTGGGAAAGCCTGAAAAAAGTGGTGAGGACCCAGTGCAGCTAAAGATAAATGGATAAAATAAAATAAAAATTTTAAAGTAAATTAGAAATGTATTCTCTTACGGTTCTGGAGGCCAGAAGTCTAACATCGTGGTGTCAGCAAGGCTGATTCCATCCACAGGCTCTGAAGGACAGTCTGTTCCTGCCGCTCACTCAGCTTCTGGTGGCTGCAGACAATCCTCGCTATTCCTTGAGTGGCACTTCATCCTCTGCTCTTGTCATCACTTGGCGTTCTCCCTTCATGTCTCTCCTGTAAGGACACTAGCTCTCGGATTTAAGGCCCACCCTAATCTAGTGTGTTCTCAGCTTAACTAATTACATCTCCAAACACGCTATTCCAAATACAGTCACACTTCGGGATTCCAGGTAGACCTGAGTTTGGGGGACAGTATTCAATCCAGTGCAGTAGAGCGTGCTAAGTTGCTTCAGTTGTGTTTGACTCTTTGCAAACTGTAGCCTGCCAGGCTCCTCTGTCCATGGAATTTTCCAGGCAAGAATACCGGAGTGAGTTGTCGTGCCCTTCTCCAGGAGATCTTCCTGACCCAGGGATCGAACCCACATCTCTTAGGTCTTCCGCATTGGCAGGCAGGTTCTTTACCACTAGAGCCACCTGGGAAGCTGCAATCCAGTGCTCTAGGGAAAAGTAAATATATAAGACACAAAAATGATTACTTCACTTCCGTTGTATTGGCAAAAATGTTAATGTCTCTGTCCTGGGTTGTGATCTCCAGAGTAGGTGAAGTTTAGGGGGCAAGATGCTTACTAGGGATCACTTCCTGTGAGAGGAACCAGACAGAAGTAGGATTGGGCAGAGAGAGGAATCCAGCTGTAACGCAGGCCTTGCAGAACTTATGTCAGTTTGGTGAAGTGAATACGGCCCCTCCGCCTGTCCTCCATGGGGCTGAAATGGCTGGATCTTACATCCCTAGAAGGGCAGGCCCTTGGGAGAGATGCTCTCTGCAGCTGAGGTGGACCCTGAAAGAGCTGACAGCTGGAGGCCAGCAGCTGAGGAAGACAGTAAGTCCTTCCTTGCAGGGTATTCTGGTTGGCACACTCACTATCACAGTCTGACAGTACAGAAATGGTCAAAATGAAGAGTGTGGTAGGACAAAAAAAGTCATCTTCCAGTCCGCCCCCCCGCCACCCCCGCCGAGATGTCCACATCAAATCACTGGAACCTGTGGATATGACTTTGTTTGAAAAAAGAGTCTTTGCAGATGTGATTAAGTAAGATCATCCTGGATCATCTGGGTGGACCGTACATACTCTCCTGAGTATTCTTTTTTTTTTTTTTTTAATTTATTTTTGGCTGTGCTGGGTCTTTGTTGCTGCCCCTGGGCTTTCTCTAGTTTCAGCAGTCAGGAGCTACTGATGCACAGGCTTCTCATTGTGGTGGCTTCTCTTGTTTTGGAGAATGGGCTCTAGGGTCTGGGCTTCAGTAGGTGTGGCACGCGGACTTAGTTGCTTCATGGAAATCTGGGAATCCCACCTGTGTCCTCTGCAATAGCCAGTGGATTCTTAACCACTGGGCCACCAGGGAAGTCCCTCTCCCAAGTATTCTTATAAAAGAGAGAGAGAGAGAGAATAGACAACATGAAAGAGGGGAAGGTGACGTGAGGATGAAGGAGAGAGAGAGGGGAGTACTGTGGCCGCGAGCCAGGGAATGCCTACAGGCACCAGAAGCTGGAGGAGGCAAGGAACGAGCTGTCCCTAGAGACTCGAGAGTGATCACGAGCCTGCTAAGACCTTTGTCTTGGCCAGTCAAACTGATTTTGGAATTCTGACCTCCAGAACTGTGAGAGAATACATTTCTGTTGTTTAAATCCATCGAGTCTGTAGTAATGTTACAGCAGCCACAGGAACTAATACAAAGCATAATAGGAAGATTGCTGGTGGGGATGCAAGTTGGTGAACCCGCTCAGAGGATCTATCTTAGGGTGCAATGAGGATTCAGAGTTCTAAGTATTTGCACAGTCCGCATGAATACTGGCTGCTCGTATTCCCACTGCCCACTGAGGTCTCCTTGAAGGAGAGCAATGGCAGTCTGTGCAGTGGCAGCCTCAACACCCACCTCAGACCTGCCCTGCCCTCTTCGCGGCTGCACCTGCTATAGCTTCCGGACACCAGTCTGTGGCCTTGCCCCACTTGCCCCTCAACCAGGCTGGCCACCCCCAGACTCTCATCTTTTGGCCTTCCAGAGGAAGGGGAGTGCTGAGCAGGATGGCAGGCCCTCCCTTCTCCCTGCTTTGGGAAATAAATATCCCTGGAGTCTCGATCTACTCCCTGGGCAGAGGTCAATAAACTAGGAATGATCTTTGGGGCCAGATTAGAGCTGCAACCCAATGGGGCCCCATGGCTGTATGTCTAAAAAGGCACCAAGGTCCTCGAGACTCCCTTAGGTGTATTTTAACTTGCTTTAGCCAACAAGGACACATTTCTGAAAACCTGCACATTTCATGTTCGTATTTGAAATATCACACTTGAACCTAGTTTTAAGAAGGTGTGTTAGGTGGAAAATTCTAGAAAACAATACAGCAGCCTTGTGGGGGTGATCTGTTTAAGGGATAGTCATAGTTTATAGCCTTATCTCAAACTCCCCTCCCAACTCTGCTCCTCCCATAAATAAACCTACCAAAGGTCAGGGGTTGGGCCTAACTTCCCAGGCTGGTCCCTCCCAGGATGGGGAGCTGGGGCGGGCCTCTGCTTCTGTGCCCGGCCCTGCTGGCCTTCTCCGAAGGGCAGATCACGTAGGCATCCGCTTAAATCCCACCCACTGGGGTGCCTCCTCCAGAGTGGAGCTAAGGGAACAGAACTCTGCCCCCTCTGGATCGCACACATCAGAAAGGCCTGGATTTGAAGCAGGGTGGTGTGGGGTGAGAGGGGGGAAGGGAGTGAGTGTTTTCAGCACAAGCCCCTTCCTCCCGTACAGATGAAGACAGTGTCCTGGCCCTTGGTTACAGTCCACAAGCTAGTGCTCATCCCATTATCCTTCTATTTTCCCAGTACCTCAGTTAAGTTTTTAGCCTCTTCGGTATCTTCTGGACTGGACACTGACTCTCACCAGGCTTTCAGAGAAAGTGACAGATCTGGAAATCTTCCTGGGACAGCTGTGTATACCTCTCACGAGAGCCAGGAGAACCTTACAAACAATATCCTTAATTCTCATAGATCCCCAGGGAGCTGATAACACGCCAGCAAGTGTGCTGTAGCTGAAACCGCCAGAAGTGAAATAAATGGGTTTTCTCTCACATTTACCTGGGACAAGTGGCTGCATTAAGAATTTCTCAAAGACAATACTTCTATTTCTTATTTGTATTTTAAAGTTTGCATTAAGTACTAACTATATGCCGGGTCTGTATCAGTGACAGACAACTCTGGGCTCAAGGAGCTAACATTTTTTTTTTAACTTTTTATTTTATATTGGAGTATAACTGACTAACAATGTTGTAACAGTTTCTGGTGGAAAGCAAAGGAACTCAATCATATATACATATACATACATACATATATATATATATACACACACATACAGGTATCCATTCTCCCCCAAACTTCTCTCCCATCCAGGCTGCCACATCACCTTGATTGGAGTTCCCTGCTGTACAATAGGTCGTTGATCCAAACTCCCTAACTACCCTTTCCCCTCATCCTCTTCCTTTTCTAAGTCTGTGAGTCTGTTCTGTAAGTTCATTTGTTTAATTTCTTTTTAGATTCTACATATAAGGGATACCATAGGATATTTCTCTCAAGGAGCTAACATTCTCTAAGGGAGGCAAATATGTGACTGGATCATTGCATTACTATATATGTATATGTGTGTATGTACACATTTAATCAATCATGTTAAATAGAAGCACGTGAGTAAGCCCAGTAGGAGTAAGACAATTCTCGGGGGGGTAGGGGGCATAATAATTTAGGCCTTGAAGGATGAATAGTAGTTTGTCTTGGTTTACTGAGGGGGTGGGGAGACCATTCCTAATCTCGTCTTCTTAGACAGCTTCCATACCAAGGAAGGTATGCAGAGAAAGGCCTTGTGTGCACGTTCAGGGAGAGTTTGGAAGAGAAAGTGCAGACAAGGAGGGCCAGGCCAAGTGGGTTCCACTATGGGCCATGGGGAGCCTCTGCAGGACTGTCCACCTGAGGCCCAGGGACACAGGGGCTGTTTAGGATGGAGGCAAACACGAACTCAAGAGGCCTTGAGAAGCTGAACCATGTAGACTCAGTGCTGAAGGTGTGGGCAGGTTTGAGAGCTGGTTAATTAGAATTTAGAATATAACTTGGAGGGAGTGTCAAGGATGGGGGAATTGTACGCTTTTCCTCTACCCAGTGTCCACCCCCCACCCCACCCCCACCTCCGGATCTCCTCTGTCCTGGAGTGGGACAGGGTCCATGGCGGAAGGCAGAATTTCACGGTCTTTGAAGACTGCTTCTAAGCGAGGGAGGAGGGGATGTAGACACTTGAGGTTGCGGTGGGTCTGGAGAACCTGGCCTAAGGAGGAGCTGGTGCCACTCAACCCCCTTCTAGGGAGAACTTGAGGACAAGCCTTCAGGTCAGGAGGGAACCACAGCCTCCCACCCAGCACCCACCTGAGGCCTGGGGTGGAAGCAGGCAGCCTGGGAACCGGTCTGCCAACCAGTTTGACCAGGGACTGGTTTCGACTGTTGAGTTCAAAGGAGCTGGGTGCACCCGTTTCTCCCGCCTGGAGCAGCGGCCCTTAACCCTTTCTGGATTGTGCCTGGGGTAATGTCCAGGTGGCACTTCATGGTGGAGAGGGGTCTGGCCTCTTTGGGGCATGAAACAGGTAGGAATGACCTCAGTTATGGCTGGGGGTGCAAACAGGCACCCAAGAGTGGCAGACTGAGGCAAGAGGCTCCCGGGTTCTCCCCACCCCTGACTTCCCTTGGGGTTTCCTCTTCCTGGCCAGGCAGTCCCTGGAGGACCCTGTCTTCTGGGTGGGTGCAGGGGCGCTGGGATTGGATTTCTGGGGTAATGAATATTCATCAGCTGAGCCGGCCTGTTTACTTAGCCGGGAGGGGCTGGGTTTCAGGTTCACCTTGACTCCCGGAGCCACAGCGGAGCAGGTAGGGCTCCTGCACCTGTTTCTCCGCACCTGCTGCACAGCTGCTCCTACCCAGCTCTCCCAGACTGAGCCTTGCCTGGCGNTTTCTGTGGTTTTCTGACAAGTGGCTCCCTTTACTCCAAGGAGAGTTAAGACCCATGCATGCCAAGTTCAAAGACCTGTTAAAGTGGTATATTTTAAGTGGCACAAGCAGAGGGTACTCTCATAGAGCAAGGCAGTTTGGTGGTTACTATTGTTTCAGGAGCTGAATCCTCCATTCCCCAAGTTCCTTAGCAGTCCGACAGGTCGTGGTGGGGTTGTGGGCTTTGCCCTAGACCAGGTGGTGACTGGAGCACCCATAGGCCAAGCAAGCACCCTGTCTCTCCTTCCTGGCCCTCTCCAAGGCTCCTTCCAGAAACCTATTCTGGAACACCAAGTTCTGTGCAAGGCTGTGCTAAGCCCAGGTGGGGCAGGCTGCCAAAGCAAAGCTCTCAGGCTGTCTCCTTGGTGCACTCACCTCTCCAGGGTGCCCTGAAAGTATTTACCTGACCACTCACCCCTCCTTCACTTTCTAAGTGGGAGCTGCACTAGATCTCCTTGGGATTTTCTTGCTTCTTGAGCTCAGCTTGAGGGACAGAGCTGGAAAAGTGGGATCTGCTTCCTGGACAGAGAGGTGGGGAGGAATCCCCTTGCTCTGGGCAAGTGGATAGATATATGCAGGGCCAGGGGACAGCCACAATAAGGAGGCCATGGATGCAGGCACTCAGTTCATTTCAAGCTTAGGTCAGCATCCTGCTTTCATTTCTATTTCTTTCTTTTTCTTTTTAAATACTTTTTTGGCTGAACCACACAGCATGTGGGATCTTAGTTTCCTGACCAGAAATCGAACCCATGCCCTCTGCATTGGAAGTATGGAGTCTTAACCACTGGACTGCCCAGGAAGTCCTTTTTTCATTGTTTATGAATTTGACCTGCTCCCCTTCTAAAAAAACCTCCAGGCTCATTATGGAAAATCTGGGAATCAAAAAATAAATAAAAAATTTAAATATATATATATGTAGAGAGAAAGAGGAGAAAATATCCCATATTCCTACTACCTAAGGAAAACCAATATTAATCATTTGTCATATTTCTTCAGGTCTTTTTAGAAAATGTAGTTAAGACCATCAGTTTTTAAAAGTAGGTGATATATTTCCCTGACCTTGGGCTGGTTGATCATCTAGCTTTCAGGTGTGCTGCGGCTATTGTCCCCTCCTCGTCCGGACTTGCACAGCTCACACTGATACTAAGTCCAAGCTCGCTGTGCTCTCTACATGACAGGCCAATGAATCCGAGAGACGAGGTGTTGAGGCAAGGAATACAATTTTATTCAGAAAGCCAGCTGACCAAGAAGATGGCAGACTAACGTTTCAAAATAACCATCTTTTCGGGGGTCTGAACGCCAGGTTCTTTTATGGATCAGAGATGGCAGGGAGGAGGAAACAAAGTAAAAAGGCCATTAATTTTGCAAATATCTCCTAGAATGGCAAGCCTCAGGCAGGGGGATGTGTTAGTTTCTTCCTTCCTGCCATCTGTGGGTGGACAGGGTTCTGAACAAAGGCACTTTAGTTTAACAGTCAGGCAGAGGGGCAGGATTCTCTGAGACAGGCCATTATGTAGGATTGTAATAACAAAAGCAATGGAAAGCAAGTCAAGGAAACAGTTTCAACATGGAGCCAGAATTGACTTCTCCCTGCAACAATACCATGGAGTTCTGAAAATCAGACCACCAACCTCTCCAGGCCCAAAGATGTTCCCATTTCTCATCACTTTGCCTGCTCTTTCATTTATCTTAATATCTCTAGCCTATATTCTCTTTTTCTTGTGTCCCACTTCATCTGCCAAAACTTCCACCAGCTCAGGTAGCAACTTCATGGAATAGTAAAAGGTGAGGCCACTACTGTGTCAGGACACATCACGTTGTCAGTGGAGAAGCTTGGATTTCAGAACCCTGCCCCACCTCTCATGGGGTGCTCTTATGGAGGGTCCAGCCTGTGATAACCAGACCCCACATGTACCTCTTGGCCCCACCAAACTTCCTTCCAAATGTTCAGGTTTCCTTCAAACTCCTGTCCTTATGGAAGCTGTATGGGGAAAGGGAATGTCTACCCTGTGGTCAAGGATTAACATTAGAGCTGAACATTAGGTCTGGAAAGGACAGTTGAGGACACTGAGGTCCAAAGATGTACCTTGCCAGAGGTCACGAGGCTGGAATAGTTCTTGGGACTTCCCACTCCCAGCCTGATGTTTCTCTCCCTTAGAAAAACCCCAGCTGCTCCCTCAGCCCCGGTGGTGACCACAGGGAAGTCCAAATTACTCTGAACATCACAAATACTGTTTAATTTTGTAATGAATTCCAAAGAAAATGCATAGGGTATTTCTGTCCGTCTGATACCAGCTGATCACCTGTCTGCTCCTGGCAGCAGAGCCTGGAGGCATAGCGGGAAGAGCTTGGGAAGGTGGCCAAGGCCTAGTTGCTGTATGACCCGGCAAGCTATTTACTCTCCTGCAGCCCCAAGGGGCCTGGAGTGTCAAGCTGTCTGGCAGTCATGTGTAGCTGTCCCACTGTCCCATCCACCTGGCTCAGATGGCTTCCCCATGGATGTTTTCTTGACCGCCTCTTCCCCAGAGCCTTCTCCTCATGTTCACCAAAAGGCTTGCATCGCTTACCTGAATCCTGGGTTCACTCGGCCCCACCTTCAATTCTTTCAAGCCTGGTTGGGAGACTAGAAAGGGCTGCTCCAAGGCCCCTACCCCTTCTCCCCACTGACCCCTTTCTCTACATCCCCCGCTTCTGCAGGAAGCCCTACCCTCAGGTCTGGGAACACCATGACCGAAGTTGGTTGGTGGAAGCTGACCTTCCTGCGGAAAAAGAAATCCACTCCCAAAGTGCTGTATGAGATCCCTGACACCTACACCCAGAGTGAGGGTGGTGCGGAGCCCCCGAGGCCTGACAGTGGGAACCCCAACAGCAACTTTAACACCCGCTTGGAGAAGATTGTGGACAAGAACACCAAGGGCAAGCACGTCAAAGTCTCCAACTCAGGCCGCTTCAAGGAGAAAAAAAAGGTCCGAGCCTCGTTGGCAGAGAACCCCAACCTCTTTGATGACAGAGAGGGCAAAGGACAGTGAAGGGGACCGAGGAGGATGCTAGCACCTTCCCGCTCCCTGCCATCAGCTGGGTCTGAGACAGGAGCTCACCACGCTGGCCTCTTTGGCCACAGCTGAAACTGGGGGGGACTTGATGCCTGCTGGCAGGAAATGTCTGGTTTTAGGTTTGTATTTATATGCTCTGGCTTTCTGGAAGGCCTGAGAGATCCCAGGTCTTCCCGCCCTCCCCTACCACATACAAAGGCACTTCAGTTCAAGGTTGAAAAGTCCCACTTGGGAAGGCCAGCCCTCCTGGAAGGTGGGCGTGGAAGGAATGGAGCAAGGGATCCGGACAGACCTCACCCTCTGCCAGGGCACGGGGTCAAGGGTGAGTTTAAATCACTGCTCCCTCTACTTTCTCTACCTGTGATTATTCTCTGGATCAATTCTGAGGCATTTTCCAGAAGCCACGTGATGGGGGTGGTTTGTTGGAGCTGAGGTGGAGATGATGAACTTGAGTTCACCTCCTAACTCAAGTGGGAAACTTCCTGGAACTTTGCCCCCAGGTGCGAAGGGGGAGGGGACCCTGGCACTCCCTAGGAGATGCTGCTGAAGGCCGGACCAGGGACCCCACAAGTTCTGCATGCACCCTCAAAGGGAAAGTACACTGCCCCTTGGGTCCAAACTTGGAAAAGGGGTGGGAAGTTCTGGCAGGAGCCCTCTTACCCCTACTAGTATTTAAGATGGATCAGCCCCAGAGATGAGTCCTGGAGCCTTGAATTTTGTTTAAAAGAAAAAAAATTGTAGGTTTCTTTTTGTAATAAACAATGCTGCAAAAGCAGAGAACCTATGTATGCTCTTGTCTTACATTTACTGTAAAGTCTTTCATGACTTTACTCTTTTTTACTTTGTGTTCAAACTGTTCCTTTTTAGCATCAAGAAAGGTCCCCAGGTGAAAAAATATAGTGTACGAGGCACTAACTTCACCACCAAGCCATCTTAGCGTCTGGAGGTGGAGAGAGCAAAGGAAGGAGCTAGTTATACCTCAGCAACAGAAAGGCCTTCAGGTGCTCCAAGAGAATGGAGCAGACCTCTGGTGACTGACCCCCAAATCTCAGGGGTTTAGTTTGGGATCCAGATTCAAATTCTGGTTTCTCCTTTAACTGGAAGAAAATTGGCCAAATCTCTGGAGCTCATGGTGGGAACAGAAAGAGACCAAGGTGACTACTAAACAATGTGATTCTGTGGCTTCCAGGTCAGCTCCTCACAGCTGGGTGATTTGGGGAACATTAAAAAGCAAAAACCAAATCTCCTCTGAGCCTCAGCTTCCTCTTCTGTAAAAGGGGCTGTACTAATATCTATTTCACAGACAGTGGCCAGTATAGGGCTTCCCTGGTGGCTCAGCGGTAAAGAATCCACCTGCAATGCAGGAGTCACAGGAGATGCAGGTTCGATCCCTGGATTGGAAAGATCCCCTGGAGGAGGGCATGATAACCCACTCCAGGATTCTTGCCTGGGGAATCCCAGGGACAGAGGAGCCTGGAGGGCTACAGTCCAAAGGGTCGCAAAGAGTCGGATATGATGGAAGTGACTTGGCACATGTACACGGTCAGTATTACATGATCCATAAGTAGTCCTATGTATGTGCCCATGCATATCGGTTTCCTTTCCTGTCTTATGAAGGAACTCCACCACAGCTCATGCTTCCGTTTAAGGATGAAAAGAGAGCTTACGCCCTATGCTGTTAGGGCTAGACTCTCCTCAAGCCCCAGGAGCTGAGAACTGGAAAAAAAATTGGCCAAATCTCTGGAGCTCATGGCGGGAACAGAAAGAGACCATGGTGACAACTAAACTATGTGATTCTGTGGCTTCCAGGTCAGCTCCTCACAGGCTGCTGGGGCACCCCAGGGAGGTTACTCAGGACAGTTACCAAAACAAACAGACCTGTACAAGGGGCCTTTGTTAGCTGGCCTCACCCAGGCCAGAGGCAACTCTGAAGAAGAGGGAGGGAGCCCAGGAACTGGAGGGAGGGAAGGCAGGCTCAGGTGTATGGCCTTCCCCCAAGCCTCTTCCCCATCCCTCCCCACCACGGAACTTTCTAGGGTCCCCACAATCATTCAGTCCATAAAGCCTCCCCTGGAGGAGCTGACTTTCAGCCGACTGCAACTCTGACCAGTTAGCAGCTCATACTCAGAGGGTTTGTAATCAGCCAGCTCTGTGGTGAGTACTCCACAAAGTTCCTCCTGTAACCCTCTCATCATAGGTGCTGTCTTTATCACCGTTTTCTAGTTTTCCAGCTGCATTAGCTGACCTGGGTCAGGGGTTCCTAGTGGCAGAGCAGGGACTGAGGCCAGATCTGTGCATATGGCTGCCGCACCACGCAGCCCCCTTCACACTGGATTTTTATCTGCTCAGGGAAGGGAAGCCTGGCGTGCTGCAGTCCATGGGGTTGCAAAAAGTCAGACAGGACAGAGCAAATGAACAACAACAGGGAAGGGAAACTGAGGCTCAGAACAAGGAAAGGAGTACAATCACCTTCTGCAGTGGGAAGGTGGGGAGAGAGGGCCATGACTGGGCCTTGCCGTCCTGGGAGGCCAGCATCCTCTGAGGGGGCTGCCCAGAATCTGGAACCAGTGAGGAAAAGCCAACTAGCTTCAAGGGTGAGACCCCAAACCATAGGGACCTGCCGCTTCAGCCATCCTGAGGTTCCCTGAGGCAAGGGGTGGGGAGGGGTGAGAGGCTGGGCCCCAGGCCACTGACCTGTGCTTCTGTCTCATACTGGCAACCACCAGGCCACCATCTTCCCTCTTAGGTGAGAGGGTCTGTGGATTCTTCAACCCTGTGCATGCCACTCCACCCCACGGCCCCAAAGTGACGGCCACAGAATCTCCCACGAAAACTCCACACATATCCCTAAGTTAAGGGATGGACGGATGGGCTAGGGGCAGGTAATAAGAGCCAAAGAGACCAGGCTGCCCAGGAAGTCAGCGCCCAGGCACAGGAGGAGGAAGCGAGAGTGCAAATATGAAAATATGAGCAGGAGCGGGAGAGGCCACAGTTAGTGACCACAGTTTCACTGGGATGGGACCCAAGAGGGGAAAGAGGGGGGCAGGAGGGGCCGACTAGAACTGGCCTGTGCTGCCTAGAAGGGGCCAACCCTGGGCATCGGGCTCCCCCTGCTGGATGCCCAACCTCCCCAAGTGGAGAAGCCAGGTAGGAGGAGTTGCTTGAATTCTTCAACTCCCCTCAAACATGGCAGGGTGGAGGACGAGACCAGGCTAGATCAAATATTTACAGAATGGATGGCTGATGAGCTTTTATTTTAGACTTGGCACAGGGACTGTCACAACAGAGGAAAGGAAAGGAACAGCTGAGACCAGGCTCAAAGCAGGGGATATACACAGACCCCATAACATAACAGGACAAGGCAGAGAAGGGCACTCCAGCACCCTCTCTTGCAAGCGGCCACAAGGCTAGCATTGTGCCTTCCTGCACCCTGACTTAAGGAAGCCGGTGGGGGTGGGGGGTGGTCAACACCCAGAGGGCCGCTCTTGGAGGAGGCAGTCAGTAACAGATGCCAAAGCACACACCCATACAGTGGAATGAAGCCGTTTACAGAGTTGCAAGCTCAAAGGCCAATGTGTGCAAACAGTCAGTTCTCTGATCCTGGCTTGGGCACAGCAAACATTTGCCCAGCCTGGCTCCCCTCCGCAGCCTGGAGGCCACTCATCCACGTTCCCCCTGGTCACCAGACTTGTGCTCAAAGAAGACAAAGTCTATAGCTCAGCACAGGACTCAGCCAAATGCTACCAAAGAATCCAGCTGCAGAAGTGGTTGGTTTAGAGGTTGAGGCTAATCTGGTTACCTGGAAGCAGGGGTGGTCTTGTTTAAAGCAGCGTGGGATTCAATGGGTCTGGGGTAGGCTCCCAAGGGAAGCCAAAGCTGCTGGCCTGTGGACTACACTGCAAGTGAATCAAAGTCGCTCAGTCGTGTCTGACTCTCTTCGACCCCATGGACTATATAGTCCATGGGATTCTCCAGGCCAGAATACTGGAATGGGTAGCCTTTCTCTTCTTCAGGGGATCTTCCCAACCCAGGGATCGAACCCAGGTCTCCTGAATTGCAGACGGATTCTTTACTACCTGAGCCACAAGGGAAGCCCCACTGCAGGTAGCAAGGATCTATTAACAGGGGCTCTCAATCTTGGCTGCACGGAATTCCCAAGGACCTTTGAAAGTTCCCAAGTCCAGGCTGCACTCACACTGGTCAAATCACCTCTGAAAGTGGGACTGAGCAGCAGGGTTTTTAAAGCTCCTGGGTAATCCAGTGAAAACCAGTGACCTAGGAGTCATCATCAGCAGGGGTGGGAGAGAGGTAAAGGGATGTGGGTCAGAAGAGCATAAGCTCTATTACTTAATTTTATATCTGGAAAGTGAAATACATATAAATGTACGTATATATGTATCACATACATATCTGCTGTGCTAAGTCGCTTCAGTCGTGTCTGACTCTTTGCAACGCTATGGACTATAGTCCATCAGGCTCCTCTGTCCATGGCATTCTCCAGGCAAGAATACTAGAGTGGGTTGCCCTGCCCTCCTCCAAGGGATCTTCCAGACCCATGGATTGGACCCACATCTCTTACATCTCCTGCATTGGCAGGTGGGTTCTTTACCACTAGTACCGCCTGGAAAGCCCTCACATACATCGAGTTTTTATAAACAAATGTGGAAAGTAAGGCCTGATGAGAATCTTCCTGACCCACAGGTACTAGCATGAGTTCTTTCTACAAAACTCCTGTCTGACAGGGACAGAATACTCACTAACTAACCTACTCCCTCTTAGGCAGCCCCAGTTGTTTGAAATTTCTTCCCATATTGAGATGAAATCTAACTTCATCTAACTTCCACCTATGGGTCCTTTGGAGCTACAGAGAATACATTTAGCCTCTTTTCCACATTGCTCTTCTTCAGATAATGGAGGGCAGCTATCAGTTGGGTAAGAGGTTTAAAAATATCCTATTAGTAAATGAGTTAGTTAAGGTTCTTTTCATTATAAGCACATCAATTCTGACTGGTTTGAGCCAAGAAAAAAATAAATCTCTTTTTTTTAGAGACAATGGGTTTTCTGAGGTAGAAGAAGGAATTGGACAATCCCAGGCATGGGAAGGAGGGATCCGTGGATGTTCGGAGAATTGCAACAGCAGCAGCCAGAAGTTGCTGCTTCTAGGCCGCCATTATTTACTTGGCTACAACGGCTCCTATGCTCTGAGTCTCTAGACTTCGAATTTGAAAGAAAAGAAAAACCGATTGGCTAGATTGCCTCGGGTGCTTCTGCTGGGACCAATTGGCTCTGGCCAGACTCTTGTCATGTGATAACAGACAAGGCTGCTGGGGCCCTACCCCCTGTGACAACAGCCCCACCCCTACAGGGAGCTATTCCAATAAATCATAGTTAAGGTCGAGAAGATAATCACGAGATTTTCCGTTTGTGATCGTCTGTGCCACTGTTAAAACTCCACTAGACTAGCTGACTACGGAGAATTCTGAGGGTAAACACTGAAGGGCCCTGAATATAAGAGGCAGGAAGGGAAATGGGTTGAGTTTATAAGGGTCTTGCCCCACATCCCATACCCTCTCTGGGACACTGGCCCCAGCTCCACTCAGTGCCAACAGATTGGGAGTCAGGGCGCAAGTCTCTCATAGAGCCAGTCTTCTTCGCCTCGGTGGGTCATGGGCCCCAGAGGGGAGTCTCCAGTTAGTAGGCCTCGTCGGAAGACGATCCGGTCGTGCAGGCGGTTGGTTTGGCCCTGCCAGAACTCAATCACCTGTGGGTACAGGATGTAGCCACCCCTACAAGGAGAAGTAGACGGTTTGGTGCCCTGTGCATTTTTCTAGCCAGGCAACCCCCACCACCTTCCACGCCATCCAGGGTCCTGTGAAGGAAGCTGCTGGCATGCATCTGACAAGGGTTGCCAGGGAGGATTATATCTGTAATTCCAAGCATGGCTTCAAGGAAGCATGAGGGCCCCAGTGTCCCTTTCTAGGTGACCCCCCTGTATCACTCACCAGTATTTTGGCTTTGGCACCTCCTGTTCCTGGTAGAGTTGCTCCAGTTCCTTATTTTTCTTTCTCAGATACTGTCCAGGGGAAGGAAATGAAGGAAGGGCCAGACCCAGTCAGTGATTCATTTAATCGCCACTTACAGGGTCTGTGCTCTGTGCCAGGTGCTGGGGACACAGGTGACCTCCGGGGGCACAGTTCAACAGGAGAGTCAGACAGACACAGGAGGCCTGATCCCTGCTCCCCATATTCACATCCCCCAGGGAGACCATCCATTTCACTTTGCTGGAGAGAGAGGGCCATGGTACCCCCTGGGGACAGCCTCTGGGGCTGAGCCAAGGCACGCACCACTCAAAGGACTAAGGAGAAGCCCCACTCACCTCCCGATCCGGGATCACGGAACTCTGGTGACTGACCACAGCCCCAATCTGGCTGCTTTTGGGGCGGGAGTGGAAGTAGCATTCAGCCTCCTCCTCAGGCAGCTTCTTCACGGGCCCCTCCACACGCACCTGCCCAGGGATGGCCCTGGTTAGATAACATTCAAGGCCATCTGCCCTCCTGACCAGCACTGGCCCCAGTCTTCTTTGTTCTTCTCTTTATCCACTGCCCCATTGTGCCTGACTCCAGGTAGCCCAGCTAAGTGAGAGCCATTTGAAAGGCAGGATGTTTGCGCAGCCTGAGGACCTTCACCAGGTTCATCCATAAACTCAGGCCCCTCCTACCTCCAGTCCACCCGCAGCTGTCCCAGGAATGCTCGCTCACCTGACGGTGCAGGGGCTCCCAGTAGAAGACAAGGGAAGCAAAGGGATTCGAGTCCTGGACATGGAAGAGAATCCACAGACAGTCATCAGGACGGGAGAGAGGAGGCCTGAGCATGGAGGGAAGGCAGGGGGTCTGCACCGCGCAGACTCTGCAGACGCATTTACTGTAGCCTCTCATTAAGTCCCCAAAGGTAGGCCTACTTTTACGGGTGTGGAAATCGGCTCAGAGAGGTTCACTAACATGCCCAGGTTCACAGAGTCAGTGGAAGACCTGCACTGAAAACCTCAGCCAGTTGGACTCCAGAGTGAGGCTTGCCATTTCTCTCACCCACAGATTTGCAAATCCTCTGAAATACACATTTGCCTGCACTGGACTCAGGGGAGAGCTACTCATTTTGGATTCATTAACTGAACGCATACAAAGTGCCAGCTCTGTGCTCAACACCAGAAGAGGTGCTGGGGGTATAACAGAGATATCTCACAGGCAGTCCCACCCCCACGGAGCTTACCGTTTAGCAGAGGACATTAATCACATAATCCCCCAGATACATGCAGTTAGAAACTAGAACAATGGCAGAAAGGAAATTTGTAAATTATAGTGAACAAAGTGCGAGGGACTGGCTTAGCCTGGGAGTCCAGAGGCTTCTGTGAGGAGGTGACGGGGGGAGGGGAGGGGGGCTGAGACCTGAAGAAACAGGAGCTACTCAGATAAACAGCTAGGGAGGTGGAGGAGCTTAAAGCTTGCCCTCATTCACGGCAGAGAGAAGCCAAGTGCAAAGGCCTCTAGTCAGGACAGTGCCTGAGCACGGCTGGCAAGTGGACGGGGTCAGGGGTGGCATGAGCAGGCGACCAAGAAGCCAGGGCTGGACCCTGCAGGCCCAGGAAGGATTTATCGTGAACCCTCACCAGCTCTTTTCCCTTTCGACTCTCGAAGTTAGTGAAGAAGCGGAAGCCATCCTTGTCGAAGCCCTTCAGCAGCACCATGCGGGCAGATGGTTTCCCATCTCTGGGGCAAAAAGCAGAGCACCATGGTCAGAGACCCGCCCCACAGGATGTCTGAGCACCCCTACACCTGTGCCCCCTTATTCTGCACTCTCTGGGCACTCAAGCTGCCCATGGGAATTTGTCCCAGAGGTGCAAGCATGACACCGTTGCCTAGAGCCCTATAATGGACTGAACTGGGTTTCACTAACATTTTTGAAGCCCTCACCCACAATGTGACTGTATTTGGAGATGGGACCCTTAGGGAATGATTAAGGTTAAATCCTAAGAGGATTTAATCTAATCCATGAGGACTGGTATCCTTATAAGAAAAGGAACAGACACCAGAGAACTCCCTCTCTCCTTGCCTACACAAAGGGAAGGCCATGTGAGAACACAGCAGAAAGGCAGCCATCTGTAAACCAGGACACGAGAGAGGCTTTGCTAGAAACCAACTATGACAGCACCTAGATTTTGGACTTCTAGCCTCCAGACCTGTGAGAAAACAAGTTTCTGTTACGCCACCCAGTCTCTGTTAAGGTGGCCCAAGCAGACTAGCTCTGGGGTGTATCCAGGGGCACAGTGCCTCCAAAGCCTTACACTTTAGTGAGGAGGGGGAAGAAGGGTTGACTAAGAGGCTAATATAAGCGATATCTCAAGGGATTTATGACTAATTGTCAAATGAATGATACAAACCAGCACTGTGCTAGATTTCAAGAGAGGGAGATGGCTTTATGGAGATCTACCTCCCCAGATGGGAACTGGGGAGACTGGGAGCTGAGGGAGACAAGGGTGTGTGTACTGGGAGGTGGAAGCATCAAGGGCAGAGATGAATAAGGCACTGCATTTTATCACTAAATGGAATTGAGTCAAGTCTAATCGTTGATTTACAGGTAAGGACACTAAGGCCCAGAGAGGACAAATTACTTGCCTGAGGCCACACAGCATGTTAATAGTAGAACTAGAATCATAAAGTTGTCATCCACCAAATTAAGAGCTTCCTAAGGTTCCTACTTCATCTGAACCCACCTACAGAAGAGCCCACGGCTCTGCCTACCTTGTACATGTAGCCAGACACATGGCGTTGGCTTCCATTATGTTGGGACACTGAACAGCCTCCTCAAACCAGGCAGCAAACTGCTTCACAGGGTCCAGGGAGGTCAGATGAGTCTCCTCAAATGCCTGGGAAGGGAGAATTTTATTTCATTTTACAAACACAGAGTGTTTACTGTGTACATGGCTCTGTTCTAGGCACTTTTCAAGTGTTAACTCATTTAGTCCTCATAACAAAACCCCGTCCCCAGGAAGGTTCTGTTAGCCTCATCTTTTAGGTGAGAAAACAGGTACAAAATGGTGAATAATTTGACAAATCAGGGTTTCATGTCACAGGTGTCAAACCTATCCACACAGCATGTTAATAGTAGCATGCCCCCCCCCCAAAAAAAAACAACTCCTGGGCTCTACCCAGTAAATTCTCATTCAGCAGGTCAGTTGCAGAAATGGGGACCCCTTCCAGGGCCTGAGAGCAGACTCTTGTCTGACACTCAAGAAATGAATTGTCTGAGGAGGTACAGTTCAGTTCAGTTCGGTCGTTCAGTCGTGTCCGACTCTTTGCAACCCCATGAATCGCAGCACGCCAGGCCTCCCTGTCCATCGCCAACTCCCGGAGTTCTCACTCAGACTCACATCCATCAAGTCAGTGATGCCGTCCAGCCATCTCATCTTCTGTTGTCCCCTTCTCCTCCTGCCCCCAATCCCTCCCAGCATCAGAGTCTTTTCCAATGAGTCAACGCTTTCCATCAGGTGGCCAAAGTACTGGAGTTTCAGCTTTAGCATCATTCCTTCCAAAGAAATCCCAGGGCTGATCTCCTTCAGAATGGACTGGTTGGATCTCCTTACAGTCCAAGGGGCTCTCAAGAGTCTTCTCCAACACCACAGTTCNCTCACTTCCCCCACCCCCACGGCGCCTGCTCCTCTCCCAACCTTCTTCCCCTCCCCCACATCCGGTGTTGGCGAAACTGGGATCCCGGAGCAGCCCTTGGAAACCGACTTGTTACCCTACCTCGAGAGGAGTATTGACACTAAACTGGTTTCGTCGGGGGCAAGAGTTTCCCTAGTTTAGCGGACCCCTGCTACGTAAATCGGATTGAGTGCTAGGAGCTGATTTTACTTACTCTCATTCCTCTCTAGGGCCCCACTACTTGGGAGATTTTCTCAAACTCCACACACAGAAAGCCACCGACCTTATTCCGGTATCCTACACCCCTTTCGTACCTTAATTACACTTCCCACCCCCAGCCCTCAGCATCGGAATCAAGAACGACAGGGACACTTCCGTTCTCCTTGTGGGATTGATGAAACCGTAATGAAGAACACCCCCTAAACTCCCGTAATCGGTGCGGATTCCTATGGGGAAGGCTCAAATTGTTGACATCTTCCAGCCCTTGGTTCTGGACCTTGAGAAGGAGGCTGAACTAGTGATAGCGATGTTTTTTAGGATAAATGTGTGTAGGTATTGGGGGAAGGGGAGGGATCAACCAAGAAGGCATGAGAATGGTTTAAAGCTAGTATTTCATCTTTTGCTGCTTATATAGAGTCCAGCTTAAGAGTTACTCATTTATAGGCTGTACAGCTTCTCCTGTCTAAACATGTCTGAAAACCAAGCATGGAATAACTCTTGATACGAAAAATAAATTGAAAAATCGCTTGTGAGTAAAATTTTAAAGTTTTACTCTCAAAGCTTTTTTTTTTTTTGGCTGCCCATATTTTTAAAAGAACTGTGTTGCTGTTAACTGTTTTAGAGTTGAAAGGGCTCAAATAGCATTTTGCTGTTAATGACCAGTATGTGGAGTCTGATTTAACTTTCCAGAAATGACGTTTTGAGTTAGATTGCCAAATTGCAGTCCTAAATGGTGAATGTTGAATGATGCACTATGTTTTTGTTTAAATGAAATTTACGGAAAATANGGCTCAAATAGCATTTTGCTGTTAATGACCAGTATGTGGAGTCTGATTTAACTTTCCAGAAATGACGTTTTGAGTTAGATTGCCAAATTGCAGTCCTAAATGGTGAATGTTGAATGATGCACTATGTTTTTGTTTAAATGAAATTTACGGAAAATAACTTCATTTAGAATTAGGGGAAATTGATGTTGCTATCATGAGACAGCATTAAAAAAAAATACATATTTTAAAAGCTGAAGACATTTCAAGCAGGTTTAGTTTTTGATGAAAGAGAAAGAACATGGACCTGAGATTTAAAAGACCTGATTTCTAGCTGCTACTCATCAACTTTATTACACTGGGAAAGTGGGCCTCAGTTGTTTTTCTGTAAACATGAATAAATTGGACTATTTGAATTTAGAACTCAGAAAGTTGGAAGGGATCCTAAAGCCCTCCATGAAAAAGTTTGGGAATGTTCTCCATTGCTGTCATTTTTCCTCCAAAAATAACCTGGCTTGGAAGTCATTGGTCCAAAGGGAATTTGACTCCCCATAGAAATTGGAGAAAAGGTAATGCAAGTAGAGAGGAACAGCTGTGTATATGTTTGAGAAGTAAACTCACTAACAGATTCTGGTACGAATTTTGGAGACTTAAAAAGGATGAGTGTATGTACCTTAAGTGTACCAGTTTCCTCACTTTCTCCTGGTAGAAGACGTAGCACTTTTAGTGGTGCTGGGATTCTGGGGTGTGTTCCTATTACTTCTAATACAGATGAAGAAGATGTGGTAGAGGGGAAGATGGTAGCAGAAGGAATGGATAAAGAGGCAGAATTGCCCACTAAAAAGAAAAGAAAGAAGGGTTTGCGAATTAAGGGGAAAAGGCGACGAAAGAAACTGATCCTTGCGAAAAAGTTTAGTAAGGATTTGGTGTCTGGGAGGCCAGTTGCAGATGCCCCTACTTTGTTAGCTTCTAGTGCCCCTGAGCAGGATGAAGAAAGTCTTTTTGAAAGCAATATAGAAAAACAGATATATTTACCTAGTACCAGAGCCAAGACCTCCATTGTGTGGCACTTCTTTCATGTGGACCCACAGTATACCTGGAGGGCTATTTGTAACCTCTGTGAAAAAAGTGTTAGTAGGGGTAAACCTGGTAGCCATCTCGGGACATCTACTCTTCAACGACATCTGCAGGCAAGGCATTCACCTCACTGGACAAGGGCCAACAAATTTGGAGTTACAAGTGGGGAGGAAGATTTTCCTTTGGATGCACCTTTATCTCCCTCTTCTGCTGGAAGCAGTGGAAGCTTTGAATATATCCCTGCTGATCCATTAGATAATGGAATGGGTAAGAAACGTGATAAATCAGTATCTGATGCCCTGCGGGCACAAAGAGGGAGATTTCTCATTAAAAGTAACATTGTCAAGCATGCCTTAATTCCTGGAACAAGAGCCAAGACATCTGCAGTTTGGAATTTTTTCTATACTGATCCTCAGCACATCTCAAGAGCTGTGTGTAATATATGTAAACGAAGTGTGAGCCGGGGTAGGCCAGGTTCTCATCTAGGAACTTCAACACTTCAACGACACCTGCAGGCCACTCATCCCATCCATTGGGCAGTTGCCAACAAAGACAGTGGTACAGTTGGAAATGGATTAGATGAAGCTGAAACTGAGAGAAATGATCTCTTGAGTGACACTTTGCGTGGTGAGAAGTCTGCAGGAGGCCAAGATGTAGCAGCTGAGCACCTTAGTGACTCTGATTCAGATGAACCTCCTGTATTAGAGGTTGAAAATAGCAGATCTGAGAGTCCTACTCCTGTTGCAGAGCAAGACACTCAAATGCATGCACAAGAGCAAGAAACAGCATACTGTGAAAATTCAACTTCGAGTCAAATAAGTCAGGCACTTATTCAAATGATTGTGGAAGATATGCATCCTTACAACTATTTCTCAACCCCTGCCTTTCAGAGGTTCCTGCAGATTGTGGCCCCTGACTACAAGTTACCGTCTGAAACTTTCTTTTTCACTAAGGCTGTACCTCGATTATATGATTCTGTCAGAGAAAAAATTTTCTTAACTTTGGAGAATGTTCAGACCCAAAAGATCCACCTGACTGTTGACATATGGACCCATGACCCATCCACTGACTATTTCATTGTGACAGTACATTGGGTCTCTTTGGAAACTACACCTTCTTTCAATAATGGCAGGATCCCCAACTTTAGAAGGTGGGCAGTTCTTTGTGTAACAGGTTTAGCCAAAAACTGTTTGATAACCAACATTTTACAAGAATTAAATGACCAGATTGGTCTGTGGCTTTCTCCTAATTTCCTCATCCCTAGCTTCATTGTTTCTGACAGTTCTTCTAGTGTAGTACACGCAGTCAAAGATGGCGGTTTTACCCACGTGCCATGCTTCCTGCGTTGTTTAAATATAGTCATTCAGGACTTCTTCTGTGAGCACAAAAGCATTGAGAACATGTTAGTGGCTGCCAGGAAAACCTGTCATCATTTTAGTCATTCAGTCAAGGCCCGTCAGATACTGCAAGAGTTCCAAAATGATCACCAACTTCCATGGAAAAATTTGAAACAAGATGAAGCTGGCCATTGGATTTCTACCTTTTATATGTTAAAATGGCTCTTGGAGCATTGCTACTCAGTTCACCATAGTCTTGGTAGAGCCAGTGGAGTTGTGCTCACCTCCCTTCAGTGGACTCTAATGACATATGTTTGTGATATTCTTAAACCATTTGAGGAGGCCACCCAGAAAGTGAGTGTGAAGACCATAGGATTGAATCAGGTGCTACCCCTCATCCATCATCTACTCCTTTCCCTGCAGAAACTCAGAGAAGATTTTCAAGTTAGAGGTATTACTCAGGCCCTCAATCTGGTAGACAGTTTATCTCTGAAACTTGAAACTGACACCCTACTAAGTGCCATGCTCAAATCCAAGCCCTGTATCTTGGCTACTTTGTTAGATCCTTGCTTTAAAAACAGTTTGGGAGACTTTTTTCCTCAAGGTGCTGATTTGGAAACTTATAAGCAGATCCTTGCAGAAGAAGTTTGTAACTATATGGAATCTTCACCAGAGGTCTGCCATATTGCAACTTCAGAAGCTTCTGGCCCCTCAGCTATAGTAGGAGCTGACTCATTTACCTCATCTATAAGAGAAGGCACCTCCATTTCAGGATCTGTTGATAATTCAGCTGCAGATAATGTTGCCGTTGGAGGCAAAAGCTTCATGTTTCCTTCTGCTATGGCAGTGGTGGATGAATACTTCAAAGAGAAGTATTCAGAGATCTCAGGGGGTGATGACCCTTTGTTTTATTGGCAGAAGAAGGTGAACGTATGGCCAGCGTTGACCCAAGTTGCTATTCAATATCTGAGCTGCCCAATGTGTAGTTGGCAATCTGAATGTGTCTTTACTGCAAATAGCCACTTTCATCCAAAGCAGATCATGAGCCTGGACTTTGATAATATAGAACAGCTGATGTTTCTGAAAATGAACTTGAAAAATGTTAACTATGATTATTCTGCATTGGTTCTAAGCTGGGATCCTGAGAATGAAGTTATTCAAAGCAATGAAAAAGAAATATTATCTTAATTTCTTTTTCCTTTCTCCATTTAAAATGGGCAACTTATTGCTATGTTAGTGTATCCTAATTGCTATAATTGTTATATGTAGTTATACTAATTATTCTTTACGCACTATCTGGGGAAACCTGAAAATACAGGGCTGAAAATTCCTCAGAGGTAATACAGTATCAACAAAGATTAACCTTAAAGATTTCATAGTAGTAATTCAGTATAGCTATCACCTGAAATTTTGTTTGTTCCAATTGAGAGGGGAAAAGAGATATTTTAATTAGAAAAATATAGTGCAACATTGAAAGGCCTTAGGCTATTTCTGGCTGGTAGATTGAACTAGTAATTGGTTTTAAGTTAAAGTTTCTCTCAACTTGGGAAGGTTGATTGCTCTGAAACCAATAAAATAGAGAAAAGGCAGGACTGTATAGTCCATGGGTTCGCAAAGTCATATGGAGCTGAGCGACTTTACTTTCATATCAAACTGATATATCTCCCCTCTCCCCCCCCTCCATTTTTCTATTTCTTTAAAAACCCTGATTCATACTTATAGCTTGGCAAAAACAAAAGTTCACAAACTTGTTTTATACTTTAGAATTTCTAATTGCCTCCTCATACTGGTCAATTTTATAGTTTCAACTTAAGTGTGATAGAGTTGCCTTTTATTTTTTAGATTGGTTCTATATGAAATGGAAACATTAGAAAACAATTAGAAAAAAATACTTTTAGTCTTTGAATTGCCCTGTTTAACTTTTATTGTAAAAACAATAAAAGATTATATAGGTACTTTTATATAATATATGGGTAAATGACCAAAAATTTACAGAATTGGAGAAGATTAAATGGGAATAGAAACAAAAGCCCCATGAGCATACTGTGACAAAACCAGTATCCATTTCCCAAAGAATGTTTCTCTGAATTTAAGTGATCATAAATGTCTTCTTAAAAATTGTACCAAATGACCCATAATATACTATATTCTTAACTGTGAGATTATTTTGGCCTTAACTCTTATTTCAAAATAAGCAGTCAATATTTTCATGTGTTAGTAATCATTGCCTCACTGGTAAAATGAAAGAATTAATCTCAGTTGATCTTGTCGCTTTCCACTCTGAGAGTATTGTTTTTGTGATCGAGTGGGAGGCCAGAAATGATGACTTTTAGTAAAAGTTTCAGACCGAATAACTAATGTAAGATCCCAATTTTTCCTTTTTTTCATTTTAGATTTGGGGATATTCCCTGCCCAAAAATTTCCTGGAAAATTGACTAGTATTAAGTGTGAGTAAAAGGTGTCCACTTTTTTTAAAGTTTTGATTTTAGTTTTGTCTTGGATAGTATTTGGCAAGATTTAGCCTAGAAATTATGTAGTATTTATTACATGAGAATCAAATTGCTTTGTTACTGGGCTGGTTTCAAATTTTAGAACTCATTTCTATGTATCAAAATTGCTCTTCATTTTTGTTTTTTTGAAATTCTTAAATGGTAAATGTACCATTGTGAAATCAAATTTCAACTCCAAAAGTTTACCCTTTTACTAAGTGGAGTAAATGGATAATTAACAAATTCTTTAGTTGGAGCCATCACTAGTAAAGAATTTGGAACTAGATTGCATATGCCTTTGCAGGGCCACCATTGAATGTCATGCCAGTGACACTGGTGTTATAAAAGAAGAAAAAAATCTTCCCTTAGATAGAAACTTTCTATATTTTGACAGTGCCAGTTCAGGATGGCTATAATGCTGCTCTGCCTTCTACAGCTTGCTGCACCACTCTGTAGTTACTCTGTATCTATACATTTCTATCTTTTTTGGTTAAACACTCCCTGAAGATGATAAAAGATGATGTGACAGTATACATACATCCATATTATACACATTGATATATGTGTAAGGATTTCCCTTCATTTTTATTTTGTGGGCCGGGCAAAATTTAGTGTAACATTAAAATACTTCATGATACTTTGGTATAAGAGGAAATTCACTATTTTTATAATGACCCAAATTTGAAGGCTTTTGTAGTGTATTTTAAAAGGGAAAACTTACCCAGATGTTTTATTTCTACACATTTGTGTACGTGTGTGTGTGTTTATAAGCCAGTTTAGTATATATGTATATGTATATTATACATAAACACTATATTTTTACATACAAGTATGTTTTTATTATACAGATAATAAAGATGGGGGAAGGTTTCTGTTTTTTTCTTAATAGGTGAAGAAATCTTGAAGAACAGAAATTGGATCTTATTGAATTTTTGTGTTTTTTGTTTTTTGTTTTTTTCTTTCTTTTTTCTTTTTAAATTACTTGTTCGGCTATGGAAGATTGATCTTTTTTTCTTTTTAATAATCCTTTGAATCTCAAGTTCATCTTTATATGAACTCTTTTTTTGTTGTTTTTTTTGTTTTTGAGGAGATAACTAACCCTAGCTGTCTCCAGTTTGACAAAGGTTATTTGAATGGACTTAAACTCTCAGTAGTTGAGAGATATTTTAAAAACACATCCTGTGTTTGAATTGTGGCTGAGAGGTTTCCTTGGCAATGTGAGGAGGAAAATTCTTTCTGCCTCTAATATTATTATTAATTCATGGATTGAGTGTTGGTTCGACCTACAGGCGTAATAAATTGGAACTCAGTGAAGACACAGACATTCCTGTTGAGATCAACCAGCTAATGTAAGTGTGGAAATGGGTTGTTGTTTTTTTAATCATTAAAGGGGTAAACATTTTTGTAATTTAGGACATAATTTTCCTGAACCAGTAAGAAATCAAAAAGATAATTGTCAACACATTATTTTTTTCTTGTAATTGTTTACAAGTTTTTGGCTTTTTTGATAAGAATATCACTACCCCTTCTTTTTTTCTTGATAATATGTACTTACTTATAATAAAAGTAAAAGCAATATAGACAAGGTGGATTTTTCATGTAATTCTGCCTCAGAGAAAACCACCATTGACAGTTTATCCTGGCATAGTTCCATGTCCATACTCATAGCTTTGCTTCACCTCTTTTTAATGACTGTGTGTGTTGCTTTATAAAAATGAATATGCAGTAATTTAATATATCCTTCATTGATGGACATTTGGGTTTTTGCCATTGAAAACAAAAATAGCCCCTTATCTAAAAACAGCTATATATATATACACGCAGACACATATGTGTGAACTGTTTCTTTGAACCAGTTCTTAAATGTGAATTTGTAGAATTGTTTCAATTCTCTGAGGAGGTTATACCAATTTATTGTATTAGTGAAGTCTTTTTGATTTTTAAAAGCTCTTAACACATTCCTTTTAATGAAGGTATTAATCCTTGGCCATGTTGCTGATCTTTTGCTGTATGAATGGTTTTCATTTTATGTAGTCATATCTATGAGTTTTGTCTTGGTTTGTAACTTTGGTATCATGTTAAGGACAGGTTTTTTTCATCCTGAGCTTATTAAAAAAAATACCATGCATTTCTTCCCAGTACTTAAGTGTTTACATATTTTATATTAAAATGTAATCTAAGGATTGTGGTTACGTGACATTGCTGGTCTTCCTCCCCTTAAGCATTGTCAAAAATGCTGTTTTAGTTCAGCATAGTTATGAATTTAGAATCTTTCTTATATAGTGCTTTCAGTGAATTACAGCATCTTTGTCATCCTTGCTTTTGTTCTCCTGGAACCTTTTTTGTATGATACAGAATTTATTTTTTTCAAATGGATGGCTAAATTTTTTTTGGTTAATTTCAAATGCCACTTTTTCCAGAAACTGCCTGAATTCTGTTTATCTTGTACTCCTTCATTTGCCAATATTACATTCAAGTGTTATATTTCACACCTGTGGTAATTACAGGACTCCCAGGGCCCTCTCATTCTTAAGATTTTCTTATATACTCTTGAGTAGTTTTGCAGTCTGTCAGGTTCCAGTAATAAAGTATCGTTGAGATTTTAAATTGAATTGCATTCGGTCTGCTTAAGGTATTTAGAGGAAAAGTAAACTTCTTTAAGCCTCTACTCCATTATCTCTCCGTTATCCAGGTCTTCTTGTGCCTTAGTAGTTTAATAGTTTTGGTTTTGTTTATAATTTGATGGAGTCTTTTATATTTCTTTGTTTTCTTCCTGTATGTTTTAGTTTTATTGTGACTAGGACTCTTCTTATCATCTGAATGATTGTTGTTGGAACATAAGAAATTTACTGATTTTAAAAAACATGTTAACTTTTAAAATTTACTTAATTGATTGTTAGATTGTATAGTTTGCAAGCATATAATCTACAGATACTAAATTTTTTGCTTCATCCTTTCTAATCTTTATACTTTTTTCCCTTATTGCATGCATTGAACTCTGAAACAGTGTTGGATGGTAGTAGACAGGCTTTTTTTTTCCCTTGAGTGATTTACTTGTAACGTTTTACCATGTCACATATGATGATAGTTTCTGATCAATTAGTACATTTATGCTAAGAAGGTTCCTTGTAATTTACAAAGTTTTTATTGGGAATAGATGTTTGTAGCTATTTTTAAAAAGCCATTTTAACTTAAAAAAAACTGCGGTTTTAAATTTTTTCACCATTTTTCTGTTCTTGAAATCTTAAGATACCAGAGTTTCCTTTTTTAACCCCTGTTTATTCTAGTAATGAATTTCCCAATGTTAAACCACTCTTAGTTCTGAAGTAAACCTTCTTGGATCATGTTTTGTTACTCTTTTGATATACTATATGATTCACTTTATTTAGGATTTATCAGCTGTATCATAAATCAGACACCCCCAAGTAGTTGCTTTAAAACTTAAAAAACAAATAATGAGATAATGCCTTTTCATTGTTTTGTTCTTTTTCTACTACTATTTTTTTTTTTCTAATTTTATTTTCTGAAGTTAGACTGCTTCCTTTAGTAATTTTTAAAAGAATACATGGAGTCTATATATGAGATATACTTTATGAGACTTTCTAAAACATTCTTCCCCATCCTGAGCTTTTCTTGAAATGTAATTTGAAAAGTTTAATCTAGGGTCATAATATCACCTTTAAATTCTGGATATTTTGTCTTTTGAAATTTTAGAGATTCAAATAATGTGTCAAAGGTCGTCTGATTTTCTTTCCTTTGTTTTCAGTCTGCTTTTTCCTAGAAGTCTGTATAATTCTGCTTTACCATTGGAATTCAAAAATTTCACCGTTATGTATATGGTATATGGTGAAGTAGCAATGTCTTTAAAGAAAATTTCTGCCTGGCGTTTGATGAATCCTTTAGTTAAAAGACAAGTTCATCCAGTTTAGGGAAATTTCTTCATATTGTTATTTTATTATCATTTCTACCAGTTCCATTCCATCATTGTATTTTATTATCATTTCTACCAGTTCCGTTCCATCCTTGTATAATTTTCATTGTGTAGAAATGGAATCTTTTGGAATTATTTCTATTTTATATATCTTTCCTCTCACATTGACATCTTTTTGCATTCTGGGGAATGTTCTGATAGTGATATCCTATAATTCAGTTTTGTCTTTTTCATCAGTGTTTATTCAGATTTTTCTTTATCTTGGGTACTATTTCTTTTTAAAAAAAAAGGGAATGTGCACCATGGTTTTGGACTTTTGTCTTATGTAGTAATAATTACAGTCAGGTTTTTACTTCTACATTTTTGGGGGCTATTTTCTTACATAGCAGTTATAGTCTTCTCCTTACCCTCCAGTGAAAGTTTTAGAAGTTCAGTATGTAAAAGGGATATATGAAAGAACTGTTCTATTTAAACATTAGTAATATGGTCCATATCTATTCAGGATTCAATCTCTATGCCTTGCCTTGCCTACCTCAGGATGTTTTACAGAATCGATTTTGGAAAAACGGTGGGTGGGGGGGGAGTACAACTCATGCTCTTCTACTATTTCATACTATTTCATATATTTAATCTCATTTTGTTTGATTAATATGTAGCAGTCTTACTGAAACCAACAACAGTTTCATTTATGTTCTTTGGGATGTTGATTTCAGGGATGAAAGGGACACCAAAAGACTTTTCTATTGTAAAATGTTTCCATTCTTTTCTGACTAATACTTTTTCTTATTGTGTGTGTCATTGTAGTTAATTGAACATTCCTAGAGACCTTATCCCATTGGAGGCAATTTTTTAGTTTGTATTTTATGTTGTGGTAGAGTTGATTTACAATGCTGTGTTAGTTTCAGGTGTATAGCAGAGTGATTCAGTTGTGCATACACATATATCCATTCTTTTTCAGATCCTTTTCCCATACAGGTTATTACAGAGTAGTATAATACACTGTGCTATGCAGTAGGTCTTTGTTGATTATTTATTTTATATGTAGTAGTATGTATATGTTAAACTCCTAGTTTTTCCCGCCTCTGAATTTTCTTTCTTTTCTTTGGCCGTTCTATTTACAGAATCTCAGTTCCCCAACCAGGGATTGAACTCAGGCCATGAAAGTGCCAAATCCTAATCACTGGACCACCAGGAAATTCACTCTCTCCCTCTGATTTTTAAAGTTACCTTTTGGTGTACCCTAGATGGTGGAATGCATTCTCTTTGTGGTCAGAGGAATGTTGGTAGTGGACTGGTGAAGTAGTATTAAACACCGAGTTCTTGTTCTGTTCTGTAGTATGGTCAACGGTGGTCAGGTCAGTTAGGGTAGACTTGAATTTTCTGTTACATCTGTGTTTCATCATATTAGAAAATGTAGTGCTATTCTCAGCATAAAAATAAATAGCCACCTGTAATCCTACCGCCGTGACTAACTACTGCTAACTTTTGGTCTATATTTTTCTAGCTTTCTTCCTGCTACCACATCCTCAACAGCACTTGGTGGTGTCCATTTTTGGATTTTTGTCAGCTATTCTAAAAGGAATTTGCAACTCCCAGTGATACTAAGTGTCTTTTCATATGCTTGTTTGTCATCTGTATATTTTCTTTGGTAAGGTGTCTGTTTAGATCTTTTGCCCATTTTTAAATTCGTCTTTAACTTAATTTATTTTTTTGGCTCTGCCCCATGGCATGGGTGATGGGATCTTAGTTTCCCACCAGGGATCAAACCCGTGCTCCCTGCATTGGAAGCATGGAGTCTTAACTGCTGGACCACTGGGAAAGTCCCTGGTTTGTTTTTTTTATTGTTGCATTTTTAGGGTGCTTTGTATATTTTGAATACCAGTCCTTTATCAGTTATGTGTTTTGCAGAAATTTTCTCCCAGTCTGTAACTTGGCTTTTCATTCTCTTAATAGTGGTTTTGAGAAGTGGAAGTTTTTAATGGACTGTAATGTCTAAAAAGCTATCACCATATCCAGAATCACCTGGATTTTCTCTTGTTTTATTCTCTAGGAGTTTTTTAATTTCACATTTGTGATCCATTTTAATTTTTGTGAAAGTTATAAGATCTCTGTCTAGATATATTTTTTTGCATGCAGGTATCCTCTCCTTCCAGCATTGTATATTGAAAAGACTGTCCTTTCTCCTTTGAAATTGCCTTGCTTCTTTGGCAAAGATCAGTTGACTCTGTAATGTATATTAGTTTCCTAGGGCTTCCATAACAAAGTACCACATACTTGGGTGTCTTACAGCAACAGAAGTTTATTATTCACAGTCTCAGAGATTAGAAGTCTGAAAAGATGTTGACAGGGTCATGCTCTCTTTGAAACCTGTAGGGAAATGATCCTTCGTTGCTTCTAGCTTCTGGTGTTTGCTGGCAATCCTTGTCATTCCTTGGCTTATAGAAGCATCAGTTTTTGAACACATAGGTTTCTAGGTGTTTTTTCATTGTTACAAGATGGTGATGAACTTTCTTATGCACTATTCTTTTTCATATTTGTTGAATATTAGTTCAGTTCAGTCACTCAGTTGTGTCCGACTCTGCGAGCCCATGGACTGCAGCATGCCAGGTCTCCCTGTCCATCACCAGCTCCTGCAGTTTACTCAAACTCATGTTCATTGAGTCAGTGGTGCCTTCCAACCATCTCATCCTCCTCCCCTTCTCCTCCCGCCTTCAATCTTTCCCAGCATCAGAGTCTTTTCAAATGAGTCTGTTCTTCACATCAGGTGCCAAAGTATTGGAGTTTCAGCTTCAGCATCAGTCCTTCCAGTGAATTTTCAGCACTGATTTCCTTTAGCATTGACTGGTTGGATCTCCTTGCAGTCCAAGGGACTCTCAAGAGTCTTCTCCGACACCGTAGTTCAAAAGCATCAATTTTCTGTGCTTAGCTTTCTTTATAGTCCAACTCTCACATCCACACATGACTACTGGAAAAACCATAGCCATGACTAGACGGACCTTTGTTGGCAAAGTAATATATCTGCTTTTTAATATGCTCTCTAGATTGATCATAACTTTTCTTCCAAGGAGTAAGCGTCTTTTAATTTCATGGCTGCAGTCACCATCTGCAGTGATTTTGGAGCCCCCAAAAATAAAGTCTGTCACTGTTCCCACCGTTGAATATTAATCTCAGGATAAATTCTGGAAATAGAATTGAAAGTCATACGATATTTTAATGTTGAAGATTTCATGTGTGTTTAGTAACATAACTCTTCTAAACTAGGTTGCTGAATTAAAGGCTGGTTTTACCATGGCCTGCTATTCTTGGATTAGAAATTGTTAGTGGAAAATGTGAATAAATTTGATTCATCTTAATTTCAAGTTGTAGATCAGTGTTTCTCTTTTAAGATCTTTTTATTTTGTTCTGACCAAAACCTCTTGGTATGCGGAACTTCCCCAACCAGGGACCAACTCCACACTCTGGGTGGTGGAATTGTGAGTCTTAGCCACTGGACCACAACGGAAGTCCCTAGATCCATGTTTCTGAAACGTTATCCTCTAATGTAGGGGTTTGTAGAAACCCCTTTCAGATTGTGACATGTGTTCTTGTCATGTATTTTTACTTCTGAAGCTTGCTTTCTTGAACCCTTTAGTGTGAGAACTATGGTATGGCAAGGACTAAGGGGGAGAGGGAATGTTGGTCATTCTGCATAAGCACTAGTTTAGGGATAAGCCCTGAGAGCTTCCTTTGCTCCTTGTGTGTAACTGGTGTGCAGCTCTTGGGTCATCTTCATTGTATTAGCTCGCTCTACAGATTTTTCAAGGGTAGTGCTTCACCAGCTATTCCAGCAAGATAGTTTTTTCCACATATTTAGAATTACATACTTTTGAAATAACAAAAATGCTTGTGAACATATTGAAACGTGTTAGATGAAAAAAAGTCTAGTTTATCAGAAATACAAATTTAGCAAATTATCTTGTGTAAAATAGTCCAAGTTAATAATCTAAACTGCAAATCATTTGTTGAGTATATAATGCTTAAATAATTTATGCAGAAGCACCATAGAGAATGCAAAGAAAGAAGCATGGCTGTTTAACAAAAATTTTGCATTGTAGATGAGAATGTACAAATTCACAGATTAAAATATGAATCAGAATTTTCATAAGGCTCTGCTCATTGGTCAGGGTGATTTGGAGAAGATTGTTGAAAGAATTTACCTGAAATATTTCATTCATTGCCTTCTCATTTTAGGATTAACATTTAAAAGACGATTTCTGTGATTGACTTGTCTTTTGGAAGATTAAACCCATATCAAGAGGACTTGGAGCTGGTCCTCGCCTAGAGGAAGCAGTGGCTTGTTTTTAAAAAGCCACTTCTCATCTAAGGATCTACTCAGCATGCCTAATCAAGGAGAAGACTGCTATTTTTTTTTCTATTCTACTTGTACTAAAGTAAGAATTAGCATCTCTAAATCAGTTCTTTCTATGATTTCCCTAATAAAATTGAATAAAATTTTCCCAGTATACCAAGTTGTCTTTTATGTTTTGCTCAGCTGTTTATTATCTGCTGTCAGTTTTTAGTAAAGGATAGCATTCCTAAGTGATTCATTACTCATCCTTTTTTCCTGTTCATTTTATGTTCTCCATACTCTCCAGAAGTAAAAAGATAGCATTTAGTCATCATTCAGTGTTCTTATAGCTGTAATTAATCTGTTTAGAGGGCGCTTTTAAGGAATTAGGAACACTTGACTGTGGCTTGCTAACTTTGATTTTTGTGTAGTAAATTTACTTTGTAGTAAATGAATGGGTGGATTGTATTGTATTTATAGAATTGTCATGGATTGAATTTGACTTCTCTCTTCAGATTTCCTGCTGAATCCTAAAGCCACTTTTCTAAACATGCTTTTGCAGGTTTATTAGAGCTTTTTTCTTTGTTGGAGCTTCCTGTTTTTCAGCTTGTTTCTTCTGCAGCTCCATTTAGATTTATCCATTATTTTCTGTTATTCCTTTATGACTGATTCTATACATGTGTGTCCCCCCCCTCCCGAGTATTTTTATTAAATCATTTTGGTGCTATATTTTAAATTGTTAGTTTTGTGCAAAGCTTTGAGTTTATGTAACAAGTTGCACAACAGTAGCATTTTGTTTCAAATAGCATTGTATGAAATTTATAGTGAAACGGGGAATTACACTTAAATTTGAATCAATTACCTTCTAATTTTCCATTTAAAGCTAGTTATACAAGTTAGGATATATGAAATGGTTTTGAAGATTAACTGTAAAACATATTTTTTAAGGGTACCTAATATTCCCACTTGTATTTTTGAACCCCCTCTCTCAGCTTGTGTCATTCATGTTGTCAGATCAGATAAAGGATACTGTCAAGAAATCGGTTTTAGGAAATTAAACATTTCTTGACCTCAGATTGTTCTTACCATCCCACTTCAGTTGTTCTCTACCTGTCTCTCCTTACTCTTCTGTGTTGGTCTAGGTACCGAGAAACTTACAGTGAGCGTTTTGCCTGGGGGCTGGTTTGATCCCACAGTTGTTTCTGTATTATTCTTTCTGTTCACAGGGTGACAGCTGTCCATTCCGTCACTGTGAAGCTGCACTGGGAAATGAAACTGTTTGCACATTATGGCAAGAAGGGCGCTGTTTTCGACAGGTGTGCAGGTTTCGGCACATGGAGATTGATGTAAGTATTCAGTTGGTGTTTTAGTAAGTAGTCTTGTGTCCTGATGGGACAATAAAAAATATGGCAGTAAAAAACATTTAATGTAACATGTGGGTTAAATACTTTTTTAATGACCTAGCAAAATTTCTGTCATTAGTGAAATGCTCACTTAATATCAGTTGCTTTATGGTGTGAATTAGTATCATATTTCATAAAGGCCGTTTGGTAATCTGTCTAAAGTGTAAAAATCATATATATATTTAGGGAGTATTTATATTTCTGTGTTTATTTTAAAACAGTCTGAACTTAGAGAAAAGTTGCAAGTATAGTATGAAACTTTCCACTAAACCATAACTGTGATAAACCATCAAAATTAGAATATTAACATTTATATATTACTCTCAATGAATCCTCAGATCCCATTTAGGTTTTGCCCTTGAACTGGTGATGTTCTTTATTGTATTGAGTTGTCCTAGTGATATGGCCTTCTGTCTAGAACAGTTGATCAGTCTTTTCTTGCCTTTCATTGACCTTGATATTTTTGGTCGCTATAGGACAGTTACTTTGTATAATGTTCCTCACTTTGGGTTTATCTAATACTTCCTCATTACTAAATTCAGATCTTATATTTTTGGCAGGAATAGCACAGAGGTGATATTCTTCTCACTGCTTAACATTGAGTGGTTTACAATTTTGATTATCCCATTACTGATGTTAACTTGCATCACTTCATTAAGGTGGGTGGTAGCCACCAGATTGCTTCACTATACATTTTCTTTTTTGTAATTAAGTGTATTTTGGAAGGGTACTTTGAGACCTTGTAATTATCCCATTTCATATCAAATTTTGAATGAAATTTTTTTTCCAGCTTTTTGTGTGTGGCCTCAATGATTTCCTGTTTTATTCAGTGTGTTATATGCCATTACTATCATTTTTTTTTCTCCTCAGATGTTTGGCCAATAAAAGCCCTTAAAGCTGATCTTTGTATCTTTGTGGTACTTCCGTCCTTGTTTGAACACTTCTTCACTTTCTGGCCTAACAGGATTGTCCAGGTTCACGTGCTCTACTCGTTTGCCCACCCTGCTCATTATCTGACGACACTAGACGCCCCCAACTCAGGAAGGTCCTGCCTTCCTCACCCTGCTTAGTCTTTGATGCCCCTTCTAGGCTGACCTCCATGAGTACACCCTCCTTACCCTATAATGAGATTGCTTCTGCACAGAAGCCTTCCTACCCTTCTCAGGCTCCAGCATTGTGCTGGCCATCCTCCTACACAAATGCTTTGCTAACCTTGACAACTTGTGCTGATTCCACTTCATCCTGTGGATGCCTTCCTCATTTCAGTCCGCTTCCACCACTCTGCTCTGGGCCACTTGCCCTTCCTCTCCCAGCAGCTATTCCTGCCTCTCTCAGGCTCACATAATGACTTTCTGAATTGTTTGAGAAGGGGTGGGGAAGGAAGAAAGAGCCTAAGTGTGCAGTTTGTAGGTCTGGGGTTGTGTAGCCACTCCATTCTGGTTTCAGTTGAGCACCTGGTAGCTCAGTGCTAAAGAATCCGCCTGCCTGTGCAGAAGACGTGGGCTCGACCCCTGGGCCAGGAAGATCCCCTGGAGAGGGAAATGGCAACCCACTCTGGTATTCTTGCCTGGGAAATCCCATGGACAAAGGAGTCTGGTGGTCATGACTTAGCAAATAAACAACATTCTATGCTGTCTTCCAAATAACAGATTCACTAAGTACATTCAGAAAAAGAAATGCTCTTGCAACTTTTGAAAAATCATGCTGTAACATTGCAAGCAGAGTAAACTGGCACAACTCTTAGGAAAGCTGTGCCAGTCTCTAAGAATATATATTAGATTGGTGCAAACGTGATACCTGTTTCAGACCATAAATTTTAAGTCATTATTTAACTAGCTTGAAACACATCTTTATTAATCAAAATAGAATTAATGACAACACATTTTGCCAATGAGAAATAAATTGCTTCGGGATTTGATGAATTCCTGGAAAACATTTTCTGCATCCTGCTGGTTGTGGAAGTGTTCTCCATGCAAAAAGTTGTCCAGATGCTTGAAGAAGTGACGGTTGGCGAGAGGTCAGGTGATTATCGCGAATGAGGCAAAACTTCATAGCCCAATTTGTTCAACTTTTGAAGTGTTGCTTGTGCAATGGTTGGGCGTTGTGGTGGTGAAGAATTGAGCCCTTTCTGTTGATCGGTGCTGCCTACAGATGTTGGAGGTTTTTGTGCCTCTTGTTGATTTGCTGAGCATACTTCTCAGATGTCATGGTCTTACTGGGGTTCAGAAAGCTGTAATGGGTCAGACTGGCAGCAGACCACCAGTGTCCATGACCTTTTTTTTTTGGTGCAAGTTTGATTCTGGGAAGTGCTTTGGAGCTTCTCCATCCAGCCACTGAGCTGGTCACCGTAAGTTGTATAAAATCCACCTTTTGTTGCTCATCCCAATGTGATCAAGAAATGGTTCGTTGCTGCATAGTATGAGAGAAAACAACACTTCAGAACAGTGATATTTTTGATTTTCGGTCAGATCGCGAGGCTCCCACTCTTGCAGCTTTTTCACCTTTCCAATTTGCTTCAAATGCCGAACGATCACAGAATGATCACCTTTGAGTTCTTTGGAGGATCAACTTGAATGATTACTCTCTGTTGGTCATTGTCAACTTCTGAGCCAGCCACTCTGATCCTCATCTTCAAGGCTTTTGTCTCCTATGCAAGATTTCTTGAACTACCACGGCACTGTATATTGGCAGTTCCTGAGCCAAATGCATTGTTGATATGAGTTGTCTCCACAGCTTTATGACCCATTTTGAACTTGAATAAGAAAATCACTTGAATTTTTTTTTGTCTAACATCATTTCCATAGTCTAAAATAAATACAAAATAAACAGCATTAATAAGTCATTAGCAGAAAGACATAAAGTGAGAAATGCACATTAAAATTATGTATAACATAATCACGTTTAAGAATATATTTCAGTATGAAACAGCAACTTTCAACAATGGAAAAACCAGTTTTGCATCAGCCTAATATATTTGGAATTCTCTAGAAAACTCAAGAGACTTAGCATATGGCTTATGCATGCGTTCATGCATGCATGTGTGTGTGCTCAGTGCAAGTTTGGCTCTGGGAAGCCAAAACTTGTCTGACCTCTTGTGACCCCATGAACTGTAGTCTCCCAGCGTCCTCTGTCCGTGGGATTTTCCAAGCAAGAATACTGGAGTCGGTTGCCATTTCCTTCTCCAGAGGATCTTCCTGACCAGAGAGTATACCTCCCACGTTTCCTGCATTTCATGTGAATTCTGATTTATTACAGTGATAGAGTAAGGGTACACTGATTATGAAAGATAGTCATAGTCTGGAGTTATTGATATATGCGTTTCTATTATGGTCTCTGCGTGAGGGTTCACAGAGAATACACACTTCTCCCAGCAGTGAAAATGCAGCAATACATGTGTGTGTTTTTGCTCTGGGAAGCCCATCGTATGGGGCTTCCCCGGTGGCTTAGTGGGTGAAGAATCTGCCTGCAGTGCAGGAGACTTAGGTTCAGTCCTTGGGTCCTTAAGGGACAGAATGGTTCCGTATTTGTTAGTTAAATACTTATGTTAGTATTATAGTACATAAATTGGGGCAGATGATGAGCATTCACTGTGTATCTTTGGACCAGCTGTATATCTTTGAACCATGTATATATGGCTTTTTTAAAAGCTAAAGAAATAATCATGTAGGAAAATGTTACTATGAGGATGAAAATGTACAGAATTATATGGAAAACCTTTCTTTTAAGTGTGAATCAATACATTTTACAGGTTTTTTTTTTTTAAGAATTCTATAACAAAATAAGTGACTCACTGTGTAATGGCATAATAGGTATTTTATTTTCTAAATCATCTTTATTGTTTGTGTATTACTTTTGAAATAAAATTCAGTAATGGTATTAAACACGTTAAATAAATGTCCTGTGACCTCAGTTTAAAGATAATGCTATCATATCCAATAATTTGAAGGTTGCTTTTACGAAAGAAGCAAAGACAGACCAGGAGCAGGGAAGATTGGCATTAGGTGCTACCTCAAGAAGTAATTGGATACTTGTTATTTTAAAGAGCAATGGTAGCTTTTTTTTTTTTTTTAACATTTATTTATGTGTTTATGTATTTATGTACTTATTTATTTGGTTGCACTTCCCTGATGATAACAGTGGTAGCATCTGGTAGCTTCATGGGTTTCCCTGGTAGCTCAGCTGGTTACAAGTTCAGTCTTGAATCTGCCTGCAATGTGGGAGACCTGGTTTGATCCCTGGGTTGGGAAGATCTCCTGGAGAAGGGAATGGCTAGTCACTCCAGTATTGTGGCCTGGAGAGTTCCATGGACTGTGTATAGTCCCTGGGGTCCCAACAAGTTGGACAGGACTGAGTGACTTCATTGAGTTGCTTGGGGTCTTTGTTGCTCCTCATGGGCTTTCTCTAACTGCAGTCAGCGGGGCTGTTTCATCACAGTACATGGGCCTCTCGTGTGGTAGCTTCTCCTGTCGCAGAGCACAGGCTTCAGTACTTGCAGCACATGGACTCTAGAGCGTGGACTCAGTGGTCATGGCACATGGGCTTAGTTTGCTCCATAGCAGATGGAATCTTCCCAGACTAGGGATCAGACTCAAGTCCCCTGAATTAGGCGGATTCTTACCCACTGTACCACCAAGGAAGTGCATTTGTAGCTATTAGACCTAACTTTTAAGGGTAACGGGATGCTAGTAAATGCTATAAAGTTCTTTCAAAGACAGAGTTATTTGCTATACTTTTTTAAAACATGTGGCAGTAAGTGTAGGACATAACTCTTTTACATTCCATGTTCGGCTTCTCTGTTCATCACTATCTCTGAGTTTGCTCAGACTCATGTCCATTGAGTCAGTGATGTCATCCAACCATCTCATCCTCTGTCATCCCCTTCTCTTCCTGCCCTCAATCTTTCCCAGCATCAGGATCTTTTCCAGTGAGTTGGCTCTTTGCATCAGGTGACCAAAGTATTGGAGCTTCAGCATCAGTCCTTCCAGTGAATATTCAGAGTTTATTTCCTTTAGGATTTTACTGGCTGACCTCTTTGCTGTCCAAGTGACTCTAAAGAGTCTTCTCCAGCACTACCGTTCTAAAGAATCTGTTCTTCAATGTTCAACCTTCTTTATGGTCTAACTATCACATTCATACCTAACAACTGAAAAAACAATAGCTTTGACTGTACGAACCTTTGTTGGCAAAGTGATGTCTCTGCTTGTTAATACACTGTCTAGGTTTGTCATAACTTTTCTTCCAAGGAGCAAACATCTTTTAATTTCATGGCTGCAGTCACCATCTGCAGTGATTTTGGAGCTCAAGAAAGTAAAGTCTGTCACTGTTTGCATTGTCTCCCCATCTATTTGCCATGAAGTGATGGGACTGGATGCCATGATCTTACTAGTTTTTTTGAACGTTGAATTTTAAGCCAGCTTTTTCACTCTCTTCTTTACTTTGATCAAGAGACTCTTTACTTCCTCTTCACTTTCTGATTAGAGTGGTATCATCTGCATATCTGAGGTTGTTGATTTTTCTCCCGGCAATCTTGATTCCAGCTTGTGCTTCATCCAACCTGGCATTTCACATGATGTACTTGGCATATAAGTTAAATAAACAAGGTGACATAATTTTTACCAAATCACCTTTCAGAGATGTTGAGCTAGTTTACATTTATGTTATCAGTGGGTGGAACTCATGCTTCTTCCACATTCCTACCAACACAGTGTATTATCAATCTCCCAGTATAGCAGATATTGGGATCATTGCCCTTCTTGATACCTTTAAGGTTCTTTTTGTTTCAGGCGTTGTTTCTCTATTTGTTTCTTCCATATTGAAAAATGGAAGTTTTTGAATAGTACTGCTGTTCTTGCTTAGAAATTTAAAGCTTATGCTGCTTTATTATGAGAGATCTAACATAATGCAAGTTATTAATCAGACATTAATTACTTTTCAGAGGTGTGCTTATTGGGACTTTTTTTGAGTTACATAGAAATGTGCATAAATCGTTATCTTACATGTTGAATTTTCATTGAGTGAGTGTACCTGATAGACCAGCACCCGGATCATGAAACAGAACATTTCCAACCCTGTCTTCCCCCTTTATCTCCTCATTGTCATTCACCACAATCCCAAAACTAGTCACCATCTTGACCATTCTGCCATAGTCAAGTTTTGCCTGTTTGGTTTTTCTGTAAATAGAATCATACAGTATGTGCTCTTGTGTTTGGCTTCTTTGATTTTGCACCCATGGTATTGTTTATCCCCTCTCATTACTGGATAGCATTGTATTTTATGAATATACTGCAAAGTATCTCAGAATGTATATACTGGAATATATCCATTCTAGTGTTGCTGTACATTTGGTTTGTTTCCATTTTAGAGCTCTTTTTAATAGTGTTGCTTTGAAATTCTTTATATACATCTAATGTAATGTCTGTGTTAGAATGAATATGTATTTCTCTTGGACATACATCCTGTGATCCGACAAATCATTCTATTCTTGTTTTTCTTGTTCCTTTTTATAAAAGCAAGGTAGCTTGGGAAGGAAACCTTTCTAGTGTGTTACATGAGCCTTTGAGAAGGCATGAATGGGAAGAATTTTTTTATCCAAGTCATGAACTCTCAGCTTCAGATAACAACTGCAGTTTATTGACTCTTCTATATTTAAGTGCTTCTTGTACATTATTTCATTTATTTCTCATAAGAACCTGATTAGATAGCTACTGTACTCCCATTTTATAGCTGAGGAAAGTGAGACTAAGAGGTATTATTTGTCTGTATTATGGTCAGTAATACGATAGAGAATCAAACACTATTATCTTGGACTCCATAATCTAACCTACTATATTAACCCACTTTTCTAAATTATGGACATTTAAGATGAGGGCAAGGAGGAAAGAACAGCAGAGTTCTTCCCTGCTCTTTCATTTCTCCATCATGCTAGGATATGTCACTTTCAGCAACCCCGTTTCCTCATACTCAAAATCATCACATGCCTCAGATTTTTTAACCTTGTGTGAACTTTGTCCAGAAAACATGATCAAATGAATACAGGTCATACTGATGTCTTTTTCCTCTTACAGAAAAAACGCAGTGAGATTCCTTGTTACTGGGAAAATCAGCCAGTGGGATGTCAGAAATTAAACTGTGCTTTCCATCACAACAGAGGACGTTATGTTGATGGCCTTTTCCTACCTCCAAGCAAAAGTGAGTTTCCTTTTTTAATTTTAAAAGGCTAGTTGCTGTATAATGAACACCTACGTACGTACTTTATAGAGGACTGTCAACATTGCCGTCTTGTGAGAGAGCAGTTTTATGTTCACTTCAGATGAGGAAACTGAACTTTATTAAGGTTAAATGACTAGTGTACAGTCATAAGCCAGTAAAGTAGCAGTCATGATTAAAACTTTGTTTAAGCTGTGCTGCTTCACAAATGTTTCTTGGCATGACAGTTTAGGTTACTTTAGCTTACGTCATTTCCCATTTTCTTACCATGCTTACAGAGATTTTCAAAAGAAACTTGATTGTCCAGGCCAGGGGTTGGCAATCCTGGTCTTTCACCTGTATTACAAAGTAAAATTTTATTGAAATGAAGCCCTGCCTGTTTGTTTACATATTTTCTATGGCCAAATTTTGTGCTACTGCTGCAGAGTTGAGTAGTTGAAACACAGATCTACAAGGCTTAAAATATTTACTGTATACTTCTTTATATTAAAAAATTTGCTTATCCTGCTCTAGAGTATAATCTAAAATAAAACTTACACTCCGTCAAAAGGTAGTATTTATTTCCTTTTAAAGTAATTTCCTAATGGAGTGATCAGCCATTTAAAAGCCACATTTGCTGTGTGATTAAAATCTGATGGCTGTGTATTTTTATCTTCTTTAAGGGGAAAAAAGGCTCACTCCTTTCTGATTGATTCAAAAGTATTACCCACTGTCTTTTNTTTTTTTTTTTTTTAACATTTATTTATGTGTTTATGTATTTATGTACTTATTTATTTGGTTGCACTTCCCTGATGATAACAGTGGTAGCATCTGGTAGCTTCATGGGTTTCCCTGGTAACTCAGCTGGTTACAAGTTCAGTCTTGAATCTGCCTGCAATGTGGGAGACCTGGTTTGATCCCTGGGTTGGGAAGATCTCCTGGAGAAGGGAATGGCTAGTCACTCCAGTATTGTGGCCTGGAGAGTTCCATGGACTGTGTATAGTCCCTGGGGTCCCAACAAGTTGGACAGGACTGAGTGACTTCATTGAGTTGCTTGGGGTCTTTGTTGCTCCTCATGGGCTTTCTCTAACTGCAGTCAGTGGGGCTGTTTCATCACAGTACATGGGCCTCTCGTGTGGTAGCTTCTCCTGTCGCAGAGCACAGGCTTCAGTACTTGCAGCACATGGACTCTAGAGCGTGGACTCAGTGGTCATGGCACATGGGCTTAGTTTGCTCCATAGCAGATGGAATCTTCCCAGACTAGGGATCAGACTCAAGTCCCCTGAATTAGGCGGATTCTTACCCACTGTACCACCAAGGAAGTGCATTTGTAGCTATTAGACCTAACTTTTAAGGGTAACGGGATGCTAGTAAATGCTATAAAGTTCTTTCAAAGACAGAGTTATTTGCTATACTTTTTTAAAACATGTGGCAGTAAGTGTAGGACATAACTCTTTTACATTCCATGTTCGGCTTCTCTGTTCATCACTATCTCTGAGTTTGCTCAGACTCATGTCCATTGAGTCAGTGATGTCATCCAACCATCTCATCCTCTGTCATCCCCTTCTCTTCCTGCCCTCAATCTTTCCCAGCATCAGGATCTTTTCCAGTGAGTTGGCTCTTTGCATCAGGTGACCAAAGTATTGGAGCTTCAGCATCAGTCCTTCNCAACCATCTCATCCTCTGTCATCCCCTTCTCTTCCTGCCCTCAATCTTTCCCAGCATCAGGATCTTTTCCAGTGAGTTGGCTCTTTGCATCAGGTGACCAAAGTATTGGAGCTTCAGCATCAGTCCTTCCAGTGAATATTCAGAGTTTATTTCCTTTAGGATTTTACTGGCTGACCTCTTTGCTGTCCAAGTGACTCTAAAGAGTCTTCTCCAGCACTACCGTTCTAAAGAATCTGTTCTTCAATGTTCAACCTTCTTTATGGTCTAACTATCACATTCATACCTAACAACTGAAAAAACAATAGCTTTGACTGTACGAACCTTTGTTGGCAAAGTGATGTCTCTGCTTGTTAATACACTGTCTAGGTTTGTCGTNAGAATCTGTTCTTCAATGTTCAACCTTCTTTATGGTCTAACTATCACATTCATACCTAACAACTGAAAAAACAATAGCTTTGACTGTACGAACCTTTGTTGGCAAAGTGATGTCTCTGCTTGTTAATACACTGTCTAGGTTTGTCGTAACTTTTCTTCCAAGGAGCAAACATCTTTTAATTTCATGGCTGCAGTCACCATCTGCAGTGATTTTGGAGCTCAAGAAAGTAAAGTCTGTCACTGTTTGCATTGTCTCCCCATCTATTTGCCATGAAGTGATGGGACTGGATGCCATGATCTTACTAGTTTTTTTGAACGTTGAATTTTAAGCCAGCTTTTTCACTCTCTTCTTTACTTTGATCAAGAGACTCTTTACTTCCTCTTCACTTTCTGATTAGAGTGGTATCATCTGCATATCTGAGGTTGTTGATTTTTCTCCCGGCAATCTTGATTCCAGCTTGTGCTTCATCCAACCTGGCATTTCACATGATGTACTTGGCATATAAGTTAAATAAACAAGGTGACATAATTTTTACCAAATCACCTTTCAGAGATGTTGAGCTAGTTTACATTTATGTTATCAGTGGGTGGAACTCATGCTTCTTCCACATTCCTACCAACACAGTGTATTATCAATCTCCCAGTATAGCAGATATTGGGATCATTGCCCTTCTTGATACCTTTAAGGTTCTTTTTGTTTCAGGCGTTGTTTCTCTATTTGTTTCTTCCATATTGAAAAATGGAAGTTTTTGAATAGTACTGCTGTTCTTGCTTAGAAATTTAAAGCTTATGCTGCTTTATTATGAGAGATCTAACATAATGCAAGTTATTAATCAGACATTAATTACTTTTCAGAGGTGTGCTTATTGGGACTTTTTTTGAGTTACATAGAAATGTGCATAAATCGTTATCTTACATGTTGAATTTTCATTGAGTGAGTGTACCTGATAGACCAGCACCCGGATCATGAAACAGAACATTTCCAACCCTGTCTTCCCCCTTTATCTCCTCATTGTCATTCACCACAATCCCAAAACTAGTCACCATCTTGACCATTCTGCCATAGTCAAGTTTTGCCTGTTTGGTTTTTCTGTAAATAGAATCATACAGTATGTGCTCTTGTGTTTGGCTTCTTTGATTTTGCACCCATGGTATTGTTTATCCCCTCTCATTACTGGATAGCATTGTATTTTATGAATATACTGCAAAGTATCTCAGAATGTATATACTGGAATATATCCATTCTAGTGTTGCTGTACATTTGGTTTGTTTCCATTTTAGAGCTCTTTTTAATAGTGTTGCTTTGAAATTCTTTATATACATCTAATGTAATGTCTGTGTTAGAATGAATATGTATTTCTCTTGGACATACATCCTGTGATCCGACAAATCATTCTATTCTTGTTTTTCTTGTTCCTTTTTATAAAAGCAAGGTAGCTTGGGAAGGAAACCTTTCTAGTGTGTTACATGAGCCTTTGAGAAGGCATGAATGGGAAGAATTTTTTTATCCAAGTCATGAACTCTCAGTTTCAGATAACAACTGCAGTTTATTGACTCTTCTATATTTAAGTGCTTCTTGTACATTATTTCATTTATTTCTCATAAGAACCTGATTAGATAGCTACTGTACTCCCATTTTATAGCTGAGGAAAGTGAGACTAAGAGGTATTATTTGTCTGTATTATGGTCAGTAATACGATAGAGAATCAAACACTATTATCTTGGACTCCATAATCTAACCTACTATATTAACCCACTTTTCTAAATTATGGACATTTAAGATGAGGGCAAGGAGGAAAGAACAGCAGAGTTCTTCCCTGCTCTTTCATTTCTCCATCATGCTAGGATATGTCACTTTCAGCAACCCCGTTTCCTCATACTCAAAATCATCACATGCCTCAGATTTTTTAACCTTGTGTGAACTTTGTCCAGAAAACATGATCAAATGAATACAGGTCATACTGATGTCTTTTTCCTCTTACAGAAAAAACGCAGTGAGATTCCTTGTTACTGGGAAAATCAGCCAGTGGGATGTCAGAAATTAAACTGTGCTTTCCATCACAACAGAGGACGTTATGTTGATGGCCTTTTCCTACCTCCAAGCAAAAGTGAGTTTCCTTTTTTAATTTTAAAAGGCTAGTTGCTGTATAATGAACACCTACGTACGTACTTTATAGAGGACTGTCAACATTGCCGTCTTGTGAGAGAGCAGTTTTATGTTCACTTCAGATGAGGAAACTGAACTTTATTAAGGTTAAATGACTAGTGTACAGTCATAAGCCAGTAAAGTAGCAGTCATGATTAAAACTTTGTTTAAGCTGTGCTGCTTCACAAATGTTTCTTGGCATGACAGTTTAGGTTACTTTAGCTTACGTCATTTCCCATTTTCTTACCATGCTTACAGAGATTTTCAAAAGAAACTTGATTGTCCAGGCCAGGGGTTGGCAATCCTGGTCTTTCACCTGTATTACAAAGTAAAATTTTATTGAAATGAAGCCCTGCCTGTTTGTTTACATATTTTCTATGGCCAAATTTTGTGCTACTGCTGCAGAGTTGAGTAGTTGAAACACAGATCTACAAGGCTTAAAATATTTACTGTATACTTCTTTATATTAAAAAATTTGCTTATCCTGCTCTAGAGTATAATCTAAAATAAAACTTACACTCCGTCAAAAGGTAGTATTTATTTCCTTTTAAAGTAATTTCCTAATGGAGTGATCAGCCATTTAAAAGCCACATTTGCTGTGTGATTAAAATCTGATGGCTGTGTATTTTTATCTTCTTTAAGGGGAAAAAAGGCTCACTCCTTTCTGATTGATTCAAAAGTATTACCCACTGTCTTTTTAAAAAGCTGCTTCTTGATCCTACAGCCTAGAATTTCAGTATCAAAATTTAATGTCTAGAATGTGTAAATAATTACTATGCATCTAGCTTTTATTCTTTGAGTGCCCACTTTGTGTTTACATGGAGTGAATAGTTTTTAGCTAGAAGCCACATTTTCCCTCCTGGAAGTTTAGAACCTAATTGGGAAAATGGGGAAATTAAAAGTTAAATTAAATTTTAATTAAAAGACATAAATTTAAAAAGACAATGCTCAAATCACCAAGCTTATTATAGATAGTTGGAGATATTTTGATGAATTGTGATTATTTTTTTTTTACAACTAATTTTTTATGTCTAGCTGTGTTACCCACTGTGCCTGAGTCACCAGAAGAGGAAGTGAAAGCTAGCCAGCTCATAGTTCAGCAGAGCAAATTATCTGTCCAGTCTAATCCCTCTCCTCAGCTGCGAAGTGTTATGAAAGTAGAAAGTTCAGAAAACGTTCCCAGCCCTACACACCCACCAGTGGTGATCAATGCTGCAGACGATGATGAAGATGATGATGGTGAGCTTTAGCTCTTTCTTTAGGACGAGTAAAAGTTCAGGGTAACTTAGTGAGTTAGCATCAGATTTGAAACTCTACATCTGTTTTTTAATTGGAAATTTGCCTTAAATGTTGACAATATAGATCAATTTTCTGAGGAAGGTGATGAAACCAAAACACCTACCCTGCAACCAACTCTTGAAGTTCATAATGGCTTACGAATGACTTCTGCCCGGAAACCTGGGGTCAATTTAAAACAAGGTAAGAAGGGGCTATTTTGAGGCTAGTTTCTGTTCATAAATCTTACAGCACTGTTGAAAATGTCCAGACTATCGTAAATACCTTTGAAATTTAGTTCATGATTACCAGCATCTCCCTCTTCCTTGTGTCCATTACATTCATTCACACACACACACACACTTACATATACTTTCTATTATTCATTTAGAAAACATTTGAATGCCAGCTATGTATGTACAAGTAAAATGCAAGGGTAAAATGGTGCTAGTTCCTCACGTGGTTGCTATTTGTGTTCCTAGGTGAAAGTTTGAATTTTGGAATAAAAACTCTTGAAGAAATTAAATCAAAGAAAATGAAGGAAAAATCAAAGAAGCAAGGTGGTGAGTTTTCAGGAGTTTTAACATGGAGAATTGAATGTTGCTAGAGAAGACTAAAAAGACACTTGGCACGAAGCAAAATGAGCAAATAGATTTTTATTTTTGTGGCTTGTTTTAAGTTAAAACATAGTCTTATTTAAATCACAGTTGCTTTTTTAAACCGTTGCAGCTGTATTTCAGTTCCTAACTAATCAGAGCTAGGCACGCACAATAAAAAACCTGAAAGAACTTGTTTGTTCTGAGAAATATAACTAAAGAATAGCATGTAAACTTTCTTTGGCCACGTTGCCTGGCTTGCAGGCTCTTGGTTCCCTGACCAGGGATTGAACCCGTGTGCCCTTCAGTGAGAGCTCAAGAGTCCTAACCACTGAGCCGCCAGGAAATTCCCCAGACTATTATTAAAAGAGGAAAGACTTTATTTTGTAGTAGGTGAATTCTTCCTCAGAAACTGCTAGAATTTTCTTCTAGCGCTTGCCTTAGTCTGGTTGATCTGTATTTCCAACCATAAAAATATTAGGTTAGTGCAAAAGTAATTGCGATTTTACATTGTTGAACTTTGCTGTTTGATATTGGGATACATTCTTAAATAATGTGTGTTATACATCATTTTAATGTTCATTTCTCACTTTGTTTTTTGCTAGTGACTTATCACTTGCTATGTATTTTATATTTATTTTAGACTAGGGAAATGGTGTTAGACAAAAAGCAGATTCAAGCGATTTTCTTAATTCAAGTTCAGAATGAGCCATAAAGCAGCAGAGTGAGCTCCCAGCATCAGCAGCACATGTGGCCCTGGAGCTGCTGACAAGCGTAACAGTGCAGTGGCGGCGCAAGAAGTCTTGCAAAGGAGACTTGAAAATGAAGATCATCGTGGACAGCTGTCAGAAATTGACAGTGACCAACTGAGAGCGTCACTGAACCTGATCCTCTTACAGCTACATGAGAAGTTGCCAAAGAACTCAGTGTTGATCATTCTATGGTCATTCGGCGTTTGAAGCAAATTAGAAAGGTGAAGAAAGTCAGTAAGTGGGAACCTCATGAGCTGACCAAAAACCAAAAAAATTGTCATTTTGAAGTGTGATCTCTTATTCTACACAATGACAACGAACCATTCCTTGATCATATGTAACACATATGTACACATTCCTCGATCACATGTAACAAAAATTGGATTGTACATGACAACAGGCAGCAACTAGTTCAGTGGTCGAACTGAGAAGAAGCTCCAAAGGACTTCCAAAGCCAAACTCGCACCAACAAATGGTCACGGTCTCTCTTTTGTGGTCTGTTGCCGGTTTGATACACTCCAGCTTTCTGAATCCCAGTGAAACCATTACGTCTGAGAAGTATGCTCAGCAAATCAATGAGATGCACTGAAAACCCCGATGCCTGCAGCTGACTTTGGTCAACAGAAAGGGCCCAGTTCTTCTCCACAACAGCACTTCAAAAGTTGAACAAAATTGAGCTGTGAAGTTTTGCCTCATCTTCCATACTCATTTGACCTCTCGCCAACCAGGAACCACTTCTAAGTACATTGACAGCTTTTTGCAGGGAAAATGGTTTCACAACCAGCAGGATGCAGAAAATGCTTTTCAAGCGTTCATCGAATGCATGGGTTTTTAGACTACAGGAATAAACTTATTTCTCATTGGCAAAAAATGTATTAATTGGTTCCTATTTTGATTCATAGAGATGTGTTTGAACCTAGTTATACTGATTTAAAATTCATGGTCTGAAGCCGCAATTACATTTGTACCAACCTAATAGATATGGTGTGAAATGTATTTAGAAAGAATCAGAGGACTGGTTCTAAGCACCTTGTTAAAGCTTGTTCTGTAGCAACTTTGGAGTTATGTTTTGCAGATGATTGAGTATAGAAGGAAAAAATTGAATTGACACCCCTAATACCTGTGCTTCTGAGGTTAACTTTAGTATAATGTTAGCCTTACTAGTAAGTAAATAAAAGTAGATTGAGTGCCTGAGTAACTCAGAACAGTTTATATTTTATTTTCACATTGTGCCAAAGGCAGATAAGAAATCAGATTATCTCCCTTTCCCTACTCCCATTTCACTGTAAGCAGACAGGAACAGAAAGATTGCTTGGCTTGTAGTTCAGTGGTCTGTATTGGACTTGGCTGGTCTCAAAAAACAAAATTTCTTGATTTGTGATGGCTTCATTTTTCATGGATTATTTACTGTTCTTTGACTTTCTTTCTTTAGAAGGTTCTTCGGGAGCTTCCAGTCTTGTACTCCAGTCACAGCCCATGCCAGGTCCTGAAAAAGAGAATGTCCGGACTGTGGTGAGGACAGTAACTCTGTCCAGCAAGCAAGGTGAGGTACAGGTAGATCTGAGCAGCTGTAAGTTCCTACTTTTAAGTGAGAGAGCAGAATCCTTGGGTTTGGTGTATTGGTGGATTTGCAGGGAGATTTTGAGTATGTTGATTGGATAGAAGGATGAGAATTAGTGCATTTGACTCTACTGTTTAAAAGGTTGAAATTGTTAATTATGCAGCTTTCATATTTATATGTTTAAGTTTTACATTGTTTATTTTATCCAATGAATTTATTGACTGTCCATTGTAGGTAAAGAACTATAATAAACCCTTTCATTTAGAGAGAAATGTAAAAGTCTTTTCCTTTAGTAGTTTTAAGTCTAATAAGGAATATGACAGAAGTAATTATATAGTATGCAGATACATTTAAATGTTTGTGTCATTCAGACAATAAAATATTAAGAAAAGAGCTCACTTCTTGCTGGATCAAGGGAGTTTATATAGGAGAGCTAGCAGTGAAGTACAGAGAAGGCAATGGCAACCCACCCCAGTACTCTTGCCTGGAGAATCCCATGGATGGAGGAGCCTGGTGGGCTGCAGTCCATGGGTTCGCTGAGGGTTGGACACGACTGAGGGACTTCACTTTCACTTTTCCCTTTCATGCATTGGAGAAGGGAATGGCAACCCACTCCAGTGTTCTTGCCTGGAGAATCCCAGGGACGGAGGAGCCTGGTGGGCTGCTGTCTATGGGTTCGCTCAGAGTCAGACATGACTGAAGTGACTTAGCAGCAGCAGCAGTGAAATAAAGTATGATTTTATTTAACATATGNAACCCACTCCAGTGTTCTTGCCTGGAGAATCCCAGGGACGGAGGAGCCTGGTGGGCTGCTGTCTATGGGTTCGCTCAGAGTCAGACATGACTGAAGTGACTTAGCAGCAGCAGCAGTGAAATAAAGTATGATTTTATTTAACATATGGAAGTGCACAAGGAAAAATATAGCTTGGATTTTGTAACTGATTGGTTAGATACAGCTTGTCTTTGTGTTCTTTGTTACTGTTAATAATTAGGACTGTGTTATTGCTTCCTTTGGACTGTTCATTGGTTATTTGGATTATTACTCAATAGGTTGATTTTTTCCCCCCTTTAAATATCTGTAGTCTTTATTTCTCAAGACTAAATCTGATTTCCAAGAGGCTTTCTTAATCAGAGCATACTTTGTATCCATTAACAGTTACTGAATACAGGAAAAATTGGATAATGATAGAGAAATTCTGTTTTTGCCATTTTAGGGGATGAACCTCTGGTAAGATTGAGTCTAACCGAGAGACTGGGGAAACGAAAATTTTCAGTAGGTGAGATAAGTTTTATGCATATTCTTTGTTTTCTGCTTGCTTGTGCCCAGTCAGTGTTGATATTGACTCCCTTGTATTTCTGGCTGAAAGCATGTATAACATCTTGTTATGTTTTTAACATGTGCACAGTCATACAAATTTAAAATTCAGTTATATTTATTAGTGCTGCTTTATACTTAGGGGGAGTATTTTACCATGTAACTAAATTATTGTGTAGTGACCCTAGTGTGTCTGTCTCAAGAGAGTTATTTTGAAAATCTTAACTGACATCAGAGCTGCTTTCCTACTCATTTAACATGTGCTTATGTGTATGAAATCTTAACCTGTTTTGTGTTTTGTTTTATACCATTCTTGCTGCCTGAGAAATTTTAGGTAAAAAATTATGAAAATAATCTCTTAATATCAGCATATGTGTTAACTTTTTGATTTTTTGGTTGTATATTTAAAGTATAAATAAGAGGAAACAGAAAAGTATACTCTGTGTAGGGTCTTTAAAGTTTTTACAAAACCCTGCTGAGGTTTATCTTCAGTTAAGTGATCCAAAGAATAATTTTTTAAAACTTCTGAGATTTAAATAGCTTGTATTGACCAGTGTAATATAATAAACCAGGAGTTAGGAATCTTGGTTTAGGTCCTGGCTCTATCCCTGACTGATAACTTGGGGGTGAGATACAGCATCTTTCATAATCTTAGCTTTCTTATCTGAAATTGAAGAAAGTGAGGTTTTGGCCTTTGCAGTCTTGATGTCACAGGAAATTTTTAAATTTTATGGTTCTTTTGCTGTACTCCTAATCATCTCAGTTGCATCTAATCACAGAATCTACCTAGATTTCAGCAGTTGGCCAGTTGAAGAGTTTTTTGTGCGTGAAGATTTTTTTTTTCCATATATTCCTAAATCTTGAATTTCAGCTTGAATCAGGGTTTATAATCCCCCATTTTTAGTTTTAATTATTTGATAAATGTTAATTCGTGCTTTCTAATTTTTTGTCTTCTCTTTTTTTCTGGTACATTTTTATTCCTTTTCTAACATTGAGGTATAAGGAAGCTAGAAGGTGAACACATCATATACATGCAGAAAACTTGCAGAATTATTCTATATTGTATTTCTTGACCTTGCTGAATGTTGACTTGAAATCTTAAGCTGAGTTCTCTCTGTTTGTAGGTGGTGACAGTGATCCTCCATTAAAGCGTAGCCTTGCACAAAGGCTAGGGAAGAAAATTGAAGCTCCAGAGGCTCATACTGACAAAACACCAAAGAAAGGTACCTATGTTCCAATACACTTGGTGTGTGTAATCCTGATGCTTGTCTATTGTAATGTTAACAGGTATGGTTTGTCGTTCTTTTTGCTCAAGTAGATTAGATTATTATCTTCTCATGTCTGTTTTTTCATTAAGCAAAAATCTGAAGGTTTACTCTGCTGGATTCCAGGTCACCTTTGGGTAAAAAACACCATCACAGTCTTCAGCAGCTTATAGTGTCGTGGTAGATAGGAATACTTACGTATTTGTGATAAATTCTGTGACAGGAAGTGCACAGTGTTACGGGAGCACATAGGAAGGGCACCTGATCTCACCGTCTGTCTGGGTGAGGTTCCCAGAGGAGGTGATGTTGACACTCAGACCTGAAACATGGTTTATCCAGGTAAAGTTGAAGGGTTAGAGGCTGAGAATGTAACAGATGCAAGGCACAGAGCTCCAGGGACTCACTTGTGACTGAATCAGAATTTGGAAAGAAGAGCATGATAACAGGAGAGGATGAAGGGACTGCTGGTCATACAGAGTCTTTTAAGCCTAATATGGCTTAAATATTCGAGAGTTTGGGCTTGTCCTAAGATAGTAGCAAACAATGGGAAGGTTATTAACAAGGAACAGGGCGCCCAGATTGGCATTTTGGAACCACCACCTTGTGTAAGATATGGAGAAGAGGGTTAAGAGTGCTCTCCAGGAAGGAGTTAGCAGGCTTTCAACGTAATACAGGAAGAGGAGGTAGTGGCATAGATTTAGTGTTCTAGCAGTTGGTATGAAGAAGCATGGACTAATTTGAGAGGTAATTGGGAGTTAGAATGATTTTATAGTTGAAGTTTTATGTATAGAAAGAACTGGTTGGATTTTAATTTTTTCCCATTATATGACATGCAGTTGAAACAATGGTGTTAAGTACTAAATAAATAAATAAGGTGTTTTTTTCCTTCTTGTATTTAGTTTTAACTTCTCTTGAAGATAAGAAATTTCTTTCCACGTCTTCCCTAGCACAAGAGGCTTTGATACATAGACCGTCTCGTTTGGTCTATATTCTTTCTTACATTCTCAGACCTGTAAACAGAAGTTGTTTTTTTCTTCGCAATCAAATGTCCTTTCCTGTTGCCTATTAATTACATGGAAGACTCAGCTAAAGAGCGTATTTCAAAAGGCAGGGTACTTTTTGATGCCAGTAAGATTTCAGAATGTCGTACAATAGCAAAACTACTCCCTGAAATTAAGTAGTTTTTGCTTTTCAGATGTAAAGAGGTAACTTTTTTTTTTTTGAGCTTTCCAAAGTGCTCTAGAGAACCGTGATTTACTATAAATCTAATCTATACTGTGAAGAAGACAAGTTTTTAAGACCTGAAGAGATTTTTCAAAAGCATTTTCCTTAGAAAACAAGTGTGATAAGTCTGATTTGTAACCTTTGAAAAAGACTTTTGATCTCTTAAGAAATCTAACTTCTTTTTTAAATCTTTTTCTTTTTTTAAACAGTCCAAGTTTCCAAGTCTCTGAAAGAGCGATTAGGCATGTCGACTGGTCCAAACAGTGAGGAAGCAGCAGGTAGGTAAACCCTAATGCCAGCTCCTGATAAGTTTTCCTTACTTTAAGAATCTTTTTCTCCAGTTTACCTTTTGACTTAGGTTGAAGGTTCTGGGGTTTTTTGTGTATGTATGGATTTGTTTGTTTTTTAAGTAATATTTTTCTCACTGGTATGAATTCTCTTTTTGTGGTTAAAGATGGCAACATGATTTTTTTTATGATAGCAGTAATAACTGGAAACTAGAAATCTATTCACCAAAAGGGAATTAAGATAGTTACGTGTTAAAATAGTTGCTGTCATGAAAAGTCATATTCTGAACAATAGCGATATGGGAAGCTTAGCCCCCTGTTTTGAATGAAAAAGGTTATGAAAGAACACATAGTGCTTTTGACTTAGAGCAACATAAACTTTTTTGGTGAGAGGTGGGTAATAAAGTTTATTTTCTTATTATAGAAACATATTCCTCAGAAAATGTCCTTATGTATGAGATGATTTCCAGTTTTATAAAAATAAAACTAAATGCCTAGAAAGAAAAATACACCAAAGTGTTACCATTGGTTTTTATCTGGGTGTTGATAAAAAAATCACTTAAAAGTAATTTTAATTTTTAATTTAAGTAATTTTAATTTTCTTAATTTAATTTTCCTCTTGTGCTCTAATTTTTATTGTTGTTGTTCAGTTGCTAAGTCATGTCCAACTCCTTGTGACCCCACAAACTACAGCACACCAGGATTCCCAGTCCTTCACTATCTCATGGAGTTTGCTTAAATTCCTGTCCATAGAGTCAGTGATGCTGTCTAACTGCCTCAACCTCTGCCACAGTCTCCTTTTGCCATCAGTTTTTCCCAGGATCAGGATCTTTTCTATTGAGTTGACTCTTTGCATCAGTTGGCCAAAGTATTGGAGCTTCAGCTTCAGCATCAGTCCTTCCAGTGAATATTCAGAGTTGCTTTCCTTTAAGTTTAATTGATTTAATCTCCTTGCAGTCCAAGAGACTGTCAAAAGAGTGTTCTCCAGCACCACAGTTCTGAAACACCAGTTCCTTGGCTCTCAGCCTTCTCTATGGTCCATTTCTCACACCCATACATGAGTACTGGAAAAACCATAGCTTGGGCTATACGGATCTTTGTCAGCCAGGTGATACATTGTCTAGGTTTGTAATAGGTTTCCTTCCAATGAGCAAGCGTCATCTTTAATTTCATGGCTGCAGTCACCGTTCACAGTGATTTTGGAGCCCAAGAAAATAAAATCTGTCACTATTTCCAGTTTTTCCTCTTACATTTGCAGTGAAGTCATGGGACCAGATGCCATGACCTTAGTTTTTTGAATGTTGAGTTTTAAGCCAACTTTCTCACTCCCCGCTTTCACCATCATCTTTAGTTCTTGTCACTGTCTGCTATTGGGGTGGTATCATCTGCAGTTCTGAGGCTGTTGATACTTCTCCCAGCAGTCTTGATTCTAGCTTGTGATTCTTCCTCCTGTAAGAGTTTTCTATTTCTTCCTCTTATGCGGTACTTTGGTATGAGAGACCTAAACATGGATCTTTTTGTTCATTATGCTTAGTGTTCAGTGGGAGTTTTGAATCTTTAAGGACTTAACTTTTTAATTATAGAAAATATTCCCCTAACTTGTCTGAGTATGTCCTCCCCACCCTTTTATGTTTTCTCTGTGAAATTCTTACTAGATGTGGGAACTTTGGGACGTATACTCCACATGCCTTCATGCTTTCTGTTCCTTTGCTTTTTGCCTCACATTCTGTTATTTTTGCTTGGCTGTTTTCTGGATTAAGAATTGACGTACTTTTTCTGTGAAGGATTGGATGGTAAATATTTTAGGCTTGAGGTCCACAGTCTCTTGCTGCAACTACTCTTCCACTAATGTGAAAGAAGCCGTTTGCAGTATATAAATAAATGAGTATGGCTATGTTCCAGTAAAGCTTTATTTGTGAAATATAGATCGTGACCAGATTTATTTGCTGACCCTATTCTAGATGGCTGATTTTCTACTGGCCTTGCAGTGTTGTTGTTTGGTTAGATTTATTTTGTCACTTGGATTTTTATTTTTCAAGAACTTTTCTTACTTAGTTCTCTGATTTGTCCTTTTCCATAGCTTAATATCTCGCAGTTCTGAGGTGTTTTTTTTTAATTTGTTGAAGTATACTCGATTTACAGTGTTGCATTAATTTCTGCTATACAGCAAAGTGATTTAGTAACACATATTCATATCCTTTTTCATATTCTTTCCCATGTGGTTTATCACAGCATATTGAATATAGTTTCCTGTGCTACATGGTAGGAAGCACTTTGTTATTTATCCATTCTATGTGTGATAGTTTGCATCTCCTAATCCCAGACTCCCTATGCATCCCTCTTCTGCCCACGCCTGCACCCTCCCACCCCGCCCTGGCAGAGCCACAAGGCTGTTCTCTATGTGTGTGAGTCTGTTTCTGTTATGCGTTTGTGCCATTTGTTCCATAAAAGTTCATTTGTGCCATAGTTTAGGTTACATACATAAGTAACAGTGCCTAGTATGTGTCTTTCTCTTTCTGGTCCACTTCATTCAGTGTGATGGGTCCATCCATGTTGCTGGAAATGGCGTTATTTCATCCTTTTTTATGACTGAGTGGTAGTCATCGTAGCTATGTGTCACATCTCTATCCATTCATCCGTCAGTGGACATTTAAGTTGCTCTCATGTCTTGGCTATTGTAAGTAGTGCTACAGTGAATGCTGAGGTGCCTTAACATTTTTGAATTCAGTTTTCTTCATATTTATGCCCAGGAGTGAGATTGCAGGATCATGTGACAACTCTTGTTTGTAGTTTTTTTGAGGAAGCTCCATACTGTTTTCCATAGTGGCTGCAGCAGTTTACATTCCCACCAACAGTGTGGGAGGGTTCCCTTTTCTCCACACCCTCTGACAAATAACAGTAACCCTTGTTATTTGTCAACTTTTTGATGATGGCCATTCTGACCAGTGTGAGGTGTAGTGCCTTACTATAGTTTCGATTTGCATTTCTGTAATAATTATTGACGTTGAGCATCTTTTCATGTGCCTGTTGGTCGGCCATCTGTTTTTCTTCTTTGGAGAAATGGCTATTTAGGTCTTCTGCCCATTTTTCTATTGGGTTGTTTGTTTTTTATCATTGAGTTGTATGAGCTGTTTGTGTATTTTGGAAGTTAAGCCCTTGCTGCTTACATCATTTGCATATATTTTTCTCTCAGGCTGTAGGTTGTCTTTTTGTCTATGGTTTCCTTTACTATATGAATGCTTGTAAGTTTGATTAGGTCCCATTTGGTTGTTTTGTTTTTGTTTGCTTTTATTTCTTTTGTTTTGAGAGACCAACCTAGGAAACCTGGTACAATTTTATGTCAGAGAATGTTTTGCCAGTGTTCTTTTCTAAGAGTTTTATGGTGTCGTGTCTTATATTAATAAGCCTTTAAGCCATTTTGAGTTTTTCTTTCTTTTTTTTTTTAGTTTTTCTTTGTATGTGGTATGTGAGTGTGTTCTGACTTCATTGATTTGTGAGCAGCCATCCAACTTTCCCAGCACCACTTGCTGAAGAGACTGTATTTTCTCCATTGTATATTCTTGCCTCTGTCAAAGATTAGTTGACTGTAGGTATGTGGATTTATTTCTGAGCTATCTATTCTGTTTTATTGATTGAGGTTTCTAATTTGACTCTTTTTTTTAAATGGGTGTGTGTGTTATTTTGTCTTCTTCATTGGTTATCTTCATGTTGGTTCATTATTAATGTTGCTTTTTCATAGTTTAGGTCTAGGTTTCTTTTGTGATTCTAAAGGTCTTTTCCCCAGTAGTCCGTTTTCCTGGCTGGGAGACCTCTGTCTTAGTGACAGAGGGTACACCAAGTGGTGTCTTATGTTGGTTATAGGCCAGAATGCTGAGAGCTCATATAATTGCTACAGTAAAAAAGCCTTGGTTTACTTTCAGAGTGCAACTAACTGTTTTCTAGCTTTGCTTTTCCTTTTCTTCCTCATCTCTCTTTTTTTTGCTTGGCATTTGGGAAAGCCTGAAATTTCTATGTTTTACTTCTCTTCCACCCAACATAGTTATACTGTGCTTCCTTTCCCTACAGAGTCTTCTCTTTTTAGAGAGCAGTTCTTAGAAGGTCTTCACTGACCCAACTGTTCTGTAAATCATCCTTTATTTCTACCACTGTTAGTTTTCATACTAGTTTGGCAGATTTTTTTGTCTCTTTGAGAAAAAACAGATCTCACTCGTATACTTTTGTCTGTTCTTCTGTTTCTGTAATTTCAGACATCTTTCTGTCTCAGATTTCTCAAGACCTATGTTCTGCCACTGGCATCCTTGTTTTCTATGGCTATTGTGGGTTTATTCTTTTAATGTCTTTGTAGTTTGATGAAGTTTTGTAGGTCTCTGTGTCACTGTTCATGTACTTTCTTAAAGTGATAATTTTGAGATCAGACTGCCATCTTGAAGAATTTTTATTTAAAAAACCTTAGAAATATCACTGAGTGAGTGCTTCCCCTGTAATAGGTTCTATACTGAAACAAACATAGTCACTGTTTTCATGACATGGAAATAGAAGCAGTTAATGTACTGTGTGATCAGTACTGTGATCAGAGAAGCAAACTAGATTGGAAGGTGTCTGGTTCCAAGCTGAGCTCACTAACTAGGCAGCATGTGTGTGACCAGTAGGGACTGTTCCATGTAGAAGGGACAGCATTTTCGAAGATTCAAAAGATGAGACAGAATGTGGTACGTTTAAGGTTGCAAAAGATATTTTTTGTTTTTGTTGTTTCATTAAAAGGTGTTATTTAGTAATTAAATATGTGTGTGTGTAATCTCCATATTCTTATTTTTCTCACATTACTTCATTATTTCTTTCTTTAACCCCTGCCAAATATGAAATTTGCTTTTTAGTTTAAACACATAAAGAATGATTAATGTATTTTGAAAAGAATGATTAATGTATTTTGAAAAATAACTCTTCAGTGGTATGCCAGTCTCTGGGCCTTTTTCATTTTTCTTCTGTCTTAACCTGTTTTTATCTCCTTTTCATTCTTTAAATATCACTTAAATATAGCTTATTCTGAAAAGCTTCCCTTAACCAAACTCTAGATGTTCTTGCTGTATACTTCTACGTAGCATTATATAGTTGCTTTCAGCCACACAGGTTTGAACTGTGTGAATCCACTTATATGCAGACTTTTTTTTTTTTTCCGTTAAGTACTTACTACAGTACTACCCGATCTATGATGGCTGGTTGAATCCACAGATGCAGAACCATGGATGCAGAGCCCAGTTGTAAAGTTTTACATGGGGGTTTTCAACTGCACAGGATTCGGTGCCGGGATAATCCCACCCCAATCCCTGCATTGTTCAAAGGTCAACTGTACTTCTTTTATCAAAGCTGTTACTATTAGCACACTTTGTTGCTGTTTAATTATTCATTTGTTAGACTGCAGACTACATGTGTGGGCAGTTTGCCTTTTGCTTACCATTATATTTCTATTGTAGTATCTGCAGATGTTTGTATCTATCCATGAATGGAAGAACTAATTTGTTCTTTTTAGTAAGATTTATAATGACAACCTTCTCCTACTAGTAAAAGGCTTTCAGGATCCTCAAGAATAAACTTCTAAATAGAAATCCTAATCAGTCATTTTTGCCTCCTCCATGTTTTCCTTGAGGACTACTCTCTAAAATTGAGGTTGAAACTAATGTGCTTTTGTTCATTTTAGTTTCTTGCATAAATTATATGACTCTTTTTGGACTCTGTCCTGATCCAAGAATAGAGAGATCATAAGTTATTAAGAGATGAACTCCAAATACAGTGATTTGTTTTTCCCCCATGAAAACAGAGAAAGTTACTAAAGTTGGTGAGATTCATGTGAAGACATTAGAAGAAATTCTTCTTGAAAGAGCCAGTCAGAAACGTGGAGAATTGCAAACTAAACTCAAGACAGAAGGACCTTCAAAAGTTGATGATTCTTCATCAGGAGCAAGAACCTCCTCCACCATCCGAATCAAAACGTTCTCCGAGGTCTTGGCTGAAAAGAAGCACCGGCAGCAGGAAGCAGAGAGACAGAAGGGCAAAAAGGACATGAGCTGTGTCAAGCTAAAGACTGACAGTGAAATTAAAAAAACAGTGATTTTGCCACCCACTGTAGCCAGCAGAGGACAATCAGAGGAACCTGCAGGTAGAGCGAAGTCTATGCAAGAAGTGCATATCAAGACGCTGGAAGAAATTAAGCTGGAGAAGGCCCTCAGGGTGCAGCAGAGCTCTGAGGGCAGCACCAGCGCCCAGCCTCAGCCTGAGGCCGTGCCAGCCGCCAAGCGGCTTCTCCGGATCACTAAGAAAGCAGGTAACGAAAGAGCTTGATCTGTAGTACCTTTTCCCCAGATAATATTTCAAATGGCAGTATTCCATACAGTATTCATAGGATTTCTTTGAGAACTTCTTTACTCAGATGACTTTGAAAACCACTGGATTAAAAGAAATACTGGTCCAGTGGTTAGGGCTCTGTACTTCCACTGTAAGGAGACACGGGAAGTAAGATCCTGCAAGCCACATAGCACCCCGCTCCCCTCTCCCCCCAGTACACACACACAAAAAGTGAAGCTGTTTCTTTATAGCAGTGTTATATAGAGCTTTGCTATCTTAATGTGCATTTTGAATCTGTATGAAAACTAAACAAATTTTGTCTACAGTTTTATTTGGCCTATCTTTATTCTTAAAAAATTTTTTTAATTGATTTTTTTTTAAAATTTTTAGCTGTGCTGGGTCTTCATTGCTGCATGCGGGCTTTCCTTAGTTCTGGTTAGCAGGGACTACGCTAGTTGTGGTGTGCGTGCTGCTGCCTCTGGTGGCTTCTCTTGTTGCAGAACACAGGCTCTAGGGCGCTCAGACTTCAGTAGTTGTGGTATTCAGGCTCAATAGTTATCATAAGAGCTTAGTTGTTCCAAGGCATGTGGGATCTTCCCCAGATCAGGGATTGAACCCGGGTCTCCTGCATTGGGAGGTGAATTCTTAACCACCTCATTAAGAGGATACCAGAGAGGTCCTCGTTACTTTTTTGAAGAAAAGTTTTATTTAACTTCATCTATTATTAAGTTGCAACATGAATGAAATTATTAATGGTGTGTTTAATGTGAATCTAGGTATAAAAGAAGAGAAGAAACTTCAAGAAGAAAGTGATGTTGCTTCTCAGAGCAGTGTTTCTAGAACAGAAACTAAAAAGGTGGGTTTATTTAGATTGATTTTATAGGTTTGTCCATGGCAGGCAAAGGTTAGATGAATGATAAGTGTTCTTTTAAGTTTCTATTTAATACTTCACTGATATATCAGGTAAACAGTCTTTCACTGTGCTCGTAATTTTCCTTCAGAGTTTTCTATACTTTTATGTGTATCAATATTTAATGCCCTTTTAAGCTGTTCTTGAAAAGTGTTAGTTGCTCAGTCATGTCCCACTCTGCAACCCCACAGACTGTAGCCCGCCAGGCTTCTCCATCCATGGGATTTTCCAGGCAACTGTTTTTAATTGGCCATTAATATTTTTTGAAGTAACCTTTTCCCCTGCCTTTCAGAGTAATGCTACTCATTTGTAAAACTAGGGATTTTCTTTTTTAAGAATGAGTAACTCCTTAATTCTACAATCCAAATATTACCACAGATAGTTTTCTTATGCATTTCTTTCAGGCCTTTTCCTTTATTAAAAAAATATTTACGTGTGTGGCTGCCTCTGGTGGTAGTTGTGGCGTGCACGGTCTTCATTTCGGCATGCAGGCTTTACGCTGCAGGGAGTGGGCTTCTCTTCAGCTGTGGTGCATGGGCCCTGGGGCTCAGGGGTTTCAGGAGCTGTGGTGCTCAGACTCAGTGCCTACCTCCCCAGCCCCCGCACGTGGACTCCTCCCCTAACCAGGAATAGAACCCATGTCTTCCACAATGGAAGGCAGATTCTTCCTAACCATTAGACAACCGGGGAAGTCCCTCAAGCCTACATATGTTTATGTATGTGAATGTGTTTAATGTTTAACTCATATTTAGAACATAATTGAGAATGCTACTGTGTATTATTTTGCAGCCTACTTCACCGTATTAATAATTCTTTCAGATGATAGCTTTCGCTGGTCATTTAGTGTCCTGTTACACAAATATAGTCTGTTTCTGAACTAGATTGTTTTACACAATTAAGGTGGTGAACATCTTTTTACAGAATCTTTGTGCAAGTGTCTGATTAGGAAGCATTTTGTTTTCGACTTATGGTCAGGATCGTCTACCTATGGAATTTGGGTTTTTATTGTTCCACACATCTTCAGTCTTTTACCTTGAGTTTTCTATTTAATAGAGGACTTCCCTCGTGGCTCAGATAGTAAAGAATCCACCTGCAGTGTGGGAGACCTGGGTGCAGTCTCTGGGTCGGGAAGACCCCCTGGAGACCGAGATGACTACCTACTCCGATCTTCTGGAGAGTCCCGTGGACAGTATAGTCCGTGGGGTTGCCAAGAGTAGGACATGACTGAGCAACTAGCACTTTCACTTCCACTTCTGTTTAATATAAAATAAAGAGCAAAAGCTCTTGTATTCTGGATCATATCTAGTAACTGCTTGACTTAGATGTTAGCCTGTTAACTTATAAATGATAATTATCATACAGATTGTTAGAGGTACTGGATTTTTAATTCTCTCATTTAAATTTATCCACAGGCTTCAGATGAGATCACAACAGTTGGCATCACTAAAATTCAAGACAAGAGATGTAAGACAATGAAAGAAAAGTATGTGCCGAAACTGCCAGAGAAAGGAATCTCACAGAAGGAAAAATCAGTTTTGACACCCCTTCGGGGAGATTTGCTCTCTTACAGTAGCGAGCTAGCTGAGAAACCCATGCTCACCACCGTGCTCGGCATCACACGGCACCTGACTAAGCGGCTTCCTTCAAAGGCATCCCAGAAGGCGAAGGTGGAAACCTCAGGGATTGGGGACTCAATACTGAATGTGAAATGTGCAACACAGCCTTTGGAAAAACGAAGTAAAGGTGAGTATTTTTACTAGTGCATCTTTCTTTAGAATTTCAAAGTCACTGAGTTTCAGTGACTGCCTGGCAATAATTGGGTTGGATTTCATTTGCGTTTGTTTACTGGTCACACAGGTGGATAGCGATATTTCTGTTTTTCAAAAGACAAAAAGACTAGATGAGTTCCATTCTTACAGTTTAAAATTGATCTTTATAAAGCTTTATCTAAAACTTTCCATGGTGCATTTTTTTCCTCTGGTTTTGAAGGAGAGAAACACTGGGGAAGTGAAGAGCAGTAGCAAATTCAAAAGCCATTGAAATGAATTGTTTCATGAAATAAATATGTGTGCGTGTGTGTGTTTATGGCTGTGTGTAGTACATATTGCTGATGGGTCATCTTTAATCTGGTTTTCTTGTTTGGTTGATTTTTAAATTATTTGTGATATTAGTATCGCTGAGAAGGAATTTTGACATTCCAAATTTTATTCTCCATGTAAAAATGGGATTATTTTAGCTTCTAATCAGATGTTTTCTGTCTTGTAGCTAAACCTAAAGTGAATGTGAAGCCATCTGTGGTTAAAGTTGTCTCATCACCCAAATTGGCCCCAAAACGTAAGGCGGTAGAGGTTCACCCTGCTGTCATTGCAGCTGTGAAGCCACTCAACTCCAGCAGTGTCCTGCTGGAAAGCCCATCCAAAAAAGCAGCTGTGGTAAGAAGTAGATCAACTCAGGGGCGCTTTAGTCTGTGTGATAGGAAAGCGAGGAAGATTCTTTTTTAGCTCTCTATATTATGTGTGATATCTTCTGTCACTTCCTAAATATTTTTTTTAGTTGTTTAGGCAGTTACTATATTTTATATTTACAACTTAGGCAGGGTTTTGGTGGGGGAGGGTGGTTTAAGCCTAATTATAATATTTTGCTTATTTGTACATTCTATCTTTGGATTATTGATTCTTGGATTGATTCTTGGATTCCTAGTCTTAAAGAATGGTAGCCGTGATTCTAGTGAAAAAAAGTGAAAGTCGCTCTGTCGTGTCTGACACTTTGCAACCTTGTGATTCTAAGAAGGTGGCAAAAAAAATTGAATCTGCTCAAATTTAAAAGTCTGACTTTGCCACTGAGTTACCTTACTCTCCCTTTCGTAGGCTATTGTCCCACTTCTCTCTGAGGATAAATCAGTCACTGTGCCTGAGACAGAAAAACCTAGAGACAGGTAATGCCTTGCAATTCTTTTCAACTAAATTTTAGACCACTGTTACCATTTTTGTTTTCTAAGAATAACACTGCTAGATAATTTGAAATATTTACAATTTAGCTACATCTAAATTGTTAAACTTCACATTAACTGCAAAAAACTCTGATATTCAGGGTTGCTGTTCTCTTTTGATGCTATTGTTTGTGTTTTGCCTGTGTTATTAAAAAAATGTTTTTAAACACCTATCTGAATTCTCCTTTAAAGGATGAAACTGGTTTATCCCAAATCAGTAAAACAGTTCTTTATGTGTTTTCTCAAAAACAACTCTTCACTAAAATTCTTTGTGTACCTGGGACCAAGTGATCTGACCTGCCAACCGTTGACAAAGGGCAGTTATCTAATAACCTTTTGGGTTTTTTCTTACAGTTTTGTACTGGCTCCAGCCCAGTGCTCTTCAGAGCCTCCCCCACCGGATGTATCTGGCCCTTCCTCATCCCAGATGGCCACAAAAACTCGCCGACTCAGCTCTGCCTCAACAGGAAAGCCCCCACTTTCTATGGAGGATGATTTTGAGAAACTAATATGGGAGATTTCAGGAGGCAAATTAGAAGCAGAGATTGACCTGGATCCTGGGAAGGATGAAGATGACCTTCTGCTTGAGCTATCAGAAATGATTGATAGCTGAAGGTGGTAGTAAAACATTTAAAGCAAAACAAACAAAAAAACTCACCGAAAAACTGGACTTAGTTTCATCTATTGTAACATTTATCCAAAATGATGATTTCTTTAGTCTAGAATTTGCCCCAAATCAGAAGTGTACGTCTGAATTATCCACATGAGTCCTGGATTCCTTGGGGTCAGATTTTTAAATCCCTTGGTAATCATTTTGTCCATTTGATGCCATTGTTCAGCATCTTTGAGAAAAAAGTTCTGTCTTACCCCTCTCCACAAAAAGACTGAGCGGGAGACCTAAGTGAAAGGGTGCAAGAAAACTTAGTGACTCCTTGAGGTGTTTGTCAGTTTTCACCTTTTTTCCCTTTCTCGTATAATTTCTTTTATGTATTGTCTTAATGTACCTATTGTTAATCTGAGTTCGAAAAGGGTGAAGACAGCTGCTACCATTAAGGACCAAATTTCATGCCACCACTAAAAAAAAAATCCACTCAGTCTGTGTTAAATTGTATGTCTTTTTAAAGGTATTTGGAGAATTCAACTAAGCTTTTAGAAACAGCTGAGCAGCTCAGGAAACCTGTAATTTGGACATAACTTTTTGGACCTGATTTTCATGCTTCTGCTCTGTAAGCCTCTGAAAGGCAATAGCTAATTTATTATTACTGTAATTTTTTAAGGCTTTAAGTGCCTCAGGGGTCCTCTGAAACTAATTTTCTATTTCTAGGATTCCCTGGATTCTTAAAAAGAGATGGTGACATAATGATTACAGGAATTTATTTTTTAGCAAGAAAGTTGTCCCTTCTCTTCTTTAGTACTTGCTTTGTTACTGGTGTTGTATTATCACAGGGATAAAAATTGGTTGATTTTTTTCATTTCTGATTCTCCTTGCAAACTCCTCTTGCCCAGTATTTATTTGGTGCCCTTTACCCACCTGAGGGGGAAGAACGAGCTCACTCAAGCTGCCATTATTTATCCATGGACTACAGCAGTGCCCGGAATTGTACTGTAGCAGGAGTTACCAAGATGCTCTGGGGGTGTATTGTATGCCTTCCGGTTTTCTTCATTTCTGAATTGAATTATCTTTTCTTGATGTTCATCTCCTTCATGTCACCTCAAGGTTTAGACTTGTGAAGGAACAAGTACGATGGGGATAATAGTCTTGAAAGGAGACATATTGTACATACATAATCAACAGGAAAAGGAAAGGACCCGCCCGTTTTGATACTTTGCTGTAGGTGGCCAGTTTTGTTTCTCAAAAGGAAATCTGACCCACCTGTCATGTTGGCTCCTAAGGAACTGCTGTTGTAAGCGGCTCATCAAGAGTTGAACCTCATGTAGCCTTGTTGGGAATATGAAAAGGAAGAAAGCCACAGGACTGCCCAATTCAGTCTTGGGAAGATCTGGATGATTCTACACAAGCAAAAATGACTTGAAATTTATGTATAGATACTTATCTACCAGTCCATCTTCAGCTGACTGAATGTTGTCTAATATGCCCTTCTCCAAAGCAGGGGTGAAATGTTCTGGTTTCACCACAGATTTTCTACTCATTTCATTTTTGGAATCGGCTTGTAGATTCCAGGTCCCTTTTGTATATAACCTTTATTCTTTTGCTTTTAAAAAAAAAATTTGTTTCATATTTAAAGCCTTGTGTTAGTCAGTGATTCATGTTCACCATTATTTGAACAGTTTGCCATTACAGCAAGATAAATACTTATTTGTGTTTTAAATAAAACTGGTGTAGGAACGTCTTGATGTTGTGAGTTAAGTAGTTGTACATCTCTTCAGGCTGAGGTCTGCCTCCGTAGAGGCTCACTTAGAATGTTGTTGAACCTTTGTGTACGTGATCCAATTTCACAGATTCTATTTGTCTTTAGAAACCTTTTACAAGGACATGGTGCCAAACTTCCCCACATGTGAAGATTTTTTTCTGACAGTGATGCTTACCCATTATTATTCTAACTCAAGTAATGTCACTAATTCTTTTAAAGAAGAGAGAGTTTAGAAGCGATCTTAGATGGCTTCAACAATTTAGAATTTTCAAGCATGAAAGCATATATCAAATTTTTAGTTCAGGGAAAACCAAGTTTTTGTTATGGAAGTACATATAAATTTGTTTACCACCAAAGAATATAGGCCTTCCCAGATGGCGCAGTGGTAAAGAATCTGCCTGCCAATCAGTGCCTGGGTTGGAAAGATCCCCTGGAGTAGGAGATCGCAACCTGCTCCAGTGTTTTGCCTGGAAAATGGAATGGACAGAGGAGCCTGCTGGGCCAGCGTCCGTGGGGTTGCAGAGACATGACTGAGTGCACACACAACGTAAATTTTTCCACATAGTCTAAAAGTCATCCCCAACAAGCTGAATCAACTTTTCACAGAAAGCAAAAGATCACAGATTCAGTTTTGAGTGATGATGGTTTTCTATTTTAACGGGAGAAAGGTCCAAAGGTACAATTTGGCAATAGCCAGAGATTTCACACTAATTTGCAGCTTGTGTGTGTGTCAGTAGACGGCCCCTCAAAGCTCTGGCCCTAACCTCTGATCCCATTCCTCTCTCATGGCCAGAACATGGTTTATGCTCCTCAGGGCCAGTCTGCGGTCAGTGTTTAGACCCAGTTTCAGAAATAAAGCTTATTCTCAATGCTGATCAAAGTTTTACTATCCTTTTCTAAAACTGTGGCTTATTTTGCCAGACTATTTCTGCAGTTCTTTAAAATATTTGCTTTGTCAAGAACCAAGAGGAACTGTCTGGTCTTCAGTTGCTATGTTACACCACTTTAGCTGACACGTACTGAGATGTACTGAGTACTTCTTATGTGCCTGTGAATTCACGTATCTATTTCAACACTAATCCTATACTGCATTGGAAGATTACTGCTTTTTATCCCCACTGTAGTGTCAAAATCAGTATTTTCAGATATAACAATAAGAAAGTATATTTTTATGTGCAGTTGAGTTTGATTTGTTGAACCTTTCAAGAACTTGCTTAGATCTATGAAAGCTGCTGAATATATGGAAGTGTCCATAGGTCATACATCTGACTGTATTAATAATTCTCCAAACTGATTGAGTTTTTGAAATAAAGCTATAGGCAGGCATCAATGCAAAAATACTTAATATTTTCTTAACATTTTACAATAAAAGGGTCAGAGTATAAAAAGGCCCCCAGATAACAGCAATTACGAATTTATGTTTTTACCCAAATAGGCAAAAGCCCAAGGTGGCTCCATTCTTTTCAGGTTAAAAAAAAAAAAAAACATGTATTTTTAAAAATAGGAATCACTAAGTGGGCCCATTAGTAAAGTTTGGTTGGATATGACTGGGAAGGTGTTGCTGCATTGGAGTCAGTGGGAATGAGCAAAAAGTGGGTTAAAACTCAGTCATGCCTGTTCCTGGCTTTTTGTTCTAGATTCTGTGACTGATTTGTCTTCAGATAGGAAGACAACAGTCTGTTAAGACGAAGGGTAAACTCACCCAATATTGAGAATGCAGAGGTGGAGAAATGCTCCAGTAAAGATTATTGTAGGACTTGCCTTAAAATGTTTCAAAGCTGGGGTTTGCTTCATAAATTCACTACACGCTTCCACTGCAGCAGGCACAGGTTTTGATCCCTGGTCAGGGAACTCAGATTCTGCATGCCATGGCCAAAGAAAAATCGACTGCTGAATAGACAAATGACTGAGATAGGGCATTGGATGGAGGAAGAGAAGTTTCAAGGGAAAAGAGAAGTTAAATACAGGGATCCCTTCCCTGGTAGGTTTATTTGTTAGAGTTCACTTATTTGGCTTGAGAGGTCAAGGAAGATAGTCAAGTTTAGAAAAACTAAGGAAATGTGAAAGAAATACACTGGCATAACCGCCATAGAAGTATTTTGGACTACCCTCCCTTGAAGAGGCTCAAATTAGAACACAAATTCTTACTGTCATTTAACACTGCTGGCCGCTAGGGACAGAATTTATGAAGCAAACCCCAGCTTTGAAATACTTCTAAGGAAAAAGTAACAGGAATGAAATGGGTGTAGTTTAGTAAAGGAGATGATTTGAGCTGTAAACAAAGCCAAAAATTTGAGCAGCTAATGTTTGTTTTTAATGACCTCTGATCATCCCATTGGTAGTCTCAGAGTCTGTCTTATTCTTGCTTAGATTGCTGACAGCTGTTCTTGGACAAAGAATAAGCTATTTTTAAAAAAAAAGATGTATTTTAAATGTGAACTGGAGTCACTCTGCTCATAAAATCCTCACGTGCCTTCCCCTTCCCTCCAAAATTAAACTCAAGTCCCTTAGCACAGCATGCAAGGCCCTGTTGTACTCACCTCTTCCATCATTCACCCTTCATGCTCTACACGTGCAAAACTACTGGCAGCTGACTTCCCTGTACACTAATCTCACTGTTTGCTTTTGTTAATGCCATCTTCTCTTTTCTTGTCTATTTTTCTGCTAACTCCTACATACTATGCTTTTGTTAATGCCATCTTCTCTTTTCTTGTCTATTTTTCTGCTAACTCCTACATACTATACGATTTGCAGATTACCTCTCCCTATACCCTGCTCTCTCTCTCCCAAACTGAGGTCTGGTACCTGTCTTCTAGGCACATACTTTGTTTAACCTTCATTGTTTTGAAAGTACATGTCCATCTTCCTCAGCAGAACATACACTGCTTCAGATAGAGGCTCTTACTAACCTATATATTCTCAGCACCTACTACCGATCTGGCTCTGAGAAGGAATACCACAGCCTGAGTGGCTTAAACAACAGAGAGGTATTTTCTCACAGTTCTGGAGGCTAGAATCCCACCATCATGGTGTCAGCTAGTTTGGTTTCTTCTGAGGCCTTTCTGGCTTGCAGATGGCCCCCTTCTCACTGTGTCCTCATATGAGGCATAGCTTCCCTGTATGCCCATGTCTGTGGCTTTTATTTATGGCTGTGCTGGATCTTCGTTGCTGAGTGTGGGTGTTCTCTAGGTTCAGCAGGCAGGGGCCACTCTCCAGTCGTACGAGGGCTTCTTGCCGTGGCTTCTCACTGCAGAGCTTTGGCTCTAGAGCTCATGGGCTTCAGTAGTTGGGGCACATGGTCTTAGCTGCCCCATGACATGTGGACTCTTCCCAACCCAGCGATCGGACCCCAGGCCCCTGCATTGGCAGGTGGATTCTTAACCACTGGACCACCAGGGAAGTCCCATGTGTCTGTTTTACTCTCTGTAGAAGGACAGTAGTGACCTTGGATTAGGGCCCACCCATGGATGTGTGCATATGCACTCAGTCATGTCCGACTCTTTGCAACCCCATGGCTCATCTGTCCATGGAATTTTCCAGGGAAGAATATTGGAGCAGTTTACCACTTCCTTCTCTGGGGGATCTTCCCAATCCAGGGCTCAAACCCACAACTCTTGAGTCTCCTGTACTGGTAGATGAGTTCTTTAACAGCTGAGCCATCAGGGAAGCCCACCCATATGACCTCATATACCTGAATTTCCACATTAAGGACCTATTTCTTAGTAGTCACATTCTAGAGGTACTGGGTATAGGTTCAATACATGAATTTTGAGGACCACACTTCAGGTCATAACGGAAAGCATTCAATAAATACTGCTGAATGAACGAAAAAGTTCTTGACCCATTTCAGGGGCTATTGATCTTTGCTAGACTGCCCCTATCTCTTCCCAATCCCATTCTTTGTCATGCTTCATTCAGCAAGCTGTGAGTCTTCTGGTTAAGAGGAAATAACTTAGAGAAAGGATATTCAATATGTCTCTGTGGGCCAGTTGATTTGCAGATACCTGAAAACTTCAGATTTTACAAGAACATCATGAGTAGTTGGAACACACGAAAGGAAACAAATGTGCCATAGTACTTTTCACTGATAAGTTCATTGAACCAGTGATAAATTCATTCACAAGTTTCAAAATTCAAAATGTATATAAGGGTAAACAGCAAAAGCCCTCCCTGCTCCTGCCCCAGCTCCCTGCTTCCGCAAGACCAGTTCTGTTTCTCAGGTATTCTAGAGAGATTTTAGGTTCATAGAAGCAAATATATTTCTCTCTCATATATAAAACATATCACCTCGCTTTTTATTATATCATGAACAGTCTTAAATTCTGAATTACAAATTGATGAAAAATCCTGTTTCACCTATACCCATACCAGCTATCCACCCCCTGTTCTGGCCCCCAGGACTAGGGCTAGAGTTGGGTGAGCAAAGTGGGCATAATTTAAGGGAGCGCTCACTCTCAGAGTTGTACTTGCACATGCAAGTGTGATGACCTACATTTTGCTCCTTAGGCTTGCCCCATCTGAGATCCAGCTTTGCTGGCTCTGCTAAATTATTTTGACGTAAACCTCAGATACATCATAGCTTACTTTTTATCTTACTGTATATTAGATATCTTTTTATATGAGGACACAAAGATCTTCCATTTTTACTATAATTGCATACATAGTATTACACTCTACGAACATGCAATAATTGAGCTAATTCCTATTGATAGATATTTAGGTTGTTTCCCATCTTGGTATTTTAAACAAGGCTGCAATGATTATATCACATATGTAAATTTATTTGTATGATTAAATATCTAGAAGTGGAGCTTAATAATTTATATTACCACCACTTTTTGATCTTTGTCAGCCTAGGCTGGGAAAACGACTTCTTGGTAGTTTAGTCTGCATTTCTTTTATAACGAGTGAAGTTGAACCTGTTTTCATATGTTTGAAGAAATTTGTATTTCCTTTGCTAAGATTACCAATTTTTATTTGGGGTCTTTGTGTCATATTAGAAATGGCTGCGAATTCTTTAACGCACTTCTTTGAAGTGGACTTCAGGGGCTTCCCTGGTGGTCCAGTGGCCAAGACTCCCAGCTGCCAATGCAGGGGGCCTGGGTTCAGTCCCTGGTGAGGGAACTAGATCCTGCATGCCACAGCTAAGACTGGCACAGCCAAAAAAAAAAAAGAGAGAGAGAGACGGACTCTTTTTCCAGCCCTTGAGTCTGGCCTGGCGGGTGAACATTATACTAGTTCTTGACCTGGCCTTTCAGGGTACCGTTAGCTTTGGTCTTGGCTTCTTAGAGCCTTGAGCCCTCACATAACGAAGCACACCTCATGGCCAGAGAGATCATGTGGTGAGGCCTTGAGGCTACAAAGACATGGAGGCTGATTCAGGTGGGGCCAGCCTTCCAAATACACATGCCGAATCCTTAGATACACCTTCTGAAGCCCAAAAATCACCCAGCTGAGCCCTCTCCAAACTCTTGACCCACTAAGGTCACAAATTTTTTTTTAAAAAGGCTGTTTTAAGCCATTAACCTTTGTTTCTTACGCAGTAATTTTTTTTAATGTATTAGTAAAATTACCCATTTGTTTGATGTAGTATATACATACTTTTCCCAGATCTTCTCATTTTGCTTATTTCGATGGCTTTTTATTCATGGAAAACTATATAATTTTTATATAATTGAATGTATTACTTTTCTCTTCAAAACCAACTAGAGCATACAAATGAGTAAAATACAAATTTTCAGAACAAGAGAGATGAACTATCTATGATTAAAGTAGGTGAACTACAAAGAAATTAAAACGAAAGAAAACTAATGCCTGTGTACTCAGTCATATCCAACTCTCTGCGACCCCATAGACTAGCCTGCTAGCGCCTCTGTCCATGGGATTTTCCAGGCAAGAATACTGGAGTGGGTTGCCATTTCCTCCTCCAGGGAATCTTCCCCACCCAGGGACTGCATCTGAATCTCCTGCATTGCAAGCAGATTCCAGGGAAACAAAACTAAAAATTTCTCAAAGAATCAAAATTTGAACAAATAGTCACCGTGTACTTAGATTTAAAAAAATTAATTCTAAGTTGTTCTAGGTTTAATGTAATCACAGTAAAAATACCAACAGGATTTAACTTACCTAATTTTTTAAAGTCCTTTTGGTATTTTTACTGTGATTACATTAAACCTAGAACAACTTAGAATTAATTTTTTTTAATCTAAGTACACGGTGGCTATCGGAGAAGGCAATGGCACCCCACTCCAGTACTCTTGCCTGGAAAATCCCATGGACGGAGGAGCCTAGTGGGCTGCAGTTCATGGGGTCGCTAGGAGTTGGACATGACTGAGCATCTTCACTTTCACTTTTCACTTTCATGCACTGGAGAAGGAAATAGCAACCCACTCCAGTGTTCTTGCCTAGAGAATCCCAGGGACAGGGGAGCCTGGTGGGCTGCCGTCTCTGGGGTCACACAGAGTCAGACATGACTGAAGGGACTTAGCAGCAGCAGCAGCATTCTAAAGTTTTAAGGAAAAACAAAAATAACTAGGAAAATTCTATGAACTTTTTGTCCTGCCAAATAAAAATAACAGTGATACTAGTCTAAATAAATTCTAAGATCAACTGAACAAAATATAAACTCTATACATAAAAACACATACCTACACACACACACTTGATATACTATAAATGTGGCATTTAAAATTTAATGAGGAACAAAGGGTTATTTTATTTTTTTTGTAATAGTGATGGACAAGTGGGTAGCCACCTAGAAACTTTAAAGAGGTATCAGTTCTAGGATATACTGGTATAAATTCTAGATGGATCAAAGATTGAAATGGAAAATGGCAAAATCATTAAGGAAAAGTAAATCTCTTCTCATGAGTTATATGAGTCAACTGACTGGTTGTAAAGATCAATCCTTAAAAGTTAGGAATCGTGCCTTCAGAAACAGGAAAATGTAAAAACAAGTAGCTAAGCATTTCTGCATCTTAGATCAGACAGATACACTGGTGTGTTCTATTCACACTGTCTTCAAATTCAGCAAATCTCAACTTTTCCATGTGTTTTCTAGGTCCTTTTAAAAAATTACTTTCATGTCCTTTTATCTCACATTTTAATGAGGTTGTTATTAATATTATCCTCTTTAAACTGAAGATCTTAAAACTGAGCCAGGACTCTGTGGGGCCTTCCAGGTGACAGACCCCTTTGTATCCCTTTCCTCTTATTTATAGAAAAGCTTTAACCTCCGAGGCCTTCCCTGAGTTTCTAAGAGTAAATTTAGAGAAGTGAGAAAATGCAGAAACAAAGGAAAACAGTCAAACAAGACAAAATAATGAGTTAAGCCATGAAACAGAATCAAGGGCTACAGATAATATCCTGAGTCATATCTTTGAGTTGTTTTGCAGGTACTAAAACCAGGGAGAAAAAGCGAACTACCTGTGACCGACCCTAAACACATAGCCTTCAGACTGGCTGGGGCCTGAGGATCTTTAATACTGACCCCTGTGACCTCAGCTGGTTACCTAACCACCCAGTGAGAGAATTGTGCAAGAGCTGATCATGTAGCCTCAACCTTCTCCCTTACTTTATCTTTAAAAATCCTCTCCTAATCCTCTCCTGAAAGTCACCGGGGTGTTTGGGTCTTTGACGGTGAGCTGCCTGTTCCCCTGGCTGTCCTTCACCACGAACCAGTGTCAGCAGCTTGGCTTTACTGCTCCTCCTCGGAGCAGACCCCAGTTTGGTTTGGTAACAATCTCAGTTAAACAAGTTATGATTCTGCTACTTGCAGAAGTGTGTCTGCTGCTGCTAAGTCGCTCCAGTCGTGTCCGACTCTGTGCAACCCCACAGACGGCAGCCCACCAGGCTCCCTCGTCCCTGGGATTCTCTAGGCAAGAACACTGGAGTGGGTTGCCATTGCCTTCTCCAATGCATGAAAGTGAAAAGTCAAATTGAAGTCGCTCAAGTGGTGTCTAATCTAAGCGGTGTCCCCTTGGACGAGTCCCTTCGACTCTGAGTTTCAGTTTCTTCATCTATAAAATGGGCATTCCAATTAAAGGAAATTTCTGTCAGCGCACAACCCAGAATATAGTCTAACCAAGTCCGACCCCTTCCCTCCAGCTGTGTTACCCAGGAAACGATAAGTTGGAAGGCTGAGACCTTAACATGTACACACATACACTACTTCTTCATTGGATCTTTAACCCCATGAGGAAGGAACATTTTTATCTCCATTTTGTTAATAACTAAGCCAAGACAGGGCAAGGGTGAGTTAACATTCTTGGTCACACACTATAAGAGTGCAGGAGTTGAGCCTCGAAATCAGGTTTTAGGGTTTTCATTCAACATTGATCCTCGGCTGCCACCTAACAAATAGCTCTCCAAAAAGCTGATGAGAGTTGAATCAGTTACTGGAGTAACAGCACCCGGCTTTGAAATCGTATCGTCTGTAGCCCAAAGTGTCAGCTGCGGGAGCCCTGAGTTTGGGCTTCTTGCGGCCCTACGCTGTCCACCACGACGCGGCTGTCAAGCCTAAATCCCAGGGAAACAAAAAACCACTGAACCACACCATTTCAGAGGGAAAAGCAGGGGAACGATCCGGCTCGTAAAACCGACTCAAAAGCTTAGTCGCGATGGGTAGCCGCGGCCGCCGCACAACAGAAGCCGCGCTCCCCCGCCAGCCTCCCTCCAGGTGGCGCTGCAGAACCAACCCGCCTTCCGAAAAGAAGTCGCCGCCGTGCGGCCTCCCCGGGATGCTCTGGAGCACCGAAATAACCGACTCCTGTGGCTAGAGAGGTATTTTCCAGGAACCGCCGCCTGAGCATCGCGCACTTCCGCTTCCGGCTCGTTGTTCCGGAAGTTGCTTTCTGAGAGAGTGTGGGGTAGTGTGGTGCTTGTGAGCGTCCAGCATGGCGTACCGGGGCCAGGGCCAGAAGGTGCAGAAGGTGATGGTGCAGCCCATCGTATCCTGCTTGATGCGTGAGCAGTAGGAGCTTTGGGCCGGGAAATGAGGGGCGAAGGAGGAGACGGGGTAGGCCCGAGGGAGCGGAGGGCGGCTCATCCCATGAGCCCCTGGGGCGGCCGAAGCTAGGAGAAAGCGCGGGGAGTTGAAGAACCAGTTATGGGCGGGAGGTGGGCTCGGGCGGACCCTACGCTGGAGAATGCGGTAGTGGTGGGGTGAGAGGGGAAGACGACTTTAAATATATACTGTCTGAAAGCGGGTATTACCGCTTTCCACCGGGAGGGAGACCTCGGCGCGGAAGAAACTCCAGGAAGATGAGAATGGGGAGCTATTTCTTCATAGTATTTCAGTTCAGTTCAGTCGCTCAGTCGTGTCCGACTCTTTGCGACCCCATGAATCGCAGCACGCCAGGCCTACCTGTTCATTACCATCTCTCGGAGTTCACTCAGACTCACTTTAGTGATGTCCTAATGGGTGTTTGGACTTCCCAGGTGGCTCAGAATCCGTCTGCCGATGCCGGAGNATTCTGTAGATGTTTTTTCTTCTCTTATATTTCTTGACTATATACGTCCCTTTAACATTTGTTATAAAGCTGGTTTGGTGGTACTGAATTTTCTAAACTTTTGCTTTTCTGAAAAGTTTTTATTTCTCCATCAATTTTGGAGATCCTTGCTGGGTTCTGTAATCTTGGTTGTAGATTTTTCCCTCTCAGTACTTTAAATATATCTTGCCATTCCCTTCTGGCCTGTGGAGTTTCTGCTGAAAGATCAGCTGTTAAGCAAATGGAGTTTCCTTTATATGTTATTTGTTGCTTCTTCCTGCTGCTTTTTAATATTCTTTCTTTGTGTTTAGTCTTTGTTAGTTTGATTAGTATGTGTCTTGGCGTGTTTCTCCTTGGATTTATGCTGTATGGGACTCTCTGCACCTCTTGGATTTGATTGACTATTTCCTTTCCCATGCTGGAGAAATTTTCAACTATAATCTCTTCAAAAATTTTATCATACCCTTTCTTTTTCTCTTCTTCTAGGACCTCAATAATTTGAATGTTGATGCATTTGATACTGTCACAGAGGTCTCTGAGACTATCCTCAGTTCTTTTCATTCTTTTTACTTAATTCTGCTCTTCAGAAGTTATTTCCACCATTTTATCTTCCAGCTCACCGATTCATTCTTCTGCTTCAGATATTCTGCTATTGATTTCTTCTAGAGTATTTTTAATTTCAGTAATTGTGTTGTTTGTCTCTGTATGTTTATTCTTTAATTTTTCTAGGTCTTTGTTAATTGATTCTTGTATTTTCTCCATTCTGTTTTCAAAGGTTTTGATCATCTTTACTNTTCAGTAATTGTGTTGTTTGTCTCTGTATGTTTATTCTTTAATTTTTCTAGGTCTTTGTTAATTGATTCTTGTATTTTCTCCATTCTGTTTTCAAAGGTTTTGATCATCTTTACTATCATTATTCTGAATCCTTTTTCAGGTAATTTGCCTATTTTCTCTTCATTTATTTGGACTTGTTTGTTTCTAGTTTGTTCCTTCTTTTGTGTAGTATTTCTCTTCCTCTTCATTATTTTTTTTAAACTTATTATGTTTGAGGTCTCCTTTAACCAGGCTTCAAGGAAAGTTGAATTCTTTCCTTGAAGAAGGTTGAATTTTTTCTCTCTTTTTGTTTCTGCCCTCCTAAGCTTGGTCCAGTGGTTTGTGTAAGCTTCACATAGGGTGAGATTTGTGCTGAATTTTTGCTTGTTTTTCCTGAGTGAGGTGGTAATCCTGTCTGCTGATGATTGGGTTTGTTTTTTTGTTTTGTTTGTTATTTAGATGAGGCATCCTGCACAGGGTGCTACTGATGGTTGGGTGATGCTGGGTCACGTATTCAAGTGATTTCCTTTGTGTGAGTTCTCACTATTTGATACTCCCTAGGGTTAGTTCTCTGGTAATCTAGGGTCTTAGAGTTAGTGCTCCCACTCCAAAGGCTCAGGGCTTGATCTCTGGCCAGGAATGGAAATTCCACAAGTGGTTTGTTATGGCATTAAGTGAGATTAAAACAAATATCTGAAACAAGAAACCAATGATAAACCCCAAACAAATGGCAATTACAAAATCAGGCAAATAATAACTAAAATAATGGAATATACATATACACCCATGAGCAAAGTAAAAGCAGTCCAACAAAAATAAAGTACAGTAGACTGAACTGGCAAACGAAGGAATTAAAAAATCATATTTACCAGTTAAGAACAAAACTAACTAAAGCACAGACTGGAAAACAAAACTAAAGCAAGGTGCCAAATGGGGAATAAAGCAATGAAAACTAACAAATATGCTGAGGGGAAAGGAAAGAAAGAAAAGTAAGAAAGAATAGATATGCAAAGTTAAATAGAGGTAAATGAAGATTTATATACATTAAAGATTAACAGCAAGGGGAAAAGAACAGTAGGAAAGGCAAACAAAAGAGTAAATGTAAAAAAATATAATAGGTTTAAAAATAAAAATAAAAATAATATAAAAAAAGAAAAAATAGAAGAAGAAAGAAAAAGGGAAAAAAATCTCCACAGAATTGCAAAAGCCCAGTGTAGAGGCAGAGAGGCAAGAATATTGGAGTGAGTTGTCATTCCCTTCTCCAGGGGATCTTCCAACCCTAGGGATGGAACTCGGGTCTCCTGCATTGCAGGCAGAGTCTTTACCATTTGAGGTACAAGGGAAGTCACCATAATTGCTTTGGTATATGCAAATGAAGCAGTCAATAGATTTGATCATATATTCATCATTTAAAAAATAATCTGAGAAAACCAGAATCAAAGATAAATTTCCAATCTTAACAAAGTTTATCTACTAAAAGCTTATTTTTAAAAATGGGCTTTCTTATAATATCATTTATGAAGGAGGAGTTTGAGGAAGACCAAGTGCCCTCCTTTAGGAGAACGGATAAGAAAATGTAGCCTATACATCTGTTTTTTAAGAAAACAAAATCCTCCGAAACCACTACACAATAACTGGTCAAAAAAACTAGGTTTACATATAGTAATGCAAATAGATCTTAATATAGGATTTATAAAAAAATGAAATTTATAATTTTTGAGTTGTAAAATCAAACATATATAAAACAATACATGTTTTTCATGAATACCTAGATATCTAGTGGCATTGACAAATATGTTAGAGAGAGTACCTATGGGCAGGGAAGAAGAGATAAGCAAACAGAGGATTAGGGGAAATAATAAAATACAAAGCCAGAGACAAACAAACCCTGTGTGAACCAGTGAAGACTTTGCATTGAACTGAGCAACATGAGCCACTCAGCTAAAAAGCTCTCACCTATCTTGAGTAATGAGGTAGCTCCGGTGAGCCTCACTGTCTCCTGGGGCTAACTTTTCTCCTGGCTTTCTCAGGCTCAGAGCTACCAGTCTTGCTGCATTCCAGCTCTCCACTGTGTTTCTGAGTCCACCACCTCTCTTCCAAGCTGTGTGAACACTGCACCCCAGGCAAGGTACTGCCTCTGGAGGGCTCTCCAGAAAGTTTACAGCAATGGAGAGGCAAGGGGAGGTGGGTATGGTCACAGCATAGCAGAGCAAATTTAATAAAATTCTTCCTCGAGCTCTAGCCTCATGTATTCAACAGTCTGTTAACAGACATTTCAAGCTAATTAAATGTCCAAAACACTTCAGGATTTCCCCATCCACTGATCTGAATTCGTGTCTCCCCCTAATATCTCCATCTCAACAAATGACTCTTTCATACTCCATGAGTATTCCATGGAGTATGGAATGCTAATTCTGATCAACTGTACCTTTAAACTATAGCCTGAATCTGACCACAATTTAAATACCACCCTAGTCCATGCCTATGTATCTGTCACCTGAACTGTCAGAGCCTCCTAACTGGTTGTCTTCTATTCTTGCCCTCTCCTGTCCATCCTTCACTCAGAAATCACATGACCTTTTAAAGACATAAAGTTACTCTCTTACTCTTAAACTTTTCAGGGCATCACCATTATGCTTAAGTTAAATGCTAAGTTCTTGCCATGCTCTCCGAGTCTCTACATGGTCTAGCCTCTGATGCTCTCTCTGGCTACAATTGCTACCTCCTTGGTCACTCAACTAGCCTTCCCTTTGCTGCTTGAGCGCACCAAGTTTGCTCTCTCCTGTGGGCCTTTTCACAGGGTGTCCCCTCTGCCTGAACTGCTCTAGCAGCTGCTGTTGGTGCCTTGACCATGTCCTTTGGGCCCCTACATCTCTGTGCACACAGCCAGAATCCTACCTGCCAGCAGCTGCGTCTCTTCTTCTGAGTACTCTCTCTGGTGAGAACCCTCTCTGCCTCTGCAAATGGCCAGTTAGAAGGGCTAGAGAAGTCTTGCCCCTGAAAGACTTGCACTCCACTCTTGCACTCGATGAGATGGGAGTTGGTGGATCAATACTCCAGCTCCCACAGCCCTTGGGTGGGAAGGAGTTTAGAGGTGTGTGCTATACACTGGATCCCAGAGTTCCTCCTGTAGGATTAGGCTCCATCTGCCCACATTGGTACCTGGCTTGATGACATTCCCTTTAGAAGCTGCTGCCCATTCTCTCTTTTACTTTTCCATTCCTCTATCAGGGCTACCTTGAGTCACCTCTTAAATAACTGTAATCCTGTGAATCTTTGTTTCGATTCTGCTCCTGAAAGAATTCAGAATAAGAGACTGCCGATCCCAACCATTTCAACTGAAGTACCACCCTCTGGAGGAGCGGCGGAACACAATGGTTAGGAGAGTGGATTCTGAGGTCAGGTTGCTGGGGGGAAGCCTGGCCCCACTGCTCAGTTTGTTGACTTGGGCTCTTGTGCTCAATTTTCTCATCTGTAAGATGAGAAGCAAAACAGTAATGAGGCCAAGAGTGATTTTCGCTGAGGTATTCAGGGATCACAAGGTAACATTTATTGAATGCTTACTACACACCAGGCTGTGTTCCAAGTGCACCGTATTTATTAATGCATTTAGTCCCCACGGCAACATATCACTGTCTGAAATTAGAGTCCATCCTGTTGGCTCATTCTTGCTTTCTGTCTCCCTCAGTAGGATCCTTGGTCCCTGAGCACAAGGACCCACTGTGTAGCTCCCCTCTGCACACCAAGCTCCTGGCATGTGACCTGGCTCACAGGCACTTTTGTTTTAGTAAATGACTCTTAGTCAACACTTTTCTTGTAAAGCCCTTGAAAAGTTTCCCCACTGTGTACCTCCCACTGGACAACAAGATAGCACAGTTTGAAAACTGGCATTGGAAGCGCTGTGTATATTGAGGGAGGGAGAGGGCCTTGCTGGGTTTGAAGCAGGGAAGAGACCTGATTCAGTGGTGAGCTTCCAGAAGCTCACTCTGGCAGTAGATGAGGATAGACCAGCTCCAGGCTGGAGATGGGGGTCCTGTGAGAGACTCTGGCTTAGCCTAAGGCAGATGTGAGGTAAGGAGATGAGATCCTGGATACAGAAGCGATTGTGGGGAAGAAGAGGAGGGCCTGGCAGGTGAGGGAGGGCAGAATGGAGAGTCTGAGGCCTGGAGCCTGGTTCTAGACTCAGAGAGTGACAAAGAGAAAAGAAACGAAAACAGGAGGAAATGGGCGTGGGTAAAAGATGATGAATCTAGTTTGAATTGTGTCACATTTGAAAAATAGAGGTCTCCTGGTCTGGACAGATGGTGCCTAGTTAGATATAATGATCTACATTGAGGGCCAAGGTAAGGCTTGATGACAAAAATTTGTGGCTTTGTTGTTTCATGGAGAAGGTTGGAGTTATGGAAGGGAGTATGGTCGCCAACTGCTGTCCACAGAGAATCCCAAGCAGTCCCAGAGGGCTCTGTGAAGATCTAGATGGGCCAGGGCAGCCCTGGGGCTTGTTTTCTCGCTGGGAAGGGCCTGGACCCCTGCCTCTCTATGGATTCCTTTTGCATGTGTACCAGCAGCTCTCCATCAAGGATGTTGGCCTTTCTTCCCCTCATTGCTCTCCCTTGCCTGGCATCTGTGGTTCTGCACCCAGCCCTGGGAAGACTGAGTCCAGGTTAAGAGAAATCCCTTCCACATGATGGGTATCATCAGCAGAAGGAGGAAAGACAAAAAGAAGACTTCACCCAGAGGCACCAGCAAACCAACGGTGGGGAATGCAGGCAATGACTGCCTGTGACCCAGTGCAGTTTGTGAAGTGAAGGCTATCCCCAGGGTTTGGGGAGTGGGGATGAACACGGGCTCTGAAGTCTGACTGTCCAGGCTCCGCATCTCTATTTTGCAGCTTGGCAGCTTGGGCAGGTTCTGTAACTTCTCTGAGTCTCAGACTTCTACTACGTGAAAGAACACATGAATTGTATTCACTTCAGAGTGTTGTGGTGAGGACTAAATCAGGGAATTCACGCAATGGACCTAGTCTAAGTGCCTGGTACATAGCAAGTCTTAGTACATGGGGGCTGCTATGATTCCAAGCGCACCAGGCTAGAGAAAGAGAACAGGTTTTCATAAGGCCACTTGACCTGTGAGAGGCAGAGCTGGAGATGTTAGAACTTGCTACAAATACACACTCAGATTAATTATATCCAGACAGTTTGCCTAGAAATAAGGAAAATTTAGCCCCCCAGGAATCTTCTTCCTGCTTAGTGCAAGACCTTTTTAGAAAGTCCAGAGTGGATAAGGAAAGGTTGAATGAACAAATAAATGAAAGAATGGAGGAATAAAGGAATAAATAAAGGAATAATGAGCCTTCTGTTATGGCCTTTCAGCACTGACCTTTCTCTGATTTCATACTGCGAATTGTTGGGGTCGCATTTGAGATGCAGTCTGGTGCAATGTCTAATTAGCTGACCTGTGTATGTGTGTGGTGTGAGCGTGCGTGCATGTGTGTGTTAACACAGGAATAGATCACAGATGTTTAATCTTTTTGGCCTCTGACAGGCCAGTTAAGCAGAAGTTATCAAAGACGTAATTTCACGTGCATTTCTTTTTCGGCTTCCATCAATCTCAGCATGGAAAGTGGTGGACTGCAAAGTGCCTCATGAATTAATAAAGAGACATCAGTTTATCCAGCCTTCGCTGCTAGATTGACTTCATTTTAGGATTTGACCACAATAAACAGCAAAGAACTCATTTCCTGCCCAAGATGCAGCATAGTTAATCCTCAACAGGACAGANTTGGGTAGACTCCAGGAGTTGGTGATGGACAGGGAGGCCTGGCATGCTGTGGTTCATGGGGTCGCAAAGATCAGACATGACTGAATGACTGAACTGATACATGATGCAAAAGTTTAAAAGTGTTTAACTAGCATTCTTATGGAAAAATTTACACTGATATTTAAACTCCTTTTCTTGCCTAAACTTATTTCTTCTGTGTGAACAATGCTATAGATTATTGATTACATCTCTTATGGTGATAAGCCTTCTAGAGCTATAGTTATTTATTGGGTAGGATGAAGAAATGCAGTTTCTTTAGAGTGATCAGACACATGAACAAGTCTTTATCTAGTCTCCCTTGTCACGTCTCTTTATATCTCTCCACCCCTGAAATCATATGCAAATGTATGTGTGTGCAATCGTGTAGTTTTCTAGGGCTCTTTAAGAGTGGAGCCTCTATTTTCCCCAGGTTTTTGGGCCTCACAAAACTAGGCTCCCTTGCCCTTCCAAGCCAAATGCTCTGAGGGCTTATCTTTCTGGTGCAAGACCCCAGGACTGGAGAGCCCAACATGAAGCTCAGACCTCACACTTTTGGGAGAACTTCTTCAATTGTAATTATCCTCCTGTTTGTGGGTCACCCGTCTAGTAGTAAGGGACTTGACTATCTGGTGAATTCACCCCCTCATCCATTTCACTGTTGTCCTTTCTTTATATCTTTAGTTGTAGGCTATCTTTTCCGATAGGTTGACTTTTTTCATTGATGGCTTTTCTGCCACTAGTTGTGATTTTGAACTCAGGATCTTTCTACTCTGCCATCTTGGCAGATCTTTCCTGGTAGAGTTAGAATGAACAGTTTTATAAAATGTTTGATGCAAAGTAGGTTTTAAACCAATGCTAACTATTATGAATTATTACAAATTTATTAAAAGGACTGCTTTTTCTCACAAGCATTCGTTATTTACTGTAGAGTCACTGCACTTGAACTCTATCAAATGGAATCAATATATTAATTTTCTCTGTTGTTCTTTAAAATTAATTTTGATATGAGGTTGTTTTGATCTAATATTACTTTCAATATTGATCTTTTTTTTTTTTTTTTTTTTCAAGTGCTTTGGATAGAATTGCATCAGATGTGTGCCAGTGCATGTAACTTTTGAAAAAGAAAATGAGAAAACTGTGGATGTTTTCTCACCAGGCAATTTTTTTTCCACATCATTTCCAGTCNTTTTTTTTTTTTTTTTTTTTGGTCAAGTGCTTTGGATAGAATTGCATCAGATGTGTGCCAGTGCATGTAACTTTTGAAAAAGAAAATGAGAAAACTGTGGATGTTTTCTCACCAGGCAATTTTTTTTCCACATCATTTCCAGTCAAAGAATAGAATCAGGATCTTATGTGCTATTGTATTCATGACAGGAAATAACGCCACTATTTTGGCAGACTGAGAGTGGATGATTTGGCTGGGAAATAACAACAAAATGTAAGAAAAATATGATTATCAAATGGTAGGAAAATGCTATTGTTGAAAAAGTAGATCAAAAGTGTATTTAACTAAAGATGGTCTTTTAGAATGCAGTGATAATAATTGAATTGTCATGATATTCATGATGTTTATGAGCAAGGCTTAAAATAAAATAACTGAAGAAGCAGATGAAAAAATGAAAATGGTAAATACATATTAAGTGGACAGATTAGGAAATATAATGCTCATATAAAGTATCAGTAGAAATTGTAAAATGATGTGGAAGCTTTTTGGTTGTTTTAGATATTTTACTTTTATTGATGAAAGGAAAAACAGTATTAGATTTTATAGTTTAATAAAGAAGGACTTGAATAAAGACAATTATAAAAATATATATTATTGGACTATTAAAAATAGGAACATTTCTAAAGAGCCAGATACACACAAGGCCTTCTGACTCTCAATGAAAGTTTATATTGTTAGCGTTAGGAAATAAATATGTAAGTACTCAAGCTTGCCTGTCTACATACAAGGTACATTAGGATCATCAAAAAAGGCAAATCTGAGTCTTCCCAGGTGGTCTAGTGGTTAACAATCCACCTGCCAAAGCAGGGGACATGATCTCTGCTCCTGGAAGATTCCACATGCCTCAGACAGCAGCACAGCTACTGAGGAAACCCAAAATGCTGTAACAAGAGATGCCTCTGAAGGATAAGCCCGCTCATGGCAACAAAAGGTAACCTCCACTTGCAGAACCTAGAGAAAGCCAGCATGCAGTGATAAAGACCCAGTGCAGCCTTAAATAAATAAACAAGCAAACAAACAAATAAAAAAAAGAGGGAAACAGCTGGTGTCCTAAGGAGTTTGGATTTATTAGATTGATATAAGGCCTGGAAAGGGCTTCCCTGAGAGCTCAGTTGGTAAGGAATCCTCCTGCAATGAGGGAGACCCCGGTTTGATTCCTGGATCGGAAAAATCCACTGGAGAAGGGATAGGCTGTCTATTCCAGTGTTCTTGGGCTTCCCTTGTTGCTCAGGTGATAAAGAATCCACCTGCAATGCCAGAGACCTGGGATCGATCTCTGGGTTGGGAAGATCCCCTGGAGAAGGGAAAGGCTACTTATTATAGTATTCTGGCCTGGAGAATTCCATGGACTATATAGTCCATGGGGTCCCAAAGGGTTGGACACGACTGAATGACTTTAACTTTCAAGGCCTGGAAGTCTGCATCTTAAACAAATCTCTCCAGATAATTTTGAAATTATCCCAGATTTAGGAGATATTGCCAGATGTTAAAAATATCAAGACAAATAAGTATTAAGCTTCAATTATGTGGAAGAACTTATTCTAGGCTCTTGAAGAATATAACAATGATCACTTTACAGATTCTATTTTCAAAGAACTTAATCTATTAGAAGAAAGTTGCCATAAAATTTCCATAAGAAAGGTACATATCTCAAGCTTCATTAGCTAAATTAAAGAGCATAATTTTTTTTCTTCTGAAGGGGAAAGATGAATAAAAAGAAGCTTTTTGAACAGGACCTTGAAAAACTGCTGTCTTCATAAAATTGATGGGGAGAAAGCCATTTCAGACAGGAGGAGTAATGTGGGCATTATGAACAAAATCTCATTGAGGATAGATTTAGGGTAGATGTGGGGAAAGAGGAATAATCTAATTTAGATAAACTAAATTAAAAATTGCTCAGTTGTGTCCTACTTTTTGCGATCCCATGGACTATAACCCACCAAGCTCCTCCGTACATGGAATTCTCCAGGCAAGAATACTGGAGTGGGTGGTCACTCCCTTCTTCAGGGGTTTTCCCAAGGGATCCCTTCCCAGGGATCAAATCTGGGTTCCCTGCATTGCAGGCAGATTCTTTACTATCCAAGCCATGAAGGAAACCCAATTTAGATAAAATTGATGGTCAAATATTCATTCATTCAATAAGTATTTACAGAGAGAAAATCTGCTGAAAAATGAGTCTTAGAGTAGGTGCAATATGGGTGGACAACTTTGAATAGATTCAAATGATACTCAATGAACTTAAAAATTATTTAGTTGTAGGTAAAAACTCCATGATTCATGGGATATGGGCAAGGTGTGAGTGAGGGAGAGGAGTAAAAGGTCAGTTGAACATTCTAGTGTGAGCTACTGCCTGTGTTATAATACATCACTGGGCTTTGGGTGTTTTCTAATTACATGCACTGAACTTGCCCTTGGTATTTGGTCTTACTTAAATTTTGTGAGACCACAGCAATGTGGGTACCATAGTCCCTTTGTTGATACGAGTTCTATAGACCTTTGGGTTGACAGTCACATAACAATGGATGAAGAAGGTGCCTTTTCCATCCTCCTTTACCTTGATAGGACCATGTTCATTTGATTTTCCTCCTGTTAGAGAAACCAAGTACCATACAATACACTGATTAATATTCTATTGCTGACAGTGCAAGATTACAATTCCAATTCATATTCAAAATTAGAGTATTTTAAAATTATAGTAGCTTTAGGTAAGATATTGAATTTAGTCAACAGTTTTCTCATTTGATTTCTACTTGGTGTTGTTTTTCCAGTGGTCATGTATGGATGTGAAAGTTGGACTGTGAAGAAAGCTGAGTGCCGAAGAATGGATGCTTTTGAGCTGTGGTGTTGGAGAAGATGCTTGAGAGTCCCTTGGACTGCAAGGAGAGCCAACCAGTTCATTCTAAAGGAGATCGGCCTTGGGTATTCTTTGGAAGGACTGATGCTAAAGCTGAAACTCCAGTACTTTGGTCACCTCATGTGAAGAGTTGACTCATGAAAGACTCTGATGCTGGGAGGGATTGGGGGCAGGAGGAGAAGGGGATGACAGGGGATGAGATGGCTGAATGGCATCACTGACTTGATGAATGTGAGTTTGCGTGAACTCCAGGAGTTGGTGATGGACAGGGAGGCCTGGCGTGCTGCAATTCCTGGGGTTGCAAAGAGTTGGACACGACTGAGCAACTGAACTGAACTGAACTGAACTGGTTTTGTTTAGCACTGAGCTTGAAATTGAAAAGTGAAAGTCACTTAGTTTTGTCCGACTCTTTGCGACCCCATGGACTATATACAATCTATTGAATTTTCCAGGTGAGAATATTAGAATGAGTAGCCTTTCCCTGCTCCAGGGGCTCTTCCTAACTCAGAGATCGAACCCAGGTCCCCTGCATTGCTAGCGGATTCTTTACCAGCTGAGCCACCAGGGGAGCCTAAGACCCCATTAACATTTTTTATTCTTCTCAATTTAGTTATGTTCTAATGGACAAAGTTATATACTTTGAAATAATATCCTCCTAAGCTACTTGTTATCAAGAGTTATTAAAATAGAGCTTTCCTGTAAGGTATAAATCAAATGTTTTCTCTTAATTTTCACTCAAGTTAAGCGTGCATTTTTAATGTAATCTCAAGAAGAGCTCATGTTCCATGTTAAATTCTTAATTGTCCAAAGTATGTTTTTCACAGAAAAATGACAAAAATTGGGGAACAGAGTAAAATCAACAAGTTAAAGATTATTATGAATAATAATAATTATGAAAGTGATGTTCTGTGATAAGTTCTGTTATTTTGTTTTTTAATATAGCTTAAGGTCTTATGCATTTTGTAAAAGGATTTGATTAGAATTTCAAAAGTAAAAGGAAACTTAGAGGAATAGCCATTTCAAACTTTGATGATAAATACACTGGAACTTAAGCAGTACAGCCACAGGATGAGTATATTTGTAATTACAGTAATGCTAACCAGAATATCATGCCAAGCTGTGGTTTTATAGCACAAAGTTCAGTGCTGCTCATATTTGCCCCGAAATTTAATTAACATACACTTTTAGTTGGAGAAGTAAAGTTGTATTAGAATCTAGTCCAAGCCTGTAGTTATCAATTATAAAATGGAAAATATTTAAATTTCATTGTCTAATGGCCCCGGGACATGGAGAGTTTTGTAAGTAAGCTACATTGTATCCTTCCCCACACCTTCCATTAGCCCTGAGTTCAACTAAATTCAGCAGTGATTAGAGACATGGTTGAGAACCTTAGGATGGTTTGAAATAATAAAAAGAGAAGAATTAGAACAATTTAGAGACACTGTGAATATGAAGGTCAGATATGTAAACAGCCTTGAGTTCTCAGTAGTAATATGGTCACATTTTTTAAACTCAAAATCATAGAGAACAAACTGCTACCATTTATTTTAGTATTTCTGTTCAATTCCACTGTAATAGATTAGGTGAGGATCTTATCTGTGATAAAGTGAATCTGTATCTATTCAGACTTCTGAGAAAATTGAAACATAATTTTATATAGACACATATTGAGCACTGAAGAACTGATGTTTTTGAACAGTGGTGTTGGAGAAGACTCTTGAGAG